>JAPYZH010000203.1:0-138103 GCA_030523085.1 Meteorus colon | reverse complement strand
CATCACGATCATGCCTACTTTGTTCATGAATAAATCCAATTGCATGCATCAGTTCATGTATAACTGTTCCTTTTCTTCTCCCACATCCAGGTGATTCCAGATGAACATCAAAATCATCTCCAGAGTATCCGACAGGACTATGACAACCGTCAGCGCCTAATATAATCCGAATGTATGCTTTTTCATCGTCATATGGCACAAAACGAGCAAAGGTATGTTTATCAAACTCTCCAATTGCATCCATGATAATTTCATTCTCGTCATAACTTGAACATCCCAACATTTGAAGAAAAAGAATTTATTGAAAAATTATCCTGAAAAACAATCAATATTTGATTAAATATCAAGAGAGAAAAATAGAATTTCATTCTATTAAATTCAATCGAAATTTATCACACGAGTGATAGACTGACCTCGACGACATCCGATTAGTTCATATAAGTGATATTTTATGAGGGTTTTGAGGCAAAAATTTAATATTACAAATATAATTCTATGTAGTATTGGATGTTCTTTGTTTCACGTTCATAAATGAAATCATGGACGAAATATACCTACAGGCATCATCTAGAAGTTGATCGATAATGTTATCGATAGTCAGACGCTATTTCTTCATGAAAGTGTTCTTCTATCAAAAATTATTTAAAAAAAGGAAGGAATGATTGGTTTTGAAAACTTCAACTACAAAATTTTTTCAAACGAACATAATATCTCAATTGCTGTGATAATTCTGATCGTTAACTGAGCCTCAACAGAAGCCTGTATTTCAATGTCACAAAATTATGTTCAACAAACTTAAAAAATCATTCACAAACAAAAATATTGATTAGAAGAAAATTACTGAGCCATAAATAAGTTTCAATTCTTCACAAAATTTTGAAAATAATCGATATATTTATTATTATTTCATAAAAAAATTTCACATATTTTTCGTATTAATAGAGATTCATTGTCTCATCGAAACAATAATTTTATCTTGGTAAAGGAAGACAAACTTTCAGCTTATAAAATCTCAATACATTCATAGTCAAAAGTCCTAAATATACAATATATATCCTACAGACTTATAAATATATAATATTAACGCAATGCAATTGTGGTCCCATAATAATTTATCGACATTGATATAATCTTGTCTCGTCGGGTTACCAAAAATTGTGCTAATACATTAATGAATTCGAACTTAAAATCAATTAATGAACGATCAAAATGAAAATAACTAATAATAAAACAGGTGCAATGTACAAAATATCAACTGGTGTGTCATTGTGTAACACATCTCTGTTTACATCAATGAATCATTCCCAAATACTTTCCAATGCTTTCAGATACCTCCAAATCCTTCAATTGATTTGAATCAATCATTCAAAATGCAACTTTCTAATTACGGATGTTGATGTTATTATTGAAGTCTGCGGTCGCCCACAGTAGCAAAAATTGAATTCCAGTTCTATCCAGATTGATGCAAAGTCCATAGAAACTGTTCTCCAATCTATGGTGAATCCTGATGAAATCCAAGTCATGACTCCAAGCATTACATATATTGATTGATAATCAAATTCCATTTTCTTTTAATTCACTTCAATAATGTTAATATGAAGTACGAAGATTTATAAATTTCTATACAGAATTCAAGTGGAAAAGCTTCATAATGAGTTTGAATAATCAATATTGTGTTTTTGTCGATTCTTTTCAGTGTAATTGAACACGACTATTTTGATATATGGCTCATAATCATGTGTATTGGTATCCTATGAAAACTTTATAGCAGTAAGTCCTCATACAATAGGTACGGTAAACAGGATGTGGCACTTTGACGCGGTGTATGTTCGGTTTTGGATTACTTGGCTTGATTGTTACAGGTTGTGTCCTCATCGCAGCCATTTTATTTACCACTTGTTTTTTATCACATTTATACATTCTGTTTATTTTCAAAATATCACTTTTACTGAATCCGTGACGTTGTCCTATTTCAGTGACCGTGGGATCCTGAAACATACAATGGGAAATATATTCAATGCATATTCTATGTTAACATAATTGTAAAGAAGGAATTACAATAAATTAGATAACAATTAGTTTGTCTTTAAGGAAGATTATAAACAATTGTGAGTAAAATAATCAAACGACTGAATATACAGGTCGATATTAAAATAAAAATTGGTGAATAATACCAACAAAAATTGTGTCACAATCTTTATAAATTAAACTTGAAATGTGAATAATATTCCATACATCAACATAAAATATTATTCAATTAAATTTTATGATTCATACCTTTGGGGCAATCGTTTCTCCGCCAGTTTTACTCATAGCATGACGTGAATAATGCATAACACTGCTATAATCATATGAAATCTCATAATACTTCATATAATGTTTTGGATATTTGTCGAAATTGTACCGCTCTTCTGTTAAACCAAAACATAAAATCATTATTGTCTCATTCATATGAAATTAAAAGTGTCATTGTCACTACATAATTTAATAAATCAAAATGTTTATTTACCACGAGCAATATTTTCCCAGTAAACCGTCACAAAATTATCCCGTTCAGCTCTACTTTGTTCATGAACAAATCCGATTGCGTGCATTAATTCGTGCAACACTGTTCCTTTCATTGATGTACAACCAGGTGATTGCAGATTCACATCGTAGGGTTTACCGCTGTAACCAACAAAACTGTAACAACCAGCAAATTTCGATGTGATGCGAATGTAAGCTCGTTCATTTGTACGTGGCACAAAACGAATGCACGTATTGTTGTGTACATCATCCATGGCACTTTGTATCATCGCACGATCAGCATCGGCTGTAACAAACGTAATGTTCAATATTAGTTCAAGAATTTTCATTGACTATATCATTTAAAATTTAAATATTACAAATTATGAGGAGTTTTTTCATCATTATTAAAAGGATTTTAAAGACTACTTTGCTGAAAACGTTAAGGAATTTGTTAGCCTACACAAATCTGTCCATCAAAAATTATAATGTCAGTGATAATTCATCTGAATTAATGTCTGTACATAAAATTATTATCAATTCAGAAAAAAAAAACCGTTCACTGTGATAGACAAACGGCAATTATAACACTTTGTTAATTTCCAATCATAGAAAATTATAATATTAATAATTTATGTAAATATTTCAAAATTTAATAGCAAAAATTTTGAATGTACTATAAAACGGGATTCGAATTTAAATTACATGAGATCAAAATTCAAATTGATTCACAATCAAGCACACATTCTTTGTTCGAAACATTGGAATTTTGTTTGCTCGACCCAAACAATGTTATTAACAGTCAATATATAATTCTCAATCGATCGAATTTACAATAACGACTGGAGGTTTGTAAATTTATATTTCCTCATAAAAGTTTTTCAATCTTGTGTAGGTACTTTAGGGAATCTACATAAAATAAAAACGGTGTGGTAACATTAATAGATATTTTCGATAAGTACTTTTAGAAATAATGTGAGAATTTTTTTCTTTTTTTTTTCTTTCATATTTCAATTCATCAAATATCATTTTGATTAACGACAAATAATTCTAAATTTATAACAATAAATTAGAACTTCTAATTATCGTGAAATATTAATTGAACAATTATGAATTGACAAGAGATAAAAAAAATATAAAAAATGATAATCGATAGTAACATAAAACAAATTTTATTCACTTTTTATTGAATATTTCATTACATAATGAAGAATTTATATTAATCACTTTGAAATTCGCTTTGACATGGACAATTATTGATAAAATTGCAAAAATAATTTACTAACCTTCGTAGTCTAACACAATAAATAGCAAACAATAATTGTCGAAAGCATAAACAATTGATTAACTTACTGAAACTGTGGTTAGAGAGAGTGTATGGAATTGTTGCGCCAGGCCATCGAAATTTATCCCATGCCCAACCATTTTTTGGTGCTCCAGTGGATTGAATATCACCTTGAGTATATCCACTAAGTTCTTCAGGATTTACGTTGTCACCAGGACGCCACATTAAGACTTTTTTACCAGCTTCGAAATTTGGTGGCCCGAAAGGTTTTTTTCCAAGACGTCCCACATCATTTATCTTTCTATAGTTTGAACTGTATTCATCGTCAAAGTCTTCAGGAGGTATTAGTATGCGTGAAGCAATAGCATCTCCGAATACAAAACAGGTAAAATAAATTATCGCGAGCATTTTCATTTTGGCACAGTCTTTTCACGGAAAATTTGAAAATAAATAATTATTCTTCGTTCGTTATTGATTCTTCACTCGCACTAACATCAAATCAATCCTCGTCTTATGGTTTTATACCAACCAAATGAGTTATATCAAGAACACATTAATTAGTAATTATCACCACTGTATCAAAGAAAACATTCCTTATATTTTACAATCATTTCCAATGATGAGAGATATATTATCATAAATATATTGACCTGCTCTGTTTGTAGTTCCAAGATAAAGTTATAGACAATAAATAAGTGAAGCCATCAAGAACTTGATTAATTATTCTACAGATTATGAGATATTTGTATATATTAATCGTCTCATACAAATCACATCAGTGAAGAGAAAAATATATAAGCATCAAAAATTTGAATAAATTGTTAAAACCACAACCAGACTTTAATTTATCTCTCAACTTTTTGATCACAATTGACTGTATCAAAAAATGCTGAATTTTATTTATGTGCCAACAATTTTAATTCCTATCATATAAAAATGTATTTACGAATTAAATGATCAGATTTTTAAATAATTCCATGAGTTACTTTGTAAAAAACCGTGACCGTCAGTTCGAATGACTCTAGTCCGAATGAAAAGAACTACCATAAAGATTCACTTTGGGATTGAGTTCGAATGAATGTGAAATCCTATTTTAAATACATACAAAATTCTATATCAACTAGTCGATAATCGATATTCGCTTCAAGCATGTGCACTCAAACTTCAGAACAATGCACTTTATACTGGCGATACTTGAAACACACATAAACAACTTGTGCTTCCACAAATATCAAAGTATAAGTAGCTTTGAAGTATATTGAAAGAAAAAATCACTAATGAACATAAATGGAGGACAAATCAGAAATAATGACATTCATGATAGACAGTTACCAAGAGCAATGCTACAGGCTATCAGTAATTAAATAGGAGTATGGTTATCTGTCGATAATTTCTTCATTTTTTATCACTCTCTTTTTCATTATTTCTTAGAATTAATATTTCTTTGAATTTCAATTGAAAAATATTCAAGTGAAAATCATACTTTATTCATTAGCAAATGAGATTAGAGAAGAACTCTCAAATTTTAATCCAAACATTTTCATGATAAAATCATAAAAGGAATACTGTCAAGTGTTTTTGTTGAACGATACGACAGTCAATGATAAGTAGAGATTCATTAATTGACTATTGAAAAACAAAAGAGTGAAGATTAGATACTTTAATCCTGTGAATTTTAGTAATTAATTATAATCGTTATTCAGTTTTTGTACAACTAACAAGATTTGTCCAAAAGAATTCTATTCTTACACTAATGGAGAGAATATTGAAGATAAAATAACATAAAATGATTGGAAATTATCATTTTCAACAATTTATTTATGATTTAGTAGAATAAAAATTTATTGTACTGAGGAATGGATGGAAATTATCTGAATTGAAATTTACTAGAAATGTATTTGAAATTATTCATATATTTTTAATTGCAGTTAGAATCCAACACACATACAGAAAAGTATATGACAGTAGCCAATAGCTATAATTAATGATTAATGTTATCAGTTTGGACATAAACGTGTTACTTAAGTAATAAATGTATTCATACTCATTTTTCTCTGTAATATTATGATAAGATAGTAATACAGAATTTCATTCTCAACCACAGGGGATAATTTCTTTGAATTATTCAATTCAATGTAATGCCTTCACTATGAAATAATTTCACAGTAAAGCAACGTATACTCATTATATATCTATTGTTAAATTGTCACACCCTGTTTTCGATCAGGTTCTTCTATTTTTCAATCACGATTTCAATCAACTTTGTATTCGAAAATTTTGAGGCAAATAAACCAGAGTTGATATGAGATCTGATGAGATTTCTATTGTACAAGAACTAAAACTTATCAAAGCTGTTGACATGATATAAAAGAAGAAAAGAAAAAATAAATTCTAAAGCTTTATCTGATTTCAATGTTTCATCGTTGACTTGATGAGAAGTCCCAAGTTGGATCTTTATAAATAAATCTAATGTTTCAGATATTTTGGCGATCTCATCAGGTCCAAGAATTAAATTTAAATCAACTCTGGTCTATCAACAAATAGCAGCTTGTTTCCATGAATTCATTGTGTAGTGAAACAGTTATACATCATATTTATTTTTTGGATGTCAGCTCGACTGATACTTTCACGTTGTCCCATTAGAAGATTTTTATCATCTTGAGAATTGCGATCGTTATTCTGTAATTATTATAAAAAATGTTTAGAATACTTTGAATTGGAATTGTGATATGATTATGAGGAGTATTTAAAATACTCCTAAAATACACAACAATTATTTACCCTGGCAACAATTGTTGGTCTTCCATTCATAGAAAATGCATATGGAGAATAATGCATGACACTTCCATAGTCATAAGGTTCTCCAAAACTGCTGATCATTTTGCTCGAATATTTCTCGAAGTTTATTTCAGCACCTGATCAATGAAGAATGCAATTAATTTTAGTATTTATAAAAAAAAAAACAAATAAATAATCTGCATGGGTTTTTATTTAAATGTAGGAAAAGAAGAACATACAGAAAATGACTTGAATTCATTTTAACTTCAACTCACCTGGTTTGATATTTTGTCTTTGAATGTAAACATTTTCATCTCGATCATCTCGACTTTGTTCATGAACAAAACCAATACTGTGCATAATTTCATGCTGCACTGTCCCTTTTTTCGTCACACAACCTGGTCGTTGCAAATTAATATCAACACGTGATCCAATATGACCTACAGGACTCCAACAACCGCTGTTAGCTGACTGGAAACGAATGTAGGCATCTTCGCCTGTTCTTGGGAAGAATCTGATGCAAGTGTTCTTTTCAATGTCTCTCATTGCTTCTAATATTAATGAATGTTGTGCAGGATCTGTAAAGGAAAATTGTCTGATTATTACAACATTAATATCAAGAAATATTTCAATATTTATTCCACAATCATAATGATTATAAATTAATAGATAATAAATTCAGAACAAGTCATTTGAAAGTCAAACAAATTGGTTTCGTAATTAAATTTTTATCAATCGCCTCGACATCAAATTAAGTAAAATAATCCATCAATACATCAATTATTGTATACAATATTTTATCAGGTCATTATGATAGATGTTTTCATAGTAAATAATGCATTTCGGAGAAAAAATAAAAGTTCAATAGAAAACAATTCATTATCAACAAATTTCAATTGTGTTTTTGACTTTTTAAAGGAATCACAATTTGAATTCATCCTACATAAATCATAATTCTGATTTGTCTTATCTTTCTATTATAACTATTTCTTTGGAAACGATCAATTAATTTGTTTTTCATTTATTCCCCTAGTTAATGAACTATTTATCAATTATTCAAGAATTCTTGCACCAATTTATCATCGATTGAGATTAAAAAATGGGATTTTATATAAAAATTGTTTTTTTCTTCATGTCATATCTCTTCATTCCAACAACTGTCCCAGAATTATACTTTTATCTATCACCAAGAATTTTGAAATTTTACTTCTAAATTTTTTCTGTCGTCAACCATTTTCAATTTTGAATTCAAAACAAAATATATTTTTTAATCGAAAAAATTATCATCTTCACAGTCGTTCCCATTAAAATATAATATTGACATAAATTCACTCACCAAACACTGGACTTATCATATATGGAACTCTTCCTCCAGGCCAACGATAACGTTTCGACCTTAATCCACTTCTTGAAGAAATTGCTGGCACAAGAATATCACCTTCAGCATATTCTCCAAGTTCTTCTGGATTAACTGAATCTTCTTCACTCCACATTGCTACTTTTTTACCAGTATCTTCACTCTCAAATCCATACATTGTATTTTCAAGATCTGTCAGATCAATTTCATCACCTTCAATAGTTTCCACTTCATTATCAGATTCCATTTCATCATTTTGTTTTGCTGGTAGTGCAATAATTCCATCTAATGTAAAACAAGCAAAAAGCAAAATAGCAATTCGTATATCCATTTCGAATTTCTTTTTCTTTCAATTATTTATTATTCTCAATGATTCTAAAATTAACAATAATATGTTGGTGACAATAAAATTGTACTGATACCTCATGCAATTTTTGTCTTCTCTTTTATACCATCTGAACATACATCACTTTGCCATTCCCACCTATTTATTTTTTTTCTTTCCTTTTTTTATTTTCTTTTTGAATAAACTGAAAATACTTATGAGATTTGATGAGAAGTAATGGTGGTAATGCGGTCATTGCTGATAATTTAACACACTGATGTACGGAAGTGTCTCCAGATTTGTTTAAAAGATGTTTAAAAATATAAATAAATATTCAGAATGAATAAATTAAATGTAAACAAGACAATTAGAGTATGGATATTGCCAGGAAGTAATTCATCGTGTAGTTGTCATTGAATAAAATTTTTTTATCTTGGTATGAGTGAGCTATGACTCTGTTATAGTTGATATGGGTTTATTGACATTACTTTTGTAAAATCATGTATATATAAAGATGAGACCTTGGAAATGTAGGTTTATTTCACGCCTCCAGACTTCACGACTTCATAACAAATTTTATCTATTCAGTTTTATCTATCCTATTTATTCTTTTCTTTTTATTTATTTCACTTGCTTTGTTATCAGTCCCTTGAAGGTTTATTTTTCTAATGACTATGCAATACTCGAGCACTGTATAAATGTCTAGGAAGTTTGATAGTCACACCTCAGAAAATTCAGTGAAATATATTTATGTGTGAAGATATAATATGGTTTATAGTTTGGTGATAAAGTGTGGTCAGATTAGAGGGGGTATTCGTATAGGATTTAGCACTGTTCAACAATTTTAGATTGAGAATGAATAATGAAGGGGTTAAGATTTTTTTTTTCTTAAGTTACGCGTTGGTGATTTGATTAGGAATTAATGGAGAAACAATTATGGTAATTTGGAAAAAATTTACATTGTAAATTGGGCGAAGAGTTGATGGAAAATTGGAAGCAGATGGTAAATGCAATCTTTTAGAATTCATGAAAAATTGTTGATTTCACATTGTGAAATTAATTTTCTTTTTATTTTCATTCAAATTTCTTCACTTAGAATTCGACAATTGTACATTTAATTCCAATAATAATTTCTCTTTTTTTAGATTATGATTTCAATGTTGCAGATTGTTGGCCAAACAAACGTCATCAATAATTAACGAAAGAAAAAGGGAAAAACGTAAATTCATGAAGTTTGCAATTGGATGACTTCTCATTATTCACCATCTTTTCCAAGTATCACATTTAGAGATGGCAAAGTGCTGTGACACTATATCTGATGTCAGAACAATATAAAGAAAAATAAAGCAGAAAAAAAGTAGGAAAAAGCCTCTCATAAATATACATGCGTCACATAAGTACAACCCGGCCTCAATTTTTTTCTCGTTCAACTCGTCATATCGATTTTCCTTTCATCAAACCCCCATTTCAACCCCTTATGTAGAAGAAACAAAAAAAAAACGACAAAATAAACACCTTTCATATTCTTCACATTTTCATTAAACTCTACTTCAACATCATCGCAATATTCTTGATGAATAAAAGCAGGAAAATTGCACCCTACCACTAACATACATATTGCAATAAGAAATAATAAATGAAAAGAATAACAGCAGCATTCAAATATAACTAAGACCTTGGCGCCATTTATTACTGCTACCGCCGTCTACTGGTGAATTGGCAATTCACGTTTTGAAAATAACACACAGTTGGCGGTTAGGTCTTGACGTGTGAGCTTCGCTTTTTTTTCTCGCTAGCTGCTGGCTTTTAATTATTCATCATAAAATATTAGCAAACTCCCAATTGTTTTTATATATTAAATTAATCAAAAATATTTCGCTGTATTTCTTATTGGTATTGTAAATAAAAATAATCATTTTTATATTGTTCAACAAACTTCATCGTTAAATATTGAATTAGAAAAATTAAACAAACATGGAGTCGGCAATTATGAATTTGGAACAAAGTGTAAGTTGAGGTTATGGTACTAACTGATATTAAGTTGTCGACCAATCACTCACTTTCATATTTATTTTGGTTCCATTTAATTTCATCATAACGACATAATAACGAAAAAAATAATAATTAGTGACAAAATAACGGATGTACTTTGCGTTTTCGCAGATGAACAACGTAAGATACAGTCTCATTTTTTCGCTAATTATATTTCTAGTTATTTTGTCGTAAATAATTATAACACTATGACAATGGTGTTACTGTTATGTAAACAGCCAATTGGCATTCATTTTGATACACTTTAGGGAAAAATGGTTGATGAATGAATGAAATGTTATGAATGATTTAGAAATGGCCAATGAATTTATTCCTACGAGCTTTAAATTTATCAATGAAAAATTCGAGGAAATTCAATCATGCTATTCTTGAATGAGTTAAATGAGGTTATGTTTTCATTCATGCAAATTTAAATTTTTAATATTTCATGATTGATGATGTAGATGAATTTATGGAATGGTTAAGTGTTATTTGTTTATAGAGAATGAAATAGATGTTCTGGTTGTTGGGGAAATGGTTTTGTTGTGTGTTCTACTTAATTTTAATTCATTTTCCTCTTTTATATGAATCCGAGAAGGATATGAAGCTCAAAAATCCTTTCCAAATACCATCGAATACTCCAACTGCTATTGATATTGAATTTTGACTATGAAATTAATCTTTTCAATTGCTACTTTGTAATCAAGTCAAGAGCAATCTTCTGTTGTTGAATGAATTTGTTTGATAATGAGGGTAAATGAGTATGGGAGATATTAGAGTTGGTTGGAGATTGATGAGGATGAATGAGATTTGTGATAGTAATCCTGAATAATTGTTTATTTGATATGTTAGCATTGAAATGGAGCACTCTGCTATATTTTCTAATTTTTCTGGCTGTATGATAACCTGATGATTGAAATATTTGTTGTTAAAATGATTTGGACCTGAAAAAGAGGATATTCAATTGATATTTCTCCATGATTGAGATTTGGTTTCTTTGTGAAAAATTCGGGCGTTGCAAGAATTTATAATACTAGGGGGATGTTTTATTGAAGATGATTTCACTAGGTAGCAACGGCACAACTACCCTCATAAGATGTTCGCATTCAAATTATATATGAATTTCAAGTGCTGATGAGGTTTACTCGAAGGTGTTACCATCGTATAACTCACCCGACTACAGAACAATGATACCAATCATGTATTTCATATTTGATATCTAATTAGATTATGTAAATAATGTAGATTGAATGTTCACAGGTGCACAGAGCCAACGGCAAACTCGCGTCCATAACGTGGAAAATTGAGACATTCGAAAAAGAATTTCCGGATCCTGATAACGAGGTAATGAAATAAATATATTTATAGTCGGCACATATTGATAATGTTTAGCGTTACGCTTGTAAAGTAGAGAAAATTGTTATTCATCTGCTCCAAACTTTTCTCGTTCAGGTATCTGTATTGAGATTGATAAGATCAGTCGCACAAGTTAAAGAAGAATATCAATCGCTGAGGCAGGAAATTTTGGAGGTGCAACAACTTCAGAAACAACTTACGGCTTCATTGAAAGCACAAGTCACACAAGTTCAAGGACACTTTAATATTTTGAGAGATAAAATTGTGGGGCATAAAAAAACTCCACAATTGAAATGAAAATTTAGTGGTTAATTTGACACTTCTTCATTCATTGTCATCCTTAAACTCGGTTACATTATTTTATTCACTTTTATTTTACATCCATGACTAATCATGCTTTACACGTTTTCTTTATTGCATTTGCTTTTGCATCTTTGACTTTATTGTGTCATATTTTCTAGATCTAGCGTTTATACCTAATTAATAATTGCAAACTTCGTTTATCAAATTAATTTCAAGTTATTGTGTAGAGTTTCAAAAGCATGATATAATTATTATGGCCAATCAAATTGACGAAGTGAACCCGATAAGTGGTATTCAACCCTCTGAGGCATACATTTTCTGTCCATTATGATATTTGGTATCAAAGATTCTGAAGTCACTGTTTCAAAATCTGCAATTCAAATTTTGTAACTTAAAATGACGGGCCGAATTTTATATCAATCCAGAAAAATTATTCTCACAATTACCCATGATAGAAAGTGACAGAATGTTGTTAATTAATTAAGTCTATCAATGAATAATTACATCATGGTCGAATCATTTTCATATTCAGTGATAATATTAGCTGAACAGTATTAAAAATAGTTAGAAAAAAACAAAACTGATGGAGAGAAGATGTTAAAACTTTTCTGACATTTTGCTTCAGAGGATTGAATTCCAAGAATGAATTTATCCATGTGAATCTGTATAAAACATGGCGTAGCGAATCACAAAGATAATCAAAAAGTGAAGTGGTTTTGAAATATCAATATTGCATCCATTAATTTCTGATATCAAATCACATATGAATAAAAATATTCATACATCGAATTAGTCCTAATGTATAGACAGGAATAATTTGTCAATTATCAAATCAAATATACTATTTATCTAATTTTCAAATTGATAATATTCAAAAATATAGGGAAAAAATAACTGGAGATTTATCATCAATAGTCAATTAATAGAATAGAATTATATGAATATTATGAGAACAGTGGTTCATTAGATCAATGAAAGAAATTTGAACATTGTTACTCATTCAATTATGATAAACCAATTTTAATAATTGGTAACATATTCATTCAACATGTAAGAATGCGACCAAAAAATCTAGCCTTGATTATAATTAACTCTCGATAATCACTGATTGGCAACGGCTATCTGTGCACCCCAATCACATTTCGAAATCAACTCCAATTAAGTTAATTAATATTATAAAATTTACATAATAGTTGTTGAACTAGAATATCATATAAGGATAAATACAAAACTAGAATCGATATAAGAGAGAAGAATGGTCTGTAACGCATTCTCATAGTGCCAATAACAATATCTCCATTGATTTTATTTGGTTCATTCATTTCATCACAAAAATTCATATCACTAAATTAACTTTTTTAATTTATCATTATCATCTGCGCTAATACAAAAGGAAAAAAGCGTGCCAAATAATATTTACAGTGTTGACTACTATCGCCTTTTATTTAATGTTAAATTGTTTCTCTGTTGGTTATAAAAATTGTTAATTAATTGTGTGAAGATAAATATTAATTAAGCCACACATATACTCATGAGTTCAACGAATCGGAAGAGTGCACGTTTTTATTATGTGTAAACTGAACAGTGTGTATTATAATCAACTCATGTGATGATACTCTACTTCCCTGTAATTGACGTTCAAATATCAGTTTCAATCTCACCTAAGGGATGACATCGCAATGCGACAGAAAAATTAAATAGAGAAGCGTATTCCTTCAAAAGGAAATACAAAAATGGAATATATTCTTAAATGATATCCTATTGATAAAAATTTTTTATCTTCTCTTTATGGGTGTCGATCTTCCCCTTCAATTGCTCAATATATATTTCCAACAACTGATATTTAAACGTTTCAAAATTAATGAACAAGAATATCTATGTATCTTTTTAGATATTTACTACGTTAATGAAAAAAATTAATCAAATGAATAAATATTGTGAAAGTAATTGGAGAAATACACAAAACTGTTGACTTCTTATTTTTTTAACATTTTCAATTTAACATACTGAACTTTATCTACTTCTATTGATAATGCTTTGCATTTTTCTCCACACTCATATTAATAATAGACATGCTAATTATTTATGTACATCTGATTACAGCCGATTATTCAACATTTATCCAAATTCATACATATTGTCTTGTGAAAATGAATTAATCAAATAATAGAACAGTTAATACGCTGTTGAATAAATTTTTTGGTATTGAATTGGATCTTACTACTTTGATTGTAATGAAAAACGAACAAAGAATTGATGTCTGATATACAGAGAGTTACTGAAAAGTTTATTACTGTTTCTATGAAAGAAGTATACACATGATTGCGATAAAATAAAATGTAGAATTGTTTAGTTATAGTTTATCTCGTTAAAAATCTACGAAACACATTGTAAATCTTAATTGTAATCAAAACTGACGCATTATCGAATCAAATTCGGAGGTCATCGAAGTGGAACTTTGGTCAATCTATCTAGAATTTTTTAGATGATATGAGTCATTAGTTGAATAATAAAAATATAAAATATTCGTTAACAGTGAATCATATTGCGACACGTCACAAACTGATTCCAAGAAGAAGAAGTCGATAAACAACATCACCACCACAAAATTTTCCATCTTCTCAACAATATAACTAATCGGAAAATAGTCACCAATAATTCATTAGAACATTTCTACCATCAGGATTCATAAAACAAGACAACACCCTTTTGTAATGTCACATATCAAGGTCACCAATCAATTAACATCTAATCAATGCATGACTCGACCAGGATAGCAGTACATGATGATAAACCTAGATAAGTATCCAAAGTATATACCATTATCGACTTTCAAGAAATTGATATCAACTTTTTCCAGATTGACAACGAAGAATCATAATCAATTCAAGTTACATTGAAGATGATCTCGCAGAACTATTCATTCACAACCAACAACCCTATGGCATTTCCGGATGGCTTAAGAAGAAAACAAAGCAACGATTCCAAGATTAATCCGCCATATACTGCGAAGCAAAATGATCAAGCAAATAAAAAGGTACATCAATAGCAAGAATTATTTTATACATCAAATAGGTATTCATTGAAACTGGTCATTTATCTTGCTCGATTAATGAAAGAAGAATATATAATTGTTTCCAAATTTTTGCAGGTATGAAAGAAATTGGTGAAACAACGGGCTCATTTCAAAATACTGTTTTACGAAAGGAGAAAGGAATAGAAATAAGAGGAACTGAGAGAGAGTGAGTCAACAGCTCGAAGACCGGTTACACGCTTGGTCTGGATGCCATACACGCAAGTCAAGGCTATTGCATTTAAAATACATTTAAGTACGTGAAACGGTGTGAGGTTGTAGACCTCTATCTGTATACTCAACGTTAAACATTGCTATGCCCACACGATCTCACCTTTTCGTTCTATATAAAACTCAATTGTCTTGACCGTGTGTGTACCATAAGGAAGTTGCATGTATTGCTGCGAGCAATATTATTCATTACTCGTAAATTTATAATACTTAATTTATTTAGTTTTGTAGTCTTCAGATCATTGTGATGTAATGAATAATTATACTCCATTGTTCACGACTTTTAGAACGCTAATTCGTTAATAATTACTACTTTTTTTTATGTCTTTCTGATCATAAAGCGTTAAAAAATGGTGTAATTATTCAATACTCATTTTAATACATCAGAATGTTATTCATTGTTTATTTTTTCGTGTTGCATCAGCTGAATTGTATTAATTATCTGCTTTTATTTGTTATTCTTGCTTTGCTATCGAAATTCATTGTTAATGTCTTCCTTAATTATTGAATATTAAATTTTACTTCTTTTCTTTGGGTTAATCTTAAATTACCTAATAACTGATCCACTGCCCAATAGTAAATGGCGGATCAATTATTCTAGAATTAATGTATGGAATAGATTAGGATAAATAGGGCGAGGGCGCAAGGACGAGCACGTGGTAGGGGTGGGCATTTAACTGCAGTGTTTAGCTTTCTGTATACGAACATGGCATTTAACCGACTGTTACACCACAATTTTGAGCGATATGGATCGTTACAACGCAGTTAGAATAAATATCTTATGTAGAATGAACTAATATTTTTTTTCTCTTTGACAATTTGATGATGGTGATGTGAATATTGGAATTATTCTCCAACAAATTATTCCATCGTCAATTATTACAAACCATGCGAATTCCCAATTCAATTTTGTGGTTCTTTAATTGGTTTGGGTTAATTTTAACTATACAAAAATTTTCCGGGTTTATATAAGTTCATTCAATTTCTTCCTCTTCAACGTCAAGCTCCGTCACGAAAGTTATTTTGCATATGAGAGTCTCAGAGAATAAATTTTCAATGGAATTAAAATATCCGGTAATTATTGTAGAAGTACTGAGAGATTCAGAGAAGAATCACTTGATTGATTATTGTCTTTGCTATCGATTTATAATTATTGTTATGTGCTTCAACATCTCAGAACAAATGAGTTACTGAAAGAAGAGTCGATAAGACAATTTGTAAACACAATTTATCGATAACAATTTCACTCAACATTCTAATCAATCAATTTTTATAGGATAATGTTTAGTTTATTATATTTAAATAATCACCAATTAAATTGACCATTAGAATATAATATTTACCAATCCATACATAAATATTCTCATTTTTACTTCTATTTTTACAGGATTATCATTGAAATATAGAATCATATCCAGACAGTGGCATCAGGTTCCAAA
Source organism: Meteorus colon (assembly GCA_030523085.1). Classification (NCBI taxonomy): domain Eukaryota; kingdom Metazoa; phylum Arthropoda; class Insecta; order Hymenoptera; family Braconidae; genus Meteorus; species Meteorus colon. Next base: position 121,420 of record JAPYZH010000203.1, on the reverse strand, counting down.
CAACTTTTTATTCCTCTCCGTTACTCTGTCTATTCCATGGAGCGCCTTTCTCTCACTCCCGCTACCTTCATTTTTTAATTTCTTTTTTATTTCTTTTCCCAGTTCAGAGAGGGATCGTTCGAGGTCACAATAAAATTCAGTCGAACGGAAATCTGCGGCTTGCAACCCACGAAAGCGAATCCCAATGTCTTCAACCAGTTTGCAAACTGCAGTACTTGAGCATTGAAAATTTCTGGTCGTGTTCGTAGTGTGAGGATAGAAAACTGGAGTAGTGAAATTAATGTGAACAGAGTGATTTCCTACATTTATTTTCCATTATCTTTCTGTGTCACATACAGAAATAACATTTATTTAACAAAGCAAAGAGGAAAGTTCTCTCTCATTAATGGTTTTTTCTTTTTGATCAAATTGTCATATCAATAATAAGAATGTGGACAAGGTAAGGATTCATTTCGTCTCCTTGAACTCGAAAGAATAACAAAATAAATTCTCATTAATATAACTTTCAAAGGGTCTTATAATTTACATTCTAAATATCATAAATACCTCTAAATCACTGTCATCAATAATTAACAAATAATTAATTTGACCTTGTCCAAATATTACTCATACAGTTAATTCAAGGAAATATCAAATATAATAAAGAATTTATCATTTTTTGACGTATTAAATATTTATGAACATTTACAAAGTTATGATATGGCATTTCGGGGCGTTCAAAAATAAATAATTGAATAGAATGTTGACAATGAAAAATTTATGGAGAAAAAATAAGAGACGAATGCAGGGCAATGAATTCGTTCCGTTGACCTACTCCCACATTGTATAAGTACTGAAACTCATATGAGTGTGTGTTCGCACCTCTTTTCCGTCTCTCCATATAGTATAACATACGTTTATACATCTACACCTTTCTCAATCGCGGTGAGAACTTCAAAAGAGTTTGAGTTCAGTCGCGTACAATCGCTTAACAAAACGAGTTGGTGTTATCATAGTTGTTCTCTTTATTTTATATTTTTTATTTGTATTCAATTCAATATGAATTTCTTTCCCATAAAAATTTAATTCATTGTCCAATGTCGTATTTTACACTTGGACTCATTTATCGTGTGAAGTACCGTTGAATATTTGTGGGCGTGTGAATATGTAAGGAAAAATTAAATTAACATATATTACTGAAAGTAAATCATTTTGTATATGTATTTAATAATGACAATCAATATTGGTATAACAACTATTGGTAAATAAATTGCAAAAGCACTGTAAATTGATTCAAATTGTAGACGCAATCAGATTATTCATAATTCTATTTTTATTTGGTATTGATAACGAAATTCAATTGAAAGTTGATTCATAATTCATTTATAATTGTATTTGGTAACTATTTCTCTAATACTCTATTGGTAGGTAGATTAAGTGATAATTATTAATTAAATTCTATATATACACAAATGAATTGAGAATTACAAGGTTTAATTATATTCGTTAGACTCTTTACAATGTTATACGATGAGCAAATATTTTAATTATTTTTATTTTTGTTTCCTTGGCGAAGATATTATAATATATTATGCTCCGATGATTCGCACTTGAATCAGGAGTGGATAAACCAAGGCCTCAAGTGTTTAATATCACAGACTTTGTTATGCATTATACAACTTATTCATATTTTATGTGTCTTGAATTGAATAATTTTTATTCTTTCCTATTGTTTATGAAATTGTTTAATTCAATTTTAATTCATTGACGATAGTTTAATCGAAATGGAATTTTGTACGTCAGTAGACATAAAAATATGTAAATGACAGCTTTGATCGAGCCTAATTTTTTTCTCTAGATTGTTGATTGTATTTTGTATGGGAAAAAAAAAAGAGAAACTTATATTTCGTACAGGAATTTCATTACTAGATTATCATTAAATGATAATAATGTTATCATTCAAACATTCAAACATTCAAACGGTTTCATACAGAGGACTGTCAACGAATTGAAGATAAAATGAGATATGAATTCATCCAATTTCAAATGACAGTGAAAACTTCAAATGAAATTCACATCAAGATTTTTATTTGTGATAGAAAAAAATTGGTATTTATACCTCAATAGACAAAACAACAAGATCTTTAATCAATAATAATTATATCCCTGATTTATATTCGAAAGTAAAATTCATTTTCATTACATAATTGATGAAACAATCACATAAACTTCAAATTTATCAAAGCAAAATTGTGGAAGAAATTAATATGAAATTTCCCCAATCCTCCACGTCATAGAATGAGCAATTAAGTTAGTAATTGAAATTTGGTTGCGTTCGAGAGTAAGATTAGCTTTCCTATGAAGAATACTTCATTGTAAATGAATCATAATTCAACACTTCCCTTGTTTCTTAAATACAATCATATAATCAACATCATGATAAAATCATTGTGATGAAATAATTAAACAATGGAGTACGCGTCCACTTCTCCTCATATAGAACATGATAAGAAACCGAGATAGAAAACTCCAGTGATTTAGTTTCACCAAAATTTAATATTCTCACGGTTATTGTAAATATTCCAAACTACAAAAATCAAATATTTTTGTTTTCTTTTTTTTAAATTTAAACTCAACTAATTTATTCTTAGCAATTACAAAATGTTAATCAAACAATTGAAAATAATGAACAATTCATACTGACAAAATGGAAGATAAATATTATCTTCTTTTATTTATCTTCGCAGTTTTAAATAATAATAAAGTAACAATAATTTTCTTCCGTTTTTCAGCATTGTTCTATAATCACTGAAGCAGTATTAGTCAAAATCGTGAATGAACCATGAATGTATTATTGATAATTGGAGTATTCACGGGTTCATTGATAATTCATGTTTCTGCTCATGGACGATTAATTGAACCGCCATCAAGAGCGTCAATGTGGCGATATGGATTTGATACACCGCATGATTACAATGATCATGAGAGTTATTGCGGTGGTTTCACTCGACAGTGGACGAGAAATAAAGGAAAATGTGGAATTTGCGGTGATGCGTGGGATATAAAACCGGTAAATATAATAATTCTATTAATTTGAATAATTGATTCAAAAAATTATTCACAATTGTAAAATGAATGTCATTTTTTATTTATTCATGTTCCATATTGAATATGAAAGCCAAGAGCGCATGAAACTGGTGGAAAATATGGCAACGGAATAATTGTCCGAAGATATCGTACTGGTGCAGTAATACCAGTTCATATCCAATTGACAGCTAATCATCGTGGCTATTTCGAATTTCGTACTTGTCCAATGTCTAATCGAAAGCAAGAAGTAACTCAAGAATGTTTGGACAAATATTTATTAAATATGCCAAATAGCACTGCCAGATATTATCCAGGAATTGGAAATATCATTTTTGAAACATTTTATAAACTTCCGGATGATCTCAAATGTGATCAATGTGTCTTCCAATGGAGATATATCGCTGGAAATAATTGGGGTGATTGCGGCAATGGAACAGGTAATAACTTTGGCTGTTCATTTACACTCCCATCAAACACGACAAATGAAATCCAACAAATATTGTTGGGTAATTCACTCATATTTTGGGAAGCGTTTCTCAGAATTTCGTGAATAATAGAATGTTATGAATCATTCTATCGAACTTAGAAAAATGCGGGGAAAAAATGAACATTTTTTTACTATTCCACCATTGATTGATTCGTAATAATTCTTACCATGATTTGAATTCCCATCTTCATGATAGTCCCTCACGTACTCGATTCATGTTCCTGCACAATGATTTACGTCACTCGCTACAATCAAAACGAAGAAAAGATATCACAACGTATCAATTAGTATTCAATGAACGGATAAATTAGAAAGTTCTTATTTTTTTTATCCCCTTCAATTTTCCTCTCTTTCATTTGCTTTCACATAATAATATACAAAGAATTGCACAATTCCCACTGGATACCTACCCATAATTTGAATATAAAAATCCGACCTCAAGTATAGATACGCATGAATGGAATTTTATATTAATTTCCTTTCTTCCATTCATTTTCAGGCGCTGTTGGTTGCGGACCACAAGAAGAATTTCGTGGTTGCGCTGACATTGCAATAGGCGATGATTTCCCAATATTGCCATCCTCTACGAAGACACCATTGAAACCAAATGTATTGCCACCATGGCGTACAAGAACGAATGATAATGATGTAAATGTTGATGAAGAATGGACAACCACAATACCACCTGAATCATCCGAATCGTTCAAAACTTATTGGTATCTCAGCTTCATCATCGCTGGAACGTGTTTATTCATTGTCATCGCTGCATTGGCACTTCTTTACGCTTATTACTATCATTCTGGTAGAGCGAAACAGTGGTTGATGGCACGAAGACATGCATCAAAAGTGCACAATCAACCACCGGTCGCACCACCAAGACACAAAAGACTGTCATCGAGTAGTCTTCATCTTTAATTATTAATACCCAATCTTTACATCAATTACAACCATGAGAGAATTCATTCCTTCATTGAGGAATTAAGTCTGTATATAATCATACTATATTTATTATCTGTTTATAATTGTCTGACCATTATGAATAATTTTGCTTCAAAAAATGGCTTCAAGATGAATTACTGTATTGAAACATTTCAAACAATACATTTTTGTGGCGGTGGAATCTATATGAAATAATATGAAATGCTCGTATCTATCAAGAATTGAATGAAGACTAAATTGACATGATGTTTAATTAAATCTATCTGAAATAGTATCAGATATTTTGGCAAGGAATTTTTATGTTAGTTTTCATAAACTGTTAAATAACAGAAGATTTTTTTGCGGAGAACATGCGTTGATAATTCTTGGTTGTATTTTCAAAAATTACTTGACCGAACCTCTGAAATTTCAAGGTCCCTGCATGATATCGGTTATTCAGTTTGAGATCATAAATATTTTAACGCTATTGAATAGTTTAATATTTCCAATAAAAGAAGAAAAGAATCCAAAAAGTTTACAATCGATTCAATCTTCCTAGACAGACCCAGAGCTCTAAATTTCAATTCAGTATTGGATTTGTAATGCTGTTTATAACATGCAACATCTATTGAAGAAAATCAAGCAATGAAAACTAAATAAATAAAAACGCCATCCTGTTTTTTTTCCTTTCAATACTGAATAAATGGAAATCATGTTAGTTATCTCATAACATTATTTTTTATTCAGCAACATATTCCTAAAGTCTTCATTTTTCATAGGCTTCACATTATTATCAGTCTGTTTATGTCCATTTGCTGGCGTAAGCTTATTGACACTTCGTGGAATCATAGATAGCATCGTTTTTGGTACACCCATTTGTGTTCTACTGACACTTGTGCTACCGAGTGATTTTACGTGGATCAATTCATCAGAATTCGTTTTACGTTCGGGCGGTTTACTTATTGCTACACTGATAACGCTATCCATCAAAGTCATTCCATCTGTAGCAAGAAGTGCCTTTGATGCATCAGATTCATTTTCGAATTCAACGTACGCCAGGCCTTTTGAATGCCCATTACGATATGTAACAATCCGTACGTCTTTCAATGCACCATGAACTTTGAAAACATTTTCCAAATCCTCCTTAGTTGTTTTCAATGAAAGTCCTGCAATATTAATTATGTATTTCAACCTAATTCCATTTGGCCAGCATTTAATAGATCCTCGAACTCAGTGATACAATTGATCATTAATCAAATTTCAGTTTTGATTTTTTGACAAATTATTTTCTATTCTATGACAAAAATTACCTTTGATGAAGAGTTTCGTCTTTTCCAACGTATTTGCATATTTGAATGCTGTTCCACGAGTGGTTCTGTTTGGATCACAACGTGATACATACATAGGTCGACCATTTATTGGTGTCCGATCTAGCTTTAACGCGTGCATTACTGCAGACTGTCGAAAAGAATAGTTTTTATTTTTAATCTAGCCCAATTTTCCCAACAAACGTAAACAATTCCAATCTTTATTTCTATTTTCATTATATGTTCCTTCTCATTATGCAAATATTCTAGAGGTAATTTGACTGAAGTATGCGTATGGAGAAATTTCTATGCAAATTCTCAATCCATACTATGGACGATTCTTTCCCATTCAATATAGAAATTTACCGGCACTTGGAATAATTTTACCGCAGAAATACAGTAACATGAAATGGAACCTTTCACTCGAACTCGTCCGAATTATTTCTTTGGCTAATATTGAAATTCTTGAAGAGTCGCGATGAACTATTTGAAATCAGAATAACGGTAACATGTGCAAATGTACACATTCAACTAGTTACTCTAGTAAAAAAAATATTTGCGCTCGAATAGAATGTCGATACAAAACTACATTTTCTGGTATCCAATGGCTTTACAATTATTATATACAACCTCAATGCTACATCGAAATGTGATTTTGCTACCAGAATAATAACAGAGTACTATCAAAGCTAATTCATTCCTCAAATATCACCGGAAGGTCCCAACGTTCTTCTTCCAACACTTCCCTTGGCAATTCTCTTCCTTTTATGCATTAACTTCCTTTTGATGTTGATAACATCTTTTACTAATATGCAAAGATAATAATTTCAACAATAAACATTTATTTCTGTACTCTATTCAATGGACGCTGAAGTACCAAAGAATTTTTGAAACCTTAACTGGTTATTCTTCGGAAAACAAAAATTCCCCGCGCCAGAATAATTCCTAATTCCCTTCGTAAATAAATGAAAGTAACTTACTGGGCTTGACAATTGTACATAACAAAATCCTTTGCTTCTTCCTTTATAATCTTTCACCATTTTGAATAGTGTAATAGGTCCAGCTGGCGCCAGCGCCGCTCTCACTTCTTCTTCAGTCGCTGTGTAATCTAGATTACTGATAAAGACTGTCATATTATTATCTACTTCTTGATCAGTGTCCATTTTTTCATCTACTGGTGGTATATAACCCGGTGGTGGTGCCATTTTCTTCTTCTCTGTGTTCTTATCTTTACTCAAATCAATATCTTTATCAGTTTTTGTCAGAGATTCTATCTTATTCTGTTTGTTAGGAACTACTGCCAAATTTTGCCACTTTCCGCCATCATCATGTTTTCGTTTTGTCACCCTTTTATTCATCGACTGATGATGAGAAGTCGTTTCTTGATGTTGATGTTCATTCTTTCGCTGTGCTTTTTCTCTTTCCTCATTCACCTTCTCCAATCTCTGCTTCGTTTTTATCTCACATTGTTCCACTTGTTCGAGTGTGCCTTCATCTCGCTCAAAATCAATCCAAGCATTAGCGATACTCTCCGGCCAATCTTTCACCGCAGCCAAAGCACGATTGAACAATTTTCTCAAGTGTTTTGTATCACCATAGCATTTTTCTAATGAAATATATTCCAGCCAACTGGACGCGGACGCTGAATGACCCTGCGATAAAATATCTGCCCATAATGTTCGCGCTTTTTCCATATCGTGTCCATGAATAGCTTCAGTTCTTGCCCAATATTGCAAAATAACACATTGCGGATCCCCATCCAGACCAAATAACTTAGCCATGTGTTCACACGCACGATTGAATGCAGCTCTAATTGTTTCTAGAGCATTTTCCGATTTTTCGTCGTCCGATGAATCAATTCTACGCCGTAAATATTCAATGAATGTCATCCAAACGTTTCTGTAATCGACGGAAGTTGTGAAACCGGCTACTAATGCATTTTCCATGAGATTTTGTGTATCTAACACTGGTTTATTCCATTTCTCCAATGATCTCATCCATTTTTGCCAAATTGTCGAACACCAAGGGACATTTCGTGTTGCACGCTCGTATATTGGTGCCAATAATGATTCAGATTTAATTGTGGACTCAACGTAATTTATATAATCCTCCCACAATACTGGCTGTAAACTCAGATCTGTTATCGCACGTTCAAATAACAATGTTGTTCTACTTGGATCGCCATGTTGTTTTTCAAACATCAAATAAGCTTTGTATGCATCCAAAAGTTCGGGTTCTTCATTGTAGGAGACAATTTTATCCTCAAATGCCAGACGTGAACTCAAATCAACCAATGCTCGGTTATATCCAACACTGACAATATTATCATCTACCGATGAATTTTTTCCATCATCCAGTCTCCATTTAGTATATTCCTCGAAAGTTTTTTCCATATCGAGAAGTGGGCACGCAAGTTGGCGTCGAAATAAATTTCCAACTCTATCAATTTGTTTTTGTTTTTCATTTGCATTTGATACCATCGAAACGAGAATATTTTCAAATTCACGAAAAGCCTCCCATATAATTGCTCCCTTAGTTACATGAAGACCAACTGATGTCAGTGCACGTTCGAACAAATTTCTAACTGTATTAGTTGCATCATCAGCAGTACCCATTAAACCAATACTGAATTCAACATATTCCAACCAGATTTCAACTGATAAATAATCTTGAACAGCTTTCTCACATAGATTCATCACTGCTGAACGTTCCTCTGAAGTTACAGCTAATTTAATTTCATCTCGCAGCCAGGACAACCAAAGCTCTGGTGATAATGGATATTTTGAGCTCATCTCTTTGCGCGCTTCACGTAATTTATCAAGCTCACCCATACTTTGTAGCTTTGATATTAACGCAACATGGCTAGAATAATCATAAGGATTCTGTGACAATAATGACTGAAGGGCTCGTACCTCTAATTCATCTGCGTCTCCATTATCCTCATCATCATTGTCGTCATCATCATCATCATCATTATCAACATTGTCATCAATCTCATCGTTCGAGTCTCCTCCGCTTTGTTGTTCTTTTTCAACATCCTCATCCAAATCATTAGATGTAGATTCTTCCAATTGATCTTCCGAAAATTTATCCTTTGGATGTACATCGCAATCAGGCGTTCCTAATTCCATGTCCTCCATTTTCGTTCGAACAAAAATAGATTTTCAAGTTGATATTGTTACGGACGATCGATTCTACGAAACGTCGACCGCTCAACTCAATCACAATGTTATTGTGTTTGAATAATGTACGATTTTGAGGTTATGTGCTCTTCTAATTTCCCTATTCGACGGGGCGAGGGGTGAACAATTCGTGGAGACAGTTGGCGGAAAAAATAGACAACAATTGAATACCTCTTCTCATTCCTCACATTCTGCCTCCCGACCAATCGAAATCTTCAATTTTATGCGCGAAATCCAACATCGAACCCCATGAGCATGGCGATAAAGAACTCATGCAAAACCTCCAATCATGTGAGCACATTTAAAGACAAGAACCAATAAAAACAAAAGAATAATATTTTCGACCAATCAGATCCTTTAGCAATGATCATTCAAAATAGAAACATTTTAGAAAATCAAAATAATAGTAACAAGATAATTATTGTATTTGTCATGTCCCTGTGGAAGAAAAAAAAGTAAAAAATATAAACTTTCTGTAGATTTTGTTATATAACATCAGCAAACAATACTGGTAATGCAAAATAACCATCGATTCTAACCTCAATCAGCTCAGAGTCAAGTTACGGGCAATTACCGGACAAAAATCCGTCAATCTTTTTATTTATCCTTCTGTTTCCCAAACGTGAGTGGCAATTGCCGCCAAAATATTACCAACATCGTTACATTTATTGAATGTTATGATAATGATGAAAGACATTATGGGACAATGTCACCAATATGCTCATTATATTCATATAAAAGTTCTTCCTGATGCTCAGCTCAGGTCGAATCTCATACTCAGGACGCAGGAACTCGACATATGTTGAACATTCATCTCAAAAACAATCAAATCCACTTCATTCTGGCTCAATTCCCTGATTACAAAATCGCATTCAAAACGCTTTAAGATGAATCCATTTTGATTGCTATCAAACGCTTTCAAATACTTCAAGTGCTAACGATTCACATTGAATTAACTAAGTGATATGGCTTTCACCAAATCGATGAATTCTCATCAATTACAAATCCGTGTTACATATAAAAGTCACATGATCAAAATCAGTTGTCGCACTTTTTTGTTCAATTAATAATTTGAAATTTCCCAAATATTCTACAGGAGTCGCCCTCATTTTCACCTCTTATCCTCCATGCAATAACCTAATTAGCATTCGAAAGTGAAAGTTTTATCACTAATTTAACTTATTCATTGATGTAATGCATAAAACCCATGTAGTTCTAATTAACAGAGTGGTTGGCGCCTTTTCTGGAAATCATTCAAGATGGCTGCTGTTATTCATGCATTGTTAATTATCAATGGTCTGGTCAAGTCCTGTCCCTACTGCACCAACACAATAAGGTGTTATATTAGTGCATTGGAATGCGCTTTACTGCGCCATCAATGTGAACGTCAGTCACAGCACCACGTGATGATACACAAGCTTTGTAATATAATGGGAGACCCCCTGCCATAGTGTAGCCGGATTATTGTATGAAGTCCAGTGGCACGGCGTGATTGTATTACGTGCATGTAAACATAGAAACACTTTTGGATAAATATTTATTATTATACTTGAATGGAAGATAGAAGTATTGAAAAAAAGTTCAGAATGAAATAGATGTAGTAATTGATTACTAATATTATTGTGAAGTTATTAGTAGAACCATGACACCTAAAACTGTGTATATTACTCAAGAGAGTCCAGCAAATGCTCTGGCTCTCAACAAAGATCATTCACAAGTAGTTATCGCTGGTCGAAATGGTACGTCATTTTATTAATAATCCAATACATTGTAAACACTGATATAGAAATAATATTTCATCTTTCAATCTTTGTTTTAGTTTTCAAAGTTTTCAGTATAGGTGACAACAGATTTGATGAAGTTTGTAATTTACGGGTTGGAAAGAATCTCAATTTGAATTTTTCATGTAATGATGTGGCTTGGAATCTTCTTGACGGTGAGAATACAAACAGTTGTCATTTATAGATTTTATCATAAGGATTGAATTAAAATGAAAATTCCACATTCTTGTAGATCATATATTAGCAACTGCCGCTACCAACGGGGCTGTAGTATTATGGAACTTGAACAGGCCATCGCGATCTAAACAGGAACATGTATTCATTGATCATAAGAGAACTGTTAATAAAGTTAGCTTTCATATGACTGAACCTCATTTGTTGATCTCTGGATCACAGGATGGGACAATGAAATGTTTCGATTTACGTACCAGAGAAGCAGTTAGAACTTTTTATAGCAATACAGAATCTGTAAGAGATGTACAGTTTTCGCCACATCAAGTAAATACATTTTGTGCAGTATCAGAAAATGGTCATGTTCAACTGTGGGATTTACGTCGTCCAGATCGTTATTTCCAACATTTTACTGCTCATAGTGGACCGATATTTTCATGTGATTGGCATCCAGACGCATCCTGGCTCGCAACTGCATCTCGAGACAAAACTATTAAAGTTTGGGATTTATCAGTGAAACCAGCATGTGAATATACAATAAATACAATAGCATCTGTTGGGCGAATCAAATGGCGACCACAGCATAAATATCACATAGCCAGTTCTTCTCTCGTGCTTGATTTTAGTATAAATGTTTGGGATCTTCGTCGACCATATATACCATTAGCTAGCTTTACTGAACATAAAGATGTTCCAACTGGTATCGCATGGCTTGACGATCCAAATGTATGCCTATCAATCAGTCGGGACTGTACATTGTACCAGCATGAATTCCACGATGCCACTAATCCAGCGAGTAAAGCCAACCCTCAAGGTATTGCAATGAATTTGCGAGGTGATATCATGTTTGTATGTGACGCTAACATTGCTGCAAAACCTCTAATGAGAAATACTACAAATTCCAATAGAAGAACTGCGACCATCGAATCGTCTGGTGCAGCTTCCAGTGTTATTTGGCAATTTATTCATCCAGATCATGGACGAAGTTCATTGAAGTATTTTGCTGAAAAATACAAATTGTCTGGAAAATTTAGCGAGGTTTGCGATCATAATTCCAAAGTTGCCACAGATTTTGGTTATGAGCATATCAGTCGAGTTTGGCGCATTCTGAAAATAATATATGCTCCAGCCACAGGCGAACAGATATTGCCAACAACTTCAACGGATGAAACATTGAACTTGAATCAAATGAATTTGGGTACGACAGCTGAGGCAAGCGCTACAGACCACAACAACGACATTCGATCATTACATGGCGACGGCCCAAGTGCCGTAAGTGGTGGCGATGATGAGACTGAAACTGATGAAACACCGGAAAATCATAACTTTTTGCCGCATGTTCCAGACGGACCAAGAATTCCATACCCTGGTTATAAAGTACCGCCTGGTTATAAACTACCGCCTCGAGGTGATTTTATCTTCGGGGAAGAGGATATAGACCCTATACTCATTCAAATGCCATCGAATTATATTTTGATGGATCATGAAGAAGATTGGGTATTAGAACAAGAGGCGTTCCCGTTACGCCACGAGATCCAAGATCGGTCACCACCTCCTGAACAGTTTCCAAATAATTCACCAGAATTAAATGATGACACTGGTTCAATACCTACTGAAGATCCACCTCAATTGGTAGTAAACAATTTGTTGAAGCCAGTAGTTTGGGATCCCACGCCAGTCGTTGAACAAGTTTTGAGGCATCATATTGAAATAAATGATCTTCAAACATCCGTTATGATACTTATTGTCATGGGTGATTTGAGGAATACATTGAGTATCGATATGGCTACCCAGGAACATTGGCTTTTGGAATATATTGAATTACTATCCAAGCATAAACTTTTTAATGTCATCACACAGGTAAGAAATCCACAACTTTTTTTTTTCTTTGGTGTCATTCAACTTTATTATGGTCTACAGATCATTCAATTATCTTGGATTCCTTCTATCGCCCAAATGAATCAACAATCAACCACTTTATATGTTTGCTGTTCTGCATGTAAAAAGAATTTGCAGCGATCCGCATGGCGTTGTGATCGTTGTCACACTTCCAGAAATGCATTGTGTTCAATATGTCATCAGGTAATCATTGAACGAATTAATTCCATAACTCATGAAATGAAACTTGGACTCATGTCATTTCTCAAATGCTTCATGTATTGTTTAATTAATGTTTCAAGGTTGTTCGAGGTTTATATGTGTGGTGTCGAGGCTGTGCTCATGGTGGGCATTTGCCACACATGAGTAAGTGGTTCCAAACTAATCGTGTATGTCCAACTGGCTGTGGTCATATATGCGAGTTCGCCACATAGCGCATCCAAATAATGTAAATTACTGCAAGGCTGCCAATAACTTACATATTTTCGATAAGGTTATTAATAGTAATGTAGATATATTAAATCGAGATGAAATCATGAAAAAAAGTATCACCGAGGCTACGAAACCACCTTTTTGTATCTATTTCTTTTGTTTATATATTTTATAATCAAAATATTATACGATCGCGTCATTATTTTATGTAAGCTTATAGGAGAACGTGGAAGGAAATTATAATTTATTTCAAAAGTTCAGTAGCACAAAGATAGATTTGTTGGCATTTTTGAAGCACCATCAGCTACACAAGTACAAATAATGAAGGGAAAAGAAAAATTTGATCGAGACATATCCTTCAATATGTTCATTCAATTCTCTAATTTTTAAATCATGCCAATATTATTAACAGAAGAGTACAACAGTGACAATAGAACAGAGTACAAACCATTCACCCTGTTATTGATCCATATTTATTAGTTGAGAAATGGAAATTCTCTCCATACATTTATTGTGATAAAATTGAAAGGAAGTACCAATAAACAACTGGAATTATCTGTGAATTAGCAAGTTTAGTATATAACACAGTGATTATTGGTTCATAATGGATCGACAATGTTTTTCTTTTTCAGTTCAGATAATGGTAGGAAATACTCATAAATTACTTGTAAAATAGATGATATCTAGTAATGTGACAAAATTAAAAGAAATTTATCATCAGTATTATATGAACTGAAAATTTTTTTTTTCTCCCACGAGAAAATATTTGATTAGAACGTTGCATTTTAAGTAACACAAACCGACTCGCAGTACTGCACAAATTGAAGTGAGGAATACAATTCCATATCAGATAAAAAAAAACGTCTTTTCATACTACCCTGATTAGAAAGTAGCATTTGAAATAATTTATTTCATAGTCAAATCCTGATATCTGTGGCAAGGATTCATTCCAAATCGTTTATTTGGATGCTAATTCATAATCAGGTTTATCCGGAGCTCAATTTTGGTATCAAAAAATGCGCCAACCATTTCTACACAGAAATACATGCGCGGGAAAAGAATCAAAGGGACGATGAATGTAAACAAAAAAATATCCCACTGAAATACTTTGTTTATTTTGGAGTGATTTTCTAATTATGAAGTATTACCAAATTTGTAATCTTCTGAAAATTGTTTGATACAAGTAAATGTGAGTTTTTCACTGCTGTATTCGAAAACTTTTGAATTATTCATCGTCTTTTTATCTACTTTCTTATTCCAGGATAGTTCCATTGATCGTAATGAATGAAGATAAGTGGATTTTATAGGTTATGTCGATTGTGATTACAATTCACATTATGAAATTATTTCATTTGAAATTCATAAAGATATAAATTGAGGTTAGAAAGTAGGACATTGGATTAATTTATTCTGAAGTATAATATGGAAACCAAACGCCCATTGAAATTATTGAGCTACATATTTACTCATTTGTTGTTACTGTGACTTGAATTGTTCAACGAGAAGTTGTGCTGAGGTGTTATGATGGCGAGAATTCACTGGCATTTTCCAAAATATCTCAAAATTCAAGGGTATTGTATAAATAAAAAGTGCGAAAAATTCAACAGTGTTATTCATTGTCAATATTGATGATAACATTGTTATTAATGAAGTTTTTTGTTTCGGTTCAACAGGTTGAAGTTAAAAGAACACTGGCGAAAATTGGGAATAACTATTAAGTCATTGTTTTACAATGATTTCATGAGTTGGGCATATGCTTGTGATATTTTTATGGAGCCTATTTTATGGTTCGTTTCGAATTTCACAGCAGTATTAGGACCGGCAAGTAGAGACCATTTTGTTTCAATGTTCTTTATCACAATTATTCGAGATATGATTGAATACATCACATTTCGTCTATTCTGAAGATGTAAATAATTAATGTTTTCTCATTTGTTCACAGATTTTTGTTGTCTTGGTCTCAGTGCTCACAACTATCATAGTTTATATAGCTTATTACGTTGGTTTCCCGTATTGGTGGGAAAAAAGTCCACCCATGACAATAATTCTCCTCATAATAGGAAACTGGCTGCTAATCAATGTTTTATTCCATTTTTATATGGGTGTAAATATACCGGCTGGTTATCCACCTGAAGGTGGGCTCATTCCCGAGGCTGTGAGTATATGCAAAAAATGTATCAAACCAAAACCACCTAGGACACATCATTGTTCCATTTGTAACAAATGTGTTCTCAAAATGGATCATCACTGTCGTATCCTTACATATGTTATCAATCGGAATTGTCTGATCTACAAAGATTATCAATTAATTTTACTTATTATCCTTATTATCTATTAATTAATATAACAGCCTGGTTGAATAATTGCGTTGGACATTACAATCACCGACATTTTCTGCAGTATATGGCATTTACTGTTACTGGAGTAACATTTATCATGATTTTTGGAGTAGAAATAGCTTATCAGGAATTTTTTCCTGATCAAGATCCTGACTTGCATGGTCATCCTGTCCGGATAAATAATTCGGAAATAATTCCAGTGGTGAGCTTAACATATTTTCTACACATAGAACAATTATGTAAGTAGTTTGATGGAACCGCATACTTAATTGAATAACAATTTCCCTTTAGGCTGAATCAATGGAACATTTAAGCCCTGGAGAAATCGCCGAGATTTCTCTACAGCTAGAGGGAATTAAAGAAAAGGAATGGCAACGAAAATTGATTATTTTTGCGGGTCTAATTTCTGTATCAGCATTTGCAGCACTGGGTTCTTTGACATTATGGCATGCTGGATTAATAGCCAGAGGCGAAACAAGTATTGAGGCAAGAATAAATAGTACTGAATCCGAGAAATTCAAAGCTCAAGGGAAAACATATCAAAATCCATATGATTTTGGTCCACGAGAGAATTGGAGAATTTTTTTGGGATTACGGGGACGCAGTTGGCGACATATTTTTTTCCCTTCCACGCATGGACCCTATGGGAACGGTTTGACGTGGGAGAGTATCCACGACAGAAATGAATTCAATGGCAAAATTTTGGTAAATTGACGAAGAAATGGGTCGCAGTACATTGGAAATTTTTACTAATGTTATCAGGAGATGGATTAATTGGGAACGGCTACTGATTTTTGCTATATCCAGTTCTTCAAATTAACATGAAAAATAAACATCTTCAGAAAAAGTTTGTCTATAAATTCCGCAAATGACAATTGCATAGTGAACCGACGAGCATTTCAAATCTACTATAAAACTTGTTTAATATGTCTGCAAAAAAGCTGATGAATTAGATCTTGTGGAACATACACACTCCATTTGTTAGTTTGATGAAAACTAAATTGCTCTGGACGCTTTTGTCTGGTGCGCACACTTGCTTGAACATCAACAAATATTGAGTCAATCGATTCATACAAGTCGCAATGATGTAAATATTTCTAGGAGAATCGGTGAATGATTCATGACTGATAATAATAGTTGTCTGTGATATGAATACAGAAAAGCGGCGATTTCTTCCAAGTTTGGAGATCGCGAGAATCACTAAAAGTGCGTGTAGTAACTTCAAGAATGAGGAGTTGTTTATAGGCACGTGATCAAACGATTTTTTTCGAAACCTCTGCGACATACAGTTGATCAGCAAACAAATGAACGACAAATAGAACTACGACCAAAGATAATCGTTGAGGAAACGAATGCAGTAGTCCTTTCAGCTTTTCAGTTATTTTGTCACTACATAAGGAATGTTACTCTTTTATTTCATTGTCTTAATTTGTGCATGATCAGAATTTTAATAATTATGACTCATTCGAAGAGTTCAACTTCCTGGTCGTGCTGATTTGTAAGGAGCTACTTCATACACTCGGACATGCAATGAAATACTAGCTTACGATGCGAGTGAACCAAAAAACATTCTTTCGGTTCTCACAAGTAGGTCTTTTTCTACATTAACATAAGTTAGTGTTATGGATGATAGTTTCATAGAAATTTTAGCTCATTCATATGATCCACTGACGACATGTCCCCTCTAACGAATTCATAGAAGAATAATTAAAATTGAATAAGCGCACCGTTATTCTAATAAAGCCACGCATTGTCTTCAATCGGATAAATAGTACCACAAATCTAATGTATCAATATAAAACTCCATGATAAATTGTATAGACCATGGAAATTTATGTGTTAATACTGAAACTTTGGTGGGAGTGATAAAATTGAGATTTACTCGAAGAGATTTTCACATAATAATACTATAACAATTCATTTTGTTCATAATAACGAAATGAAATTGGGTGATTTTATGACCTCATTGTATCATCGACCTTACAAATAAATTTTGAATCTAACGATATAGAAACGGCAAATTATTCCGATACATTTCAATGTGCATCTCATATTTTAGAGAAAATGAAATAACAAACAAGCGACGAATTGAAATAAAGTGAAATTGTTGATGAATTAATTAACTTCAATGTAAATAACGACATGTTTTGAGTTTATATCAATTCGGATTATGTTTATTTTCAGATTGTATATTTATAATACTTGGAAAATGTAATATGTAAAGTGCAAATGGACTAATCTTCAAAGTGGCGAACACTAGAATTTTTTTATAGCATTTGCTGTGGCATTTTTATGATTTGAAAATTTGTTTATTTCAATTATTAACGAAGCAGATGAAAATTTCAACACTTGATATTTCGTTTTCGTCTTCACTTAAATGTCATTTACTGAAAATTAAAATTTTAAGAGATTGAATTGACTAAATTGAAATTCCGCAATGTAAAATGACAATGCGTGATTTTACTACAGTAAGCTTCGAAGATCCTATTTTTTATATCGAAACATTTAACTAAATGAGTTTTGTTTCTATTCATCAGTGCTGACCCTTTCAACAATCTGGCATTTCGTATTTTATGATTTTTCTAGTAGCTTTTTCTCATCTCAATTCAATTGATTCTTTGTGTTCCAACAAAATCAAGAAACATTTTCATGGTGATTAAAAATCACTTAATAACATATCAAGTATGTTGAATAAAACTATTCACTGTATTACAACACTGATCTTCGAATAATAATAGTTTTGTTTCTTCATATAGCTCCCAGCATTGTTATCCACACTTAATCCAATTGGATCATATTCTATTTCCGTACATAAGGTCACACTGGACTAATGTACAATTAGTTTATTCAATGTCAAACGTAAGAATGGAAATTTTTTTTAATATCCGGCTCCTATCGTGCTAGTTCAATTACAAATTGCAACTAAATTTTTATGCTAAACATATTCTCAAGTAATATGAACAAATTCAATTGAATAATACTTTCAGTTATATAATTTTAAGGGGAAAGAAAAACGAATCGTCACATGTTGTATTAGTATTGTCCTTTTCATTTAGTTGCCTTTGTGAGAATATGATTCAGCAATACATACCAATAACACACTCAAACTATTCAATATTGTTATAATAAGTTTATCGTTATCCCGCGATAAAACTTACAAATGATACTTTAATTATACCAAAATTTTGTTGGGATTTTTTTTCCCTTGGACAAAAATAAAATGCGACGTTCTTGACATATGAAATCTGATCAAAAGTAGCTCACTATCTTGAGCCATGAGTATCTCCAATGAGTCGCTAGTTGTCTTTTCAGCACATCATTTACTTTAGTCCAATCTAATCACAAAGTAATAAGTCAACGTAGTATAAAAGGGAGCTGAAATTTTTACTTTTGTTATTTTAGTTCACAAAATCCAATTGTGATTCGTTCGCGGATTAATAGAAAAAAATAGTCGAAATGGAACTTCGTCTATTACTTTTCCTTACTCTTTTCGCTTTTAATGGTATAACAGCGCAATACTTTAATCCACCGCAAAATTTCATGATAAGACGTACATATGTTCAGCAAAAACAACAAATTCTTCCGGATGAAAAAGTTGATCAAATTGAAACGAAATCCTATGACAATAATGAAACCAAGCCCCTGCCTGAAACACAAATTCAGTATAAAATCCACAACGGATTTGGTAAGCAAAAATACTTCATTGATTATTAAACTTATTATTCATTGATTTAAAAGTTTCTGAACATTAAAATTTTTATTGATACTAAAACTCCTATTTATTACAGGCTCTTCTGCTAAAGCGGTGATCTTGAAAGCCATGGATGAATTCAACAAGAATACTTGTGTTCAATTTGTACCACATACCAACGGAAAATCTAAACTTCACATTACATCATTTAAGACTGGTTGTCACGGCTCTCATGGATATACAAGACATAGTTATTATCTGAATTTGCAGGGATCGAAATGTGTCGGCACTAAGGGAAATGTGGTGAAAGATTTGGTGCAGGTGCTCGAATTTCTACATGAACCAAAAAATTTTGTTCGGGGTAATTATTTTTTACCTTGTTTACGTAAAGCTATTTAAATACGTATAGGAGAATTCAGTTGAGTAGAATTGCCTATTCAAAACACTTTCATCAAACGATCAGAATAAATACAATGAATTCCAATCCAATCTCTAGGGAAAAAAGGAGTGAAAGGATTGGGCAAAGTATTTATCAATGGTTTCGCAGCACAAAATCATTTTGATAAAGTTACACATGAAACTGCTCGCGCTGAAAATTTATCGACAAGTGATGGCAAGGTAACTTAATTTTATTCAGTTGATAATGCTCTGTTGTTGAATCACTTGTGCTCATGTGTACTTTTATTGTTTTGTTCTCTAACAATGAAGAATATAAATACATTGAATTGACTTGATGATATTAAAATTTTTTCAGAGCGATGAAAATGTACAGATGGAATCAATAGACCAAGCTGATATTGAGAAGATCAATAAAATGTATTCTTGCTCTGAGCAACCTCGTTTATTGGGGAATGATCATGCAATGCCTGTCGTTGAATCAGTCATTTCAAAGCTCTCTAAAACCCGAACACCTCGCCACATTTTTCGAGTGCCTGGCCCTAATCTTCACATCTCCCACTTTCATAAGTGGGAAGGTCTTGAAATAGAGACTGATTCTAAACATCAGGAACCCACAACGGAAGATTCTACCAAGATAATCAATTTGAACGAGATTCCCTCCAATCAAAGATATTTTTACAATATTGATTCGGAAGAGAAAACTCACGAAGTAAAAAATTCTAGCAATTTCGAATCTCCAAACACAGGAAATCCAGAGAGAACAGTGCCTGAAAATTTTGTAGTTCAGGAAGGCAGTTCTTATAATGTAACTAAACCTGAAAGAATGTCTCTGGTAATCGGGACCTTCAACGACAAAAACAGTTTGAAAGAAGAATCTGATGGAATTGTTAGTGGAATAAAAGCTCCCGACAATAAGACTGACCATGAATCGAATTTTTTTCGGGATGAGAATACTGATGGAACTGGGATGATTGTCATCGTGATGAGTAATTCCACCGAAGAAATTGCTGCAGCAAAAAAAAATCCTCAGATTCAATCCTATCTATACAAAACTGATTCCGAGAGCAATTCTACTGAAGAAGATAATCTTTATGATGCAATGTATCCCGTGGAGATCGAATTGTTAGATGAAGATGATAAACATAGGACTAGTTCTCACAGAAAAATTCACAAGGTAACGGATCACTACCACAAAAATGATCCCACGAAAAATATTCATGAGACTGGCGAGTCTAACAGCAAACCCAATCCCAATGAAAACGCTTCCAGGCTGATGAATAGTACTCAGGAAGTAGTTGCTAATCACGGGACTCATCCCAGAATGGTTACTATCGAGATGAGCAATTCAACAGAAGAAATCGCCGCAGCAAAAAATAGTTCTCAAATTCAATATTATTCATATGAAAATGATTCAACTGACAGTTCTACGAGAAACGAGGATTCTGATAAGGATATGTATCCCGTGAAAATTGGATTCATAAACAGAGATTCCACAAACAGTACTGATTCCACGGAGGATACTGATAAGACTGGAGAGTCCGATTTCAAACTCAAATCCAATGGAAATATTGGAACTCAAGCTTCCTATAATGGAACAGGCTTCCTACATATGATCCTCGAAACGGCGGATCCTGACTCCAAAGTTGATCCGGAGAATAGTGCACATCAAACGATTTACTATGAAGATCTGACTAAAAACACAAGAGACATTTATAAATTATCAGACTCCTACCATAAATCAGAACCTAGGGACACTATTTTCCAGAATCACAGTCATGCCGATGAAAATAATCTTGATCAAAGCACTCCCAAGTTTGTGAACGCTATGCATGAATTTCATTCCGATGAACGTAATCAGGATATGCCAGATTCGGACTACAAACTTGATGCTGATAAGAGTAAAGTTCAGGAAATAGATAGTAATTACGGGACTGATTCTGGAATGGTTGTCATTAAGATGAGCAACTCAACAGGAGAAATCGCCACAGCAAAAAATAGTTCCCAAATTCAATATTATTTATATGAAAATGATTCTGCAGACAATTCTACTGGAAAAAAGGATTTTAACGAGGGAATGTATCCCATCGAGATAACATTATTAGATGAAGACGGTACCAACCGGAATAGTTCAGAGGGAAAAATTCACGAGGTAACAAATCCACGAGGTAGCAAACCCAATCCCAATGAAAACGCTTCCAGGCTAATGAATGGTACTCAGGAAGTAGTTGCTAATCACGGGACTCATACTAGAATGGTTACTATCGAGATGAGCAATTCATCAAAAGAAATCGCCGCAGCAAAAAATAGTTCTCAAATTCAATATTATTCATATGAAAATGATTCTACAGACAATCCTACTAAAACAGAGGAGTCTGATAATGGAATGTATCCCGTAAAAATTGGATTCATAGCATCTCATTCTAAGCAAATCACACCACAGACATTGAAGCCCAATTACACACCCGTTCCCATAGTTGAAACTCTTGGGCCTGAATTCTTCTTCAGGACTTACTCCCCGACAGTAACAACACCAGCAGCAAATTCTAATTACCAACCTCTTCCTCAAAAAAATATATTGGATACACAATATCCTCGACCTGACCATCCGCCGTTTACTCCAACCACGAGAAATCCCATTTTCACATCCGATCTCCTGCCTAACATTATAAGAGAAGACTTTCAATAGTAATTCAATGTTCCAAAGTGAATTGTTGGGGCGGATCAACTTAACCGAGTGATCAGAATCAGGACAAATGCCGATCTGATTTTCAAAAAGAAAAAAACTTGGTAGAATGAGATACATCAACCACAAGTTCATCATATTCCTAAGCTCTCCATAATATAGGATAGTATAAAGTTCACTTCTCTATTATTCATCGCAATTATTAATGATGTTACGATCGAATACAATAGAAAACTTTGTTTCATTATTCAGTTTGGTGTAGTTTCTTGAATGTTCATATTATAAAACTTGTGATAAATTTCGTAACCATTTCAACATTGAGGGTAAGAAATATTAGTAAAATAGTTCTTAGAATGTCTTATCTTGCATTGAGTTTACGTCATCACTGGACAATTCAGTGAGTAGATTAACACAATTGGTAACTCATTCAAAACTTGTTGAAGCAGGTTCGGATTGTGAATGATAATTATGAATAATATCTAATAAGTACTGTCTAAAATCATAATTCAAATGAATCTTCGCACATAGCATTCCTGCACTAACATTTCTCAAAATAAAAGTATTGAAATAAATTTAAAATATGAAAATCCTCACTCAATTGTAAATTTTTTCGATATTATTAGATAAATAGTGGACAAGGTCATATTGAAATTAGTATCGTGATTTAAATATATTTATTAACAATTTTCCGTATATTTTTCTCTGTATCCTAGCTAAATCTATTTTGAATATTCACTTGATAAGATGAATCCAACACCTCTTCATTGAAGAGATAGTATTCAAAGGGGTTAGCAGTTGGTGCCATGATACTTCAAATGGATTCGAGTTGATGCCCTGTGAGAATTAATTAATCTCAGTCGAAGAGATATCATGTACTGGCATATGACTGGCTATGGTATCGCTACGGTTTACTCTACTACAACTTCATGAATACGTTTATGTTTTTCCGGAGGGCTTGTTGTTGATTTCTCACTTTCAAAAATTTCATCAGAATGTTGAGAACGATGTTCGTCGTGGGTATGGTCATATCCATAATAGATTGGATCAATAGGCATTGGAGGCGGTACTGGATCATGAATTGAAGTTTTTTCACTAAAAATTCCAGAATCGATTCTGAATTCTGTTGCTCGTCCAGGTATTTTATCAACAATTATTGTCTTCATGCCGGAAGACAATTCAGATAGATCATGAGCACGAATCGGTTGAGAATAGATCTGACTCCCTGGGTAGATTCTTTTACCAACCAGAATTATTACATCAGGTGATACCTCAATTAAGTTCTCAAATTGGTATTCAGTCCGTTCATGTGGTACGAAAAAGTCTGGTCTTACGATATGTGGTAAAATCATATCACTGCCAAGCTCATCTGCATTGACCCCACTCTCCGGTGTCCAGGCAGCTACTCTATCTCCAAATGATTTCATGGCGTACAGTTCTGCAACAGTCTTTCCAATTTCATTTACTCTATCATCAATTGGTTTTTTTTGATCAGGTTGTGTCTCATGTTCATCTTGAATATGAGGAGGTTGGTACTCTGTTGCATGAACCGACCAGAAAGGTTGTACTTCGCTAGGAGGATCAACCGAAATATCAGAATCGTTATTACTCGTTGGAGTCACTGACTCCATTGCAATTGGTGTTCCTCTATCAGATTCATCATGATAGTTGTCGTGAAGGAACTGATAATGGTATCCTGGCTTGCCCAATGTTCCAGTGATAAAGCAACAGACGAAGGTAATTGCCAATGAAAGTCTCATCTTGATTCGTTTCTAGTAAAAAAATTTACATGATTATGACAAACAAAGGTCTGAGGTGAATTCGGTTTCAACAAGAAATATATCATAAACTATTTCTGATGTTTGTGAATTTTTCAGTGTCAAATAATCTGAATGAATATTTTCAAACGCAAACCAATTTTTGCAAACAAGGGAATGCATTTTTTTTTTCAGAAAAGTCAATTGGAAAATATTCAAAGGCTGCTCCATCAACGATGATAGTTATATGTGTGAATGATTAATAATTGAAAATGAAAATTGAAAACTTACTTATGAGAAAAATGGAACGACACAATTTCTCCAACCTTCAGCAAATGAGGTTTTAATGTTCTTAGTTTAGTTTTATTTTTCAATATATTTCACTCTTTTCTAGTTCCACAATTTCAAAAAGTCTGATAATAATTGATGATCTATTAATCAACATGTATGAATAAAAGAGTCGAAATGAAGCAGAATGTTCGTGATTGTGTCAACAGTCAGAACATCTATGAGAAACTGAATGCATATAATGACACGAATAACATCAAGTGAGGTGTCATCAAATTCTCCCACCAAACATGTTGCAATCATAACACATTCTATATCCACGTATACATTAATGAAGCTATCATAGTATTAACATATATCAAACTGATAATCTATTGAGTAGCATAATTGGATAAATTTTTCTATTTGGTCAATAAATATGTCCTCAGGTATTAATCAAAATATGAAAAGTTAAGAGCTATCACTCTGATATTTGACAGAAATATTATTAGCTATGATGGATGTTTGAGAACGTCTCAGGACTAAAAAGAATTCTGGTATTATTCGAGCAGGCTCTGATTATGGTGATTAATATACTCATTGTAATGGCTATTAATAATTGAATTCGTTGAAAAGCTGTCATCAGAATTACAACAATCGAAGAATGTTGAATGAAAATATTAGAGACTGCATGATAAAACTAGAAATTCTAATGAGACCTAGGAGCTAAATGCAGATACTCTTATCAAATCTGCCCTTGGCATTTTTCAACATAAAAATTTGTTCATATCGCACTCTCACATTCATTTCTTCTATTCTCAATCATCCTTCTTCTCTCACTCGCTCCCTATTTCTTCCGAAATATTATTTCTTAAACATTTCTTTCAATTTTCTCGAATGTCATCGTCTATAACATCAATAGATTTCGTATACAAATTTTTTGGGATATAACTGCGTAGTTTCTGTTTACTATCAC
This sequence comes from Meteorus colon, assembly GCA_030523085.1. Classification (NCBI taxonomy): domain Eukaryota; kingdom Metazoa; phylum Arthropoda; class Insecta; order Hymenoptera; family Braconidae; genus Meteorus; species Meteorus colon. The sequence continues at coordinate 96,089 of JAPYZH010000203.1, read as the reverse complement.
CAATAATTTGTTAATTTATTCGGTTAACTTAATTCTATTGAGTCATATGTCCCAGGTTATTCCAGAAATCTAATTAAGAAATAGTCTGTTGAAGTGATAACGAAGAGAAATAATTTTTTTCCACCCAATTATCTCATGTCTACAATTATCAACGAATGTACTAACTCTGTTCTGTATTTCAACACACCTTGATAATATGAGGACATGAATACTCAGTAAAGAAGTAATGGCTGTATCGCATTTCATTATATGCAATCTCATGTCATTAGAGGATTTCGAAATTATTCATAGCTGTGACAATGGATCATAACTAATTAGTAAATCAGGGCGATAACAAAGACGATCATCCGATTTTAAATGGTATGACATCAACATATCACTCTGTGGTCATTCTTATATTTATTATCAACAAGTACAATAAATTTCTCTCACTTTTTTTACATTTCTTCATTAGATCTTTAGCAAATATTGCAAATTGAATCTATTGAAGGAATATCGATTGATAACAATGTGACAGCATTGGACTCAAGCGTCTAAAGTCAATCTTGATGAGTTGGGTAATGATTTCTATAAACTGTCATATTTCTATCGGACAAATATAAATCTGTTGATGCAATAATTCCATGGCGTGGCATCACAATTTCAAATGTGATTATCGGACACCTCTTTAAAAATACATCAAAGAAAATTATTTCTGAAATGATTGTGATATCCACATTGTCTATACAAAAGTGGATACTTCATGAAACTACGACTTAACATTAGACTTTTTCATAAATATTGACAACAAGATCGTGACAATTGTATCAAATCAAATTGAGAAATTAACGAAAAGGGTCAGATAGATTCATATATCAACATAAATTTAATCACAGATTTTTTATTGTGAGACATTAAGTTAATAATGAATTTCACTTTTGTCAATATTATGAATATATTCCCGGATGATTCACACTGGAAATAGGCAGATAATGAAAACATTTTTAATATTGGATGAGGCGCACAATTTCAATAAAGACTTTTACAACATTTATGGGGTGCTTCATAATTATGGTAGTATCATGCACTATTCTTCAACTGAGTTCAATGACACTCGAATCAATATGTGTTGTAAATGAATCACAGTTACTTCTCGTTTTTCGTTTACCTAATCGTGTCTAATGTCACCAACAAATTAAACTATTTTCAAAACAAAGTAAACAAAATGATTTTGCCGCCAGTGTTCAAATTATCATCGAAAATTTAATCGGTTTCCAACTAGTTCTCCAATCAGAAACATTGTCCATTAATTTCAGAAAACCCGTACATTATAATTCATGTCTTATCACAATGGTATCAGAAAATCATCAAGAAGTTTCGAAATAAATGAGAAAAAAATAGTGTTTTCATTTTATGATGATGATTTTGGTTGATATAAAAGGGGCATAAAATCCATTCTGCGTTCATTATTCTATCAATTTTTGACAAATACAATATATTTCTATCGAAAGTTTTAATATTTCTTCATTAAATAAGTCTGAAGATGAAGCTTTATCTGACGATTGTCTTTTTTTGTTTTGTCGTACACTGCGCATATGGTAAGTAAATATCTTATGTTCCACCTCCAGCAAAATACCTCAAATTGAATCTGTTGCAGGAGCATCAATTGGTGATAAAGTGGTAGCAGGAACTGACTCCAGTGATGAACCGTTTCTTGCAGATGAGACGATTTATAATAAGAATGACTACCATAGAAAACCGTTTCCTAATAGGCAACAACCACAAAAACCAAGCGCTCATAAGTTCGCATCATTAATAAACTCCCGAAACAAGAGAGCAGTAACTCCCTCATCAGCAGTTAAAAGTACTGGTGAGTAGATACATATTGAAGTTGTTAAAATGAATAATTATTCACCAATCAATTCTCATTCTGGATCTCAATTTTTTTCAGAATTTTACCCTGGACTCCAGCAGCATACTACTGTTGGATATATTCAGCAAAAGATTTCTAATTCAACAGAGGACTTCTACTTCGAGGAATAACTCTTAGAGCATTACCATTGCAAACTATTCAAGATAGTCCACACACTTTGCCAATGAATCGAACAGCTCTTGCATCAATGCGGATAAATCCATGAGAAAATAATTGTCTAGCAGCATCGCATAATCTAAATGTTTTCTCTGTCAATATCTGAATATTTGTTAATATTCGAGCATCAGTGTCTCAGCAGAATCATAAAAATATTATCACAAAAACTAGAACTATTCGTCTACTGAAGATCTCTTCAAAAACATTCAAACCCTTTAATTATTTCATTAGAATCCAAAACACTACTGGAACATTACAATACAGAAGAGTCAATCGAGTGAAAGGAATGCGTATTCGTTGATAGACTATAAAGAAGTGTTCGGTTCTCCGTGAATCAATTCTACATTAGAAACTCATGAGTAGACATTCATGATGGTATTATATTAAATTCGTCAAAATGATGAACAATCACAATTTTAACTAGAGAAATTCACTCCATATCACGTCCCAATTATCAAATAGAATTATCAACTCAAACATTTCTATTTCCCTCGATAAACAACTCACTTATTCGGTCTATAATTATATATACTTTTAGACATTGTTGGCTCACCTTTCTATTTTTAAATCTGAAGTCAAACATAATTACGATATATTATGAGTTAATGTGCTATCAGTGGATAACATAAATTCCATCGAGTAAATTATTCAGATTGATAATTTTTTTAATCTCAAGATATAACATTATGCATTGAATGAATATATTTGTGTGCTATGCCATACTAATTTTGGTGAAAAATATTTGGTACGAATAAATTATGTAGTGAAATAGTGACACAGTAGTGCAAAAATAGGAGCATGAACAATTTTTATAAACAATATAAATTATGTGACTTTTCGAAAAACTAACGAAATGTTTTACAATCACTAGAAATTCTGGACAATTTTTTTATGTCAGAACAAGGGAGGATGTTGGAATATTTTGTTCACCACAAAATAGATTGAGATCTGATGAATTCTAATCTCGTGATTGTTGATTATTTTACGAAATGAAGGATTTATTGTTAAATTTGATATAATAACAAAATCATTTATTAATTAATTTGAAGATAGATTAGAAGAAATAAAAAAAAATAATTCTTCAAACACAATAAATTATCTTGGGAAATTGATTTTATTATTTTTAAACCAGTTCTAAAACAAAATACTTTATCAAATACTTTTAAATACAAATATTGTAAACAACTTAATTCTAATCATAATGACATCGAACCCGATATCAAAAAGCCTTGAAATAATTGAAGAAAAATAAAGAAATCGTGATCTGATTAATTTATTATTACCATTCTAATGGATATAAAAGTGGCTCACCATTTCAAATGTGGCCATTCTTTTGTTCATATTGAAGAATACAGTATATACCATTTTTAACTCTCCATATTTTTCCAAAAATAGAAAATAATCATGAAGCTTGCAATGATATTTGTCTTTTCCTGTCTTGCTGTTTACAGTACATTTGGTAAGTAAAGATTTCATTAAAGACATCAAATTAAACTTGTGTGTAGGAAAATCAATTGCTGATATGAATGATCCAGGAACTCCAGTGTTTCCAGTTGATGCTGATGAATTAAGAAACAATATTGTAGAAAAAAGAATCCCATTCAACAAACATGGTGTCATCTCTACTAAAACTCCATTGTTTGACAAAACAATTCCAGATGTGATTCCTGAAGAACTTGGTAAGAAAAAATATTTTTTTATTATGAATCAAAATACTTTCTGCAATGATTTTAACATTTGTGATAATTTCAAGAGAACTCAACCACCAAATTTAGTTAAATCATGAAATGGTGACTTTATATATTTAAATTTTTGTTTATTCATCGATCTAAAATGCAAAATATATTCCAAATGTTCTACAATTAATTCTAGAAATTGATGAACATTAAAAATATTTTTGATATTAGATGAGACGCACAATTTTGACGAGAATTTCAATGATATTCATGAAGAGCCGGCTGATTATGACAGTGATATTCATCATTCTGGACAAACAGAATCAAAGAATGATGAATCTATAATTGAACCAAAAGTATGTAAATATTCTGTGATATGATTTGATTTATTTAAATCATTAAAATTGAGTTCATGTATTTCAAACTAATACAATTTTCATTGTTCATTCTATGTATTGATGTTTCATACATTTCAGATTGTCATGTGATCAGAATATGATCAGATTGCACTCGAGAGTTTCATGTTTTTGTCATTGGAAAGATGCACTTCAATAAATTTTTGAACATTTTACAGGAAAATGTGGATATTAATCAACGTGAGAGAACGACACTGGATGGTATTGATGTCATGATTCACAAAAATAAATTTTTGGAAAGATCTATTTCTCATGAGCACATTCGTCGACATCAAGATGATCAATCAATAAAATATTATATGTGATCCAATGAATTTACTTCGTTTTTCTCATTTCCTATAAATTTTCCTTTTCTTCTCAATGACATACTCTTCCAGGATTTCTTCTAATTTTATTTTCTATCAATGAGTTTAATCTCAATCAAAAGAGTTGAATGAACACTCGATGAATTATTATCTCTTGAAGTGGAAATTCGAAAACGTTCAAACTAAAATTTATTATGATTAATTTATTTGTTTTACAATCGAATTAATTGCGAAAGTATTTTTTATTTGTTACCATTATTGATAAAAATATATTCCCTATTCGAATTTAATAACATCCCTTTTTTAACAATGAAAAAAAGTTTTCCATTTTCCTTTTTTTGTCATATTATCAATTCATTATCAGCTCTCCTCGAAATAAATGTGAAAATAATTGGTGTGATAATCTGATCAATTTGTCTGTGATAACAATTATAAAAAGCGAGTATTATTATAACTTTATTCATTCCTTTCTTCAATATCGAAGTAAAACTGTTCATTTTCTCACAATTGTTTCTATTCTTTCAACAGTAGAGCATTAAAATGGATCAACGGTTAATAATAATTGACATCTCCAATCATTTTATCCAAAATCCAATTGATCATTTACAACGTCAGACAGAATTTTATATGAAGCAGCTTTTCGGTTGACGATATCACAGATAGAAAATTTAGTTTATGAATATTTTAACCAGAAGTGCTAATTTTTATTGTGATCATACAATATTCTTTCAAGTATTTGCTCTGGATAATTTATTTATTGGTAATTTTTTAAGAGAATACAAAATAATGTTGTGACGTGTGGAATTTCATGTGAATTCATTTTCATTTAAAATGCAGTTTGATACATCTCAATACATTGAACTGTGGAGATATTATTGAACGTTATTTCATTTAGAATATTTGGTTTGATACAATTGTGCTCATTGTGATCCAAATAACACCAACCGAATTGAGAAAATAATTTGTTGATATAATTGAAGTGCATTATTTAAGTGTCGTCGAAAAATTCTAATTCAAAATTCAAATGCCAAACGATAAAGTGACTTTTAGTGACGATTGCAGCGCCCCGACAATTCACATTGGATAACTTTGAACCAGGAAACAAAACCGTCAGAAAAAAATTAACATCACTAGATGGCGCTCAGAGAACATTCTTGAAGACACTTTCGAAAATCATAAATTTAAGAATTGAACTAAAATTAATTTTAACAATAAAATATCTCTTCTATTTCACTCTCAACTATGAAATCACAAAATTCCCAACTTTCCCATAAACATTTAAACAATTAACTCAACTCATTTCAACGTCCAAGAATGAAAAATAAATAAATAAATCCCAAAATCTCACATCCACCCTAAAACTTTCATTGCATTTGAAAAAATCCCTTTCTTTTTCTCAGTCTCAATAATAAACAAAAATTCCTAATCAACAAAATGACATAAAATAAAAATAAAAATTCTTCAATATTATTAAAATCTGAACGAAAATATACATAAAAATAATATTTTTCTTCAATATAACTAAATTACCGCAATGTGTCTTCGACTTTTCTCATATGACGTGTCGCATCCAACGTGTGCGACGAGCGCATGCGCAATGCTACCTTACGTGGCATCAGTAGTAACAATTCTCGCTGGTTTTCAGCGCAAAACAAAAATTATCACAAATATTCCATTATAACAACATTTATCAATCAAATTAAATAATTCTGTTATGATTTGAAATAAACAGAGAGATAAATAATTCAATCTAAACTTGTGAGTATTATTTTTTTTCCATAAAAACTCGATGGACAAAATTCTTTATTTCCGTATTCAACACATCGAATTGGTAAAGAATTTACAGGCTTATAACACTACATACATACTGACAGTGATACATTTATTCACTTGGACATTACAATAATTCTACACAAAATCCAACAAATTAATGAAAACCACAAAAAATAAAATTCATATTTCCAATCATTTTTCATAACAATATAAAAAAATTTTATATTTGTTCGTATTAAAATCATAAAATTGTTTTTATCATAATTTTTGCCATTGAATTTGCATGAATATTGCAACTTCAAATACTTGTGAATTATTTGTTAATTATTGGATTTTTCTAACCTATAAATATGTACATATTTTGATAAAAATTATATTGAATTAATATACATTAATATATATCTATAGAAAATTTGATGAAGATTGGTGGAATTGAATGTTATTCTGTGGTTGTTTGACGTTTTACCGTGACTTTACCTTTCACATATGTTGCACATTGGACTCCATTAATTGTTTGAATGCTTATTGTATTGAGAAATGAATTTTATTGTAAGGAGGAGTTGGAATGATTTAGATTTTTATTCTGAATATTTTTATCTACTATGATATGTTCATGTTTGGTGATGTTTCGTGTCGAGATAGGATTGTTGATCAGCTGTGAATTAGTGTCATGATGAAAATTGTTGGATTTCAGTATTTAATTTTGTAATTCGTTTGAGTAGTTGAAAATTACATTTGTCGTCAGTGAGAATCAAAACAATGTTATATTTACTATTGAGTACGACTCTGATGAATTTTGTGGGAGTTGTTTTAGTTCTTTAACTCCCGGTCAATATTTTTAGGTTCAATATGTTGCAGGATTCTTCAACTGTATTCTATTTGTTTTGTTTCGAATGTAGTCTTAAAAGTGAATTTATGTAAAATAATATTTTGTTTAATGATCCTGGACATATACTGACTTTCATTTTTCATTGTTTATTATAGCACTGACGAGGAAGAGACTAACAAAAAATGAATCAGCAATATATGCAGCAGCAACAACAGCAACAACCGCCACCGCATTATGGTGGGCCTCAAGGTGCACCACCTTATGATGGTTTAAACTCGAACGTTCCACAAAATATGATGAAAGGGCCTGGTGGTCCACAACAAAAACCAATGCAGGCACCACCAACGAATTTACCGACACCAACTCAAAATCCGTATTACAATTATAATGCACCACAAGCAAATAATCAGATGCCACCACCATTGAGCAATTCGCCGCATCTTCCACCAGCGCCAACAAACCAATCGGCTAATTTATCGAATCAAATGTCTAATATGACATTGAATAATCAACCGCCTGCAGTGAGTATAAAAAATGAACTGGAAATGAGGAGTTTATTCTTTTATAAATTGAAAAATTTGTACGAATGTTCTATTCGTACGAATCTTTACTTCAACTAATTCAGTCATTGCTATTCTATATAGTTATGGAGAACAACTACTCCCGATAAAACTACCATAAAATAACACGTTCTTTATCTCTATTGAATAAACTGATGATTTAATCTATCATTTACTTTTGCAGAACTATCCACCTCCGCCAACTAATAATACGATGGCACCAGCGCCACAGAACATGAATGGATATACAACATCGCCATCTGATCATTTGCCATCGAATCCTACTGATTCGCAACATGGGCCACAAGCTCCACCAGCAATGGTCAAAGGTCCACCGCCACTATCATCGAGTCTTCCGCCATCGCAACAGCGACCAACAAATAATTTCAATAGATATCCAGCTGATGTGTCAATTCAACAACAAAATCAAATACCAAATCAACGACCACCATTAGGCCCGCCAAATGTCAATTCAGGTCCACCACCACCCATGGGACATAATAATCAACAACCACCTATGGGTCACAATAATCAACAGCCACCCATGGGTCATAATAATCAACAACCACCATTGGGACACAATAATCAACAACCACCAATGGGACACAATAATCAACAACCACCATTGGGACACAATAATCAACAACCACCATTGGGACACAATAATCAACAACCACCAATGGGTTATCCATCGTCAGGACCACAAAGAATCCCAGGACATCAATATCCAGGTCAACAGATGCCACAGAACCAAACAGGTGGATCTATGCCACCGGGCCCACCACCACAAGCACAACCTGGTCAACAAACAGGTCCATATAATGTGTACCAATTGCCTGGTCAACAGAATTCAGCGGGTCCAATGCCACCAGGGGCATATGCACCACCATTAGGACCAAATCAACTTCCACCGCAGCGACAAGTAATGGCAGGTCCACCATTACCTGGTCAAATGCCACCACATCAAACACCAGGCGCTATGCCTGGTTATCAACAGCCTGGTACCATGCCCGGCGCTTATCCGCCCACTTATCAACAAGTACAGCCACAACCAGATCCATATGGTGGTCAAAGAAGTCCCTTTCATCCACAAGGATTGAATATGCCTGGAGCGCCAGGCGCTGGTGCTTATCAACCTGGTGTTCAACCGCAACAAGCTAAACGTCTTGATCCTGATTCGATGCCAAGTCCTATCCAAGTAATGCAAGATGATCAAAGAAATCGTAGTGGCCCATTTATAACAAATCAACAAGGTTTAGTGCCACCATTTGTCACAACAAAATTCGTTGTACAAGATCAAGGTAACGCATCACCGCGATTCATCAGATCTACTATTTATACTGTACCAACTACAACGGATATTATGAAACAAACTGGTGTACCATTTGGATTAATATTAAATCCAATGGCAGAAATTGTTGATGGTGAAGAGGAACCACCAATCGTTGATATGGGTGATATTGGTCCAATACGTTGTGTTCGTTGTAAAGCATACATGAGTCCGTTTATGCAATTCATTGATGCTGGTAGACGTTTCCAATGCATGTTCTGCAAAGCGAGTACTGAAGTACCATCAGAATATTTCCAACATTTAGATCACACTGGACAACGCATGGATCGTTTTGAAAGACCTGAATTGATGCTTGGTGCATATGAATACATTGCAACAAAAGATTATTGTCGGAATCAAACGTTTCCAAAACCACCAGCAATTGTGTTCGTAATTGATGTGTCATATAATACAATTAAATCAGGATTGATAACGCTTCTTTGCGCTGAGATGAAGAATATAATCAAAAATTTGCCTAAAGACGCGTATCAAGAGCGAACAAATATGAAAGTTGGGTTCATAACATATTCCAATATTGTACATTTTTACAATATCAGTTCATGTTTGACACAACCACAAATGATGGTTGTTGGAGATGTTCAGGATGTCTTCATGCCATTGCTCGATGGATTTTTGTGCGACGCAGAAGAAAGTGAGGCCGTTATTGACAGTTTGATGACACAAATACCGGTAATGTTTGCGGATACACGTGAAACTGAAACAATATTGGCACCAGCAATACAAGCAGGGTTGGAAGCATTGAAAGCATCTGACTGTGTTGGCAAGCTTCTCGTATTCCATTCGTCATTGCCATTGGCTGATGCTCCGGGAAAATTAAAAAATCGTGACGATAGAAAATTACTGGGTACTGATAAGGAGAAAACTGTACTCGCACCGCAAAATAATGCTTACAATAATTTGGGACAAGATTGTGTTGCAGCTGGTTGCAGCGTTGATTTATTTATTTTCAATAATTCATATGTTGATATTGCGACAATTGGTCAGGTGTGTCGATTAACTGGCGGTGAAATATATAAATATACATATTTTCAAGCTGATATTGATGGCGAACGTTTAGTCACAGATATAATCAATAATATCAGTAGACCAATTGCATTCGATGGTGTGATGCGAGTAAGAACATCAACTGGTGTAAGACCAACAGATTTCTATGGACATTTCTTTATGTCAAATACCACTGATATGGAATTAGCTAGCATTGATTGTAACAAATCAATCGCAGTTGAGATAAAACATGATGACAAACTCACAGATGAAGAGGGAGTTTATATTCAAGTTGCATTGCTTTATACATCGTGCGGTGGTATAAGACGATTGAGAATAATCAATTTGAGTTTACGAACGTCATCACAAATGGCTGAATTATATCGTGCATGCGATCCTGATGCCGTTGTTAATTTCTTTGCCAAACAGAGTGTATTCAAACTCATTGAATCAACGTCCAAAGCCGTTAAAGATAATTTGATATCACGTTGTGCAACAATTTTAGGCGCATACAGGAAACATTGTGCATCACCATTTAGTGCAAGCCAACTTGTATTACCTGAATGTATGAAATTGTTACCACTTTACGTCAATTGCTTACTTAAAAGTGACGCTATATCTGGTGGCTCTGATATGACTATCGACGATCGATCTTATGTAATGCAAGCAGTTGCAACAATGCCGTTGTATACATCAGTTATTTATTTCTATCCACGGTTACTTCCGCTACATGATGTTGATACACAAGCGACAGATTTACCGCAACAGCTGCGTTGTTCATTTGATAAATTCTCTGACGATGGTGCATATTTATTGGGTAAGTAAAGAAAAGGACATCTGTTTTTTTACTGTTGAAATGTTTCATATCAGTTGAGGGTGTTCCGTGTAACGTTATGGAATTAATATTGAATCTTTTCTTTCCACAGAAAATGGAATACACATGTTTATGTGGTTGGGTATGGCACTGTCTCAAGAGTGGATCCAAGCAGTTTTTGGCACACCAGTTCTTGACACAGATCACATGTTCACGTTGCCTGTACTTGATAATCCAATCAATAAACGTATAAGGGATATCGTGGCGCGAGTACGTGCAGAGAGATATCATTGCATGAGGGTAAGAATTTTATCAGAAATATCAATCAGATTACTCATATTGAATCTCTATATTCAACCTCAATTATAATTCTGCTCTTTTTGTTCGCTCATTATTCCAGTTAACATTCGTACGTCAAAGGGACAAACTTGAAATGGTTCTACGTCATTTCCTGGTTGAAGATCGTGGCAATGACAGCAGTCCAAGTTATGTCGATTTTCTCTGTCACATGCACAAAGAAATTAAGACGCTGTTGAATCAGTAATAAAATGTTATGTGAGAATGTTTGCTGTCTGTCACAGCGATAAATTTGAATTAATCTTGAGATTGACTATGGCAAATGCATCTTCTACGGAATAGCAGAGAAAAAAATCGGCGTGGAAGTGTAGTGAAAGATAAGGGAAAATAATGAAATAGTGTAAAAAGAAAAAGAGAAGAAATACTACAGTCCTTGAACTAGTTTGAATCGAAATAAAGAAAATTGTACGACGAGCCTTTATTGAGGATTTTGTTTTTAACATTCTGTAAACATTTGATTGTTGCATAATTCTCACATAATTATGCGTCCACTCGATGATGGTAATAGCAATTGGCTGTTTTGAGTATAAAGAAACGAAAAGTGAAGAAGAAAAACAGAAAAGGGAGGGACAATATAGAATAAATGAAAAATAAATAAGCAGAATATATTATATAGGGTGACAGAATGAGGGGCTCTATTAACTCGCAGTGATTTATCACACATGAATAATTTGTTAAAAACGTGAATCGAAACGAAATAAAAAGGTGGAAAGAAAACTGTAACGAATGCAGAAGAGATGAAATGATGATGAAAAGAATGGAAATTGTACCATTGTATCAATTTTATTTTGAAAATTATTAAGTCTTTTGTTATAATTGCTTATTCATTGCAGGCAAACTTAATGAAGTATGAAAAATCAAGAAAGAAATGTATAAATGCGAAAAGAAACAAAAAATACACATAAATTTATATATCAAAACTCAACCAATCAATTGTTGTTTTGTAAGTCATTATCTATTTTATATATCAATTATTGTTTTTTTTTCTTTTTCCCACTTTTCAATTATTGAATAACGCTGGAATTTTAAGGTCAATACTAATAATCTATATCGAGGTAATCAGTCATATAGTGATAACTATAAAACAACGACATTTATCATTAAAAAAATATGATTGAGACTGTAAAAATTCGAACTTGAAATTGAGCATCACCATTCGGTCAATCGATCGGTCGAGTATGTATGGAGTATCGATCACTCCAACTGTTAGGATAACGATTTGAAGAAAAAAAAAGAAACTTTTACCATTCGCTTGGAAATAAAATTTTATGCATTTCAACAACTGGCCGAGTAACTTTCTACTTCACTTCGTTGACTTTGGTACGCGGTTGTATGGAAGTGTGTCAGAATTGTGTTCGTCCAGTTCAATAAGAAAAGCTATTTTCCTTTAGGGCGTACGCAACGGTGCTTTTTTTTTATCAATTTCTTTCTAATTATTTTCTTTTACAAGACTTAATCGTGAGCTTTGAAACAATTATGGAAGTGGACAATTGTGAGAATGTTGAACTTGAAAGTGATGAGGCTTGTGTTGTCTTCAAAGTAAATGACAAGTCTACGAACTTGTGGCTTTATACATTGGTTTCTGATTGCGTTTTCGTAAGAACAAAGTGAAAAATAAATTCATCATTGATTCTTTTCGATTTAATTAAATTTAACTGATTGATTCTGTTTGGCGTTTTTTTCCAGTGTCCTTTTCGAAAAAGTGTGAGAATCACGAATGGAACTGACAGAAATGTTGTATTTGATAGTTCTCAATCATGGGCATTGAGACTATTCGAAATTAATGAAGAAGGGAACAGCGAACATTCTCAAGTGACGAGGTATGATGAAGTATTTAATGATTTTTTTTGTTTTAGGATAGCTAGTGTTGAGAATGTGTGGCTTGACAGAAAATTCGACACTTTCAACTATTATTTTTTGAAGATATCATTATCTTGAAATTTGTAAACAAGTGTGGCATAATATCTGTTTAATTATGTTGAAACGAATTCCAATCACTACAATTATCTTAATTTAATGATTCACCCCAATGTAGAATTGATAATCGTCGTTAAGAATACCTCATTTTTAAAACACCAACATTAATAAAGTGACGAGGTTTTTGTTCGAATAAAATCTGAAGTATTTGTCAGCCGGTCGAAAAAAACAGTCTTTAAAAAATAGATATTGAAAGGGAAAAACAACTTGTCGATATTCAACAATAGCGCCAAATATTCTGTAAAATTTCGTACGAAAATCATGCAAATGAGATGACCGGTTCTCGACTCTTCAACACACTCATCGTGAGAAAACATGATCGGAAAGAAACACGATGGAATTTAAATATAAAAGAACTAAGCTGCACGAGTAGCTCAATAATTATTTTTCATACTTCGTCATTCTATAGAATTTTTACTTAAAATAAGTTGAAATGTCAATGGTTCATTTCATTTCATTTAAATGGAATTGCGAAAGATATAAAAACTTTTATCTTCCTTAAATGAATTTTTCCTCCAATTCTATATAAGAAAGACCAACTTACTTCAGATAGAGCAGCGGAATTAAAAAATTTAGTTTCGAATAAGATCTAACGAAACATCATTTACTATAATTTTATAAACAATAGCTTTGTTAGATAGCTTCAAGAAAGCGTTTGCCACATTTGTATTCCATGAACGTGATATATTTCTTTAGAAAATACACAATAATATGGACTTGTGTTCTATGATAGAAAATGTCCTGAACTATCATTCTTTGCATTCATTATTAAAATATTATATGTTACAATTAAATAATTTATTGACTATATATTCTTTTGATTGCAGGAATTTGATCTGTGAATTGAATCCCAATTTAGAACACAATGGCGTTTACCAACTGAATGTGAATGCTAGTGGATGTGATTTAGATATTATCACACCGCCAACGAATGCATATACACGTGAGTGAACATCAAGAACACAATTATTATTCATTTATTGTGTGACGAGATGTTGTGAAGCAAATACGCCAAAAAGTTGATCATGTTGGAAAACAGGCAGTACATTAATACGATAATAATAATAATTTAATTGGTTGCGTGTATGAAATGCAAAACGGGACAGCATTGGAATTCCGTTCCAACGTTTACATGCAGCCGCTGCAATCTCATGTTTATTCGTGAAAGTAATTGGAATGAGATTTGTGAAGGAAAAATAAGATAAATAATTGTTAGTCATCTGTCCATGGATAATTATACACTTTTAATGGTTAAATTTTTATAATATTCAATTTTATTACTATTGGGGTAATGATAGTTTCGAAATAATTTAATTTAGCAATGGATTACACACCAAAAGTTGTATTTTCTATTCATAGTGTCGTGTTAATACTGAAAAATTTAGAGAAGATTGTAATGCGTTATGAATATGACAATCAAACTCTAGAAGCAAAAGTTTCATACAATTATTTTCAGCACTTGTTATCATCCCGGGTGTCATCATTACCACATTGGCTTTAATAGCGTTGGGAAAATATTGGCGAAACAAAAATCCAATAGAGATTAACCCAAAGGATGAAACAGAAAAAGTACCATCGAAAAAAAGAATACAATCCATCGATACTTTTAGAGGGTAATGATCAAGTAATTTTCATTTGTCAACGATAGAATGATTTTGTAAAATTATTGTAAGTTAAATATGATCAATTAATTACATCAGTTATTCTTTTTTTCTTTACAGAATTAGTATTTTGATGATGATCTTTGTAAATAATGGAGCAGGTGGGTATAAATTTCTTGAACATGCTACATGGGATGGACTTTACATGGGTGATATCGTATTTCCATGTTTTATTTGGATAATGGGACTGTGTATTCCAACTGCGATTGCATCACAGCTTTCACGTGGTATTTCTCGATTGATTATTTGCAAAAATATCGTCCAACGAAGTTGCATTCTTTTCTTTCTTGGAGTTTGTCTCAATACTTTGGGAACGAATTCACAATTGGAGAATATACGAATATTTGGTGTATTACAAAGATTTGGAGTTGCTTATTTAGTTGTTGGATTAATTTATACAATATTTAGTAAAAAGAAACTAACGATTTACGAACATGGAATATTATCACAACTCAATGATTGCATTGCGTTACTCCCACAATGGATTGCATTCAGTTCTATATTGATTGTTCACTGCATCCTTACATTCTGTTTGAATGTTCCTGGATGTCCAAAGTGGGTATAGTTTGGTGATTATTAATCGAACTATTTGTTATTATTCTGAATATAATTATTGGAGAATAAATTGATTTTTCAGTGGTTATATTGGTCCTGGTGGGGAACACGACAGAAGAAAACATTACAATTGCACAGGTGGATCAGCAGGATATATCGATAATGTTATTTTAGGTGTCAATCATGTCTATCAAAATCCGACAATTGATGCAGTGTATAAATCAGGACCATTTGATCCTGAAGGAATTCTTGGGTGTCTTACAACAATATTCCAAACATTCCTTGGAGTTCAAGCTGGAAGAATTCTACGACTTCACAAAACATGGAAAGGCAGAGTAACACGATGGATGATGCTAGCTATTTTTTACAGTAGCGTTGGTTGCATTCTTCATTTCGGGGGTTACATTCCAATTAATAAGAATTTGTGGTTAGTATTATAAGGAATGGTTGTACTTGGTCATAAATTATGTCACCTCATTATGTAGAGAAATCTCACTGTGACGAAATACAGAATTTTCCCAATAGGATTTCTACTTCTGGTGAACTTTTCTTGGAGGAAAAGTTTTAAAATCACGAAGATATTTAGAATTTAACAATGGATAGTTTTTTTTCTGATTCAATTGTACACACATGGCAGAATGTCATACATTAGAGAACTTCAATTAAAAGTGAATTTCTAACACACTCAGGTGGACAATTTTCCTTAGAATTGTCAATAAATTAATGAACTGTTTTCAGGTCATTGTCATTTGTATTTATCACAACTGCAATCGCGCTTGGACTTCTCACAGTATGTTATCTACTCATGGATGTTGCTAAATTGTGGAACGGTGGACCATTTCGTATGCCTGGCATGAATGCACTGGTGATGTATATTGGCCATCAAGTTTGCTATCAAATATTCCCATTTCATTGGAAGTATGGTGCAATGAATTCACATATGTGGAAATTAATTGGTGCATTTTGGGAAGTTGGACTATGGACAATAATTGCTTATATTCTACATCGAAAACGAATCTACATCAGTATCTAATAAAATAAATATCAAAATACTACCAATAAACTTACTCAATTCTTCTTTACAACAATTGAATGTTTTATTCATTTAATTCCTTTCTTTATTTATAATATCGATTTCAAATGAAAAATGAACAACAATTAATGATTGAACAATCAGAAGCTATCAATATACTTTATTTTATATCATAAATAATATATTCTACCATATTTATATGGATGATTTAAGGACATATATTTATATAGAGCATTCATAACAAAAGAAAAGTTATCTTATGTTATTTTACCCTACTTATTATTTTTACTTTTCCTATCTTGACATTCATTATATCGAATGAGATTTGATATTGATTATTTTATATAATAGTACCAATAAAAACTCTTCCACAATCAGTAGTAAATAGAAAAAAAAAGAAAAAAACAAAGCTACAAAAAAACATTGAAACTTTGTTCAAGAAAACAAGGATAAATTCATTACAATACAAAATTCTTGCGACTATATTTTGATTTAAATCGATATTCTATACCAGAATAAAAAATAATGAAATATTCAAGGAAAACACAAGAACGTTAAAAGAGAAGAAAAAAACGCACACACACACATTTGAATAATGAAATTTTTATGTTCTCTTCATCGAGCTCAAACGAGAGAGGGAAAAATTGAATTATTTGCGTTTATATGTTTTATATCATATTTTATAACGTAAACGTATACGAGTATTTATTTATTTATTTATTTATTTATGTATTCAATATAACCCATGTGTTGCTCAATAATCGGTCGTGTCTGGACCTGAAAAGAACAGAAAAAAACAAATAAAAAATATTATCAATTCAAATTTTTTAACTTTGTTTAACAAAAGTTTTCTTATTAATAGGTCATTTGTTCATGTAGATTATGAGTGTATCACGTATGCCCGATTAATTAGCTATGATTCTATTCGTTTATTTCGAATATAAATTATAAGATGAATATTAAATGATTTCATGTGAAAACAATTGATGTTTAATGAGCAATATTAATTGAGCAATATTATTGATACTAATTGTATGAATGTATATACACAAATGTTTATATATACAGTAGCGTGCAACATGTGTGTGACTGTCGATAATTACATGCAAACCGTAAATGGAATAATCAATACTCAATGAAACAGGAAAAAAAAAATGAGAAATGAAGAAAAAGTCCTAATAATTAATTGAAGACATTGAAATGCAAAATTTTACAGAGCATTAGTTTCTCTGCACACATCAACATATGAGCAAAGATGAATAAATTGAAATATTGATATTAATAAAAAATTACACCATGAAAATGAATTGATTAAATACACATATAGATGATTTGTTTTATAAAGAAAGTGAATGAAAAATAAATAACTGGAGAAATCTACAGGAGTGAAGTCCTTGGAGAAGGCATTTGTGTGTCCAAGTAAAAGAAGTTGTGGACGGTTGTGCGAAGAAGTTGTAGGAAGAGACGACGACGACGAGATTACATTTTGTATAAAATATGAAATCTTGCGCGTGAGAAAAAATACAATTTTTTGTTTTTAAAATATCACATAAATTATGTTATAAATATGTATAGAAATAGAGGGGGAAAAAGGAAGAATTTCAGGGGATAATGATTAGATTTGAGTTGATTGAATTGGATCGCATTTGAAGGAATTTCGGTGATGATCAATTTTCACATATAATATTATATAACTTCCTAACAATGATTTGGCTTTTATTCTCTTTTTTTCGAATTTATTAATAATCCACAGAGTCATGAGAAGTTCAGTTTAATTATGCAGCCAATTTTAATTGAATCCAATAAAACGTCACAATCTTTTTATTCCCCAGAAATGAAATCTGATCGAATCTGATCAATTTTAAATGAACTTGAACTCAATTTAATTCTTCTCGTCCAAATGAAACATTTTGATAGATTTAATTTAGACAAAAAGACAATTTGCATTGTATTCAATAGAATTCCATCAAATCATCACAAATCTAATCATTTTAGCCCAAATAAATGAAGAAAGTAGATCACTAAGTAAAATAAGTTTAACGTTGCATAATGAACAATTGAAAAAAAAAAGAGAAATATGTACCGATGGACGGAAAAAAAGGTCACGCAGGTGTCCCGGTTATATCTCTTCAGCTCTCCATCATCATCATCCTCATCATCACTGAAGAAGAATATATATGAAGAAGAAGAGTAGGAAGAACAAGTAGCAATTGCCATGTGAATTCTTGAGCATTCTATTGAGTTACAATTGGAACAGTATAAAATGTTGAGCCCGTGTGCGGATTTTTCACTTGACATTTTTCCCCAAATCCCGTGTGTATTCATAATAGTCGTTCATCTACTGCCATTTATATATATTGATTAATTAATTAATTGTTTTTTTGTTTTAGAGCCATCAGCAACGGTCATATTTAACGCAGGATGGGACAGGATTTATCAAGGATTGTTTCTTCACGCGACTTTGTAATGCTTTCGGTACGCTTTTACTACTTTTTATTCTTGGACAAAGCACATTTGATTTATATGGCCAATGTGTTGATGTTCTGGTTCCAATTACATGTGATATTATGTTTGTTGATGATTCCTCTGTTTTTTTCCAGGTTTTAAAGTAACGATCTTTATTTGTATTGTTAGTAGTTCTTTCTGCTTCTTGTAATCTTTTACAATCCGATGAATCCTGAACTGGAGAATAATCAGGTGATGTTATACCACTTGAATAGTTTGAACAATCATAATTGTAGCCATTTGTTTGTTCCAATGGCAAAGTCAAACGATTTTTACGATTGGATTTCACGATTGATTCTTTTGTTACTTTAGTTAATGACAAATCATCATTGAGAAGCTTGAATAGTCTTGAATGTGTTTGAGTACGTGTATAAGCATTTATTTTTCTTGCTGATGGTCCACATTCAGAGTCAGTATCAACTTCTGATATTATTCTACTCATATCAGACGTAACGCCACTGTCATCATCATCAGTTTCTTCACGTGAATTTTGTACAGTCAATAAATATTTATTCTTGTTGCCTTCATCAGTGAGATCAGTGGATAAATCCTCATTATTATTTTCCACTCTACATTTTTCACCTTCTTCAATTGTCACTTCAAACTGTGGTATTTCTTGCGTTGCTTTCATTTTCAAATCATTATTTTCACTTAGTGAATCTTTTTCATCTTCATGATCAATATTCGCGATTGGCACCTCATCAATTTTGTTCTCATGTGAATCCGAATTTATTGATGATATTGTAGGTTGACAATCATCAACAATAGTTTTACATGCCCAAAAATCATGTACAGCAGCTTCTGGACACCATGACTTAGGTCTCATTGTCGTGAAATTTCTTTTCAGAGTGAAATCTACACTTGTGTTATTCTCTTTTGGGATTTTCAAATTTATACAAACGTCATTGTTGTTATCATTGACTGTAGATAAACGTCCGATGTTGTCATCATCAGTAAATTTGACGTCTGACTTTTCGATGGTGTCAATGACTTTTTTATCAGCAGCCACAGAACTCCTAAACCTAAATGGCAAACGAATATTTATTGTCGTTTCATCATCACCTACAGTAGCAACATTATCAGGAGGTTCATTCTCCTCTTCTGGAATAATCTTCCAACCAGTTGAATCAATTTCACTTGGTGTTTCACTTCTCTCTGCTTTTTTATTCACCACAATATTTTCATCCTCTTCAACTTCATCATCTTCCTCCATATAAGATTCACAATCTGTATTTTGTTTATCCTCTGTCTCATCATTAATCATTACAGAATTGTCTTTATTATTCTTTCGTGGATTCAATCCGGTGGAGTAGGCCAAATATGAATCCGAGTCACTTTCAGAATTCGATGAATTGTCATCGTTATCATTAGTATTATCATTTTCATTATTGTTTAATGCATTACTGACATTCAATGATTCAGAAATTTTATCAGAACTAGATTCTTCAGAGTCTGTACCAATATTATCATCATTTGTTGATCTGTCAGCATCATCAGTATCAATTTGTTTTATCAATGGATTTGTCGTTTCTTCATGAATAATATTCATCAAACTTATATCAGAATTTTTTGTTGATGCAGTGTCAATTTTGTTCCAATTATTTCCAGTTTCATAATCATTATCATGACTAGAATGACTAGAACTGTTGCCCAATTCGTGTTCATTATTATGACTAGAGTAACTAGAATTGGATTCACTTCCTTGTTCATTATTATGACTAGAATGACTAGAATTGTTCTCAATGCCATTTGAATTGATTTCTTCAGGAATTCTGAGATTATTCAAATTGCCTTTGGTATCATTAGTTATTCCAACCCAAATTGGTTGTACTAAAGAATTATTACAATGTATCTCCTGTTGTGATTGTAATTGTTGTTGCTGTTGTTGTTGTAGGAACATATTGTCACCAATTGGTGGACATAAATGTTGATTATAAAATGGATAAAAAGCATATGGCATTAAATTGTTGGTAATTGATGAAGCATTCATGTCTTGATTATCATATTGTATTAATGCATTATTGATATTTGTCATATTGATATTGTTATTATTCGGATAGTAATGAAGATAATTGTTTGGCTGATTAGGAATCGATGGTGGATAGGATATTGGACAATACGCCCAATAAATTGGCTGATGGGGAAACTGTGGAATGAATACACCGTGCTGATTGCCCTGCGGCATCATGCTACTCTCGACTTGATAGGTGATATCAGCTTGACGATTTTCTTGCTTCGCTACAACAAACACATTTTCATTCAGAAAACAAAATCAAACGGCCACATAATTGATGGTCAATTTTGATCCTTCTTCGACATATATTCAAACATATAATTATTTTTTTATCGTTCAATCTTTTCATTTATAAAGATAGAAATATATTTATAGTTTGCACTTTGAATCGCCGTTCGATTCTCTCTCACTGATAATGCTCTACTTCTATTTTTTATTACAATTATTATTCTTTTCTAATTTCTATTTATAAATATATGAATATTTTTACATATATATATTTTTATTTGTTGTATTATATTTTTTATATTGTTATATATAGTGCAAAATCTCATCGCCGTCGAATTGGAAGCGACGAGGCAAAGGAGTAAGAGAGGACGAACGAGACACAGCAGATAGGGGGGTGTTTGAGGGGATAAATATTTGATCCTGTGTTCAGAGGAAACGTTATTTCAATATATAATTTTGTTTATATAAAGAAGAAAACCAGAAAATAAGAAGTTTTGATTTGTGTCCCCGCTTTATTTTCTCCATATTTAATTTTATGTATAACATGGATCTACATTATTGGATCCACTCAACGATCATCAGTTTCATCTGTTTGAAATATTGTTAATTGGAATCTGAGATTCAAGAAATAGACCCAGCTAAACCAAGATCATCTATTGATCTTTTTCATTCACATCTTTAGAAAATACTTATTGAATTTTAAACTTAACAAAATCATGTGGAGAGAAGATGAAAAAACTCTGAACTTTTGTGAGTCCACAAGTTTTAATTGACTCTTCTTTTATTGGCTTTTATTCATTCAATATTCATTGAATATAACAAGAAAATCTTATTAAAATCAACATCAATATTTTTATTCTGCAATTATATCTCTTCTGAAGAAGTCTAAGAATATATTTGCATTCAAGTGTTTGTGTATTTATGTGAGACTAAATATTATTGTCATGCGCAAGAACAACTCGCTTAAAATTACTCAATTACAATGCGTATAAATTGAAAATATGTATTCATAATTATCCGTCATTAAAGTGAGTACATTTTTTTGTTCAGCTCGTTGAAGAATTTGTTTAGATGCGTTAAAATAATGAGAATCTTTATTGCAATGTGTGAATATAGTTTAAGAGTAATATAAGTTTCCTGTGAACACAGGATTATTTTCAAAAGTGCTTTCCATTACAGTGGCAAATTAGAATTATTATTCAATTATTCCAATCAATTGATTTAACCATTAATATTTTATTATTGATATTATTATTGTTATTTTTATTATTAATTGATATTATTATTCATCAATGAAAATAATAATGTGAGGCAACAATGGATCTCGCGTTAATATATGAAAATGAAATAAAAATGAAATGGGTTTACAATCAGGTTGATAACACAATATATAAAATCAATAAACTATTTTGAAGGAATAGTTGACATAATTTTGATATTTATTCTTTCTTTCTCTTCAATTTGAATTTAGTTGTTCGGAATTTTTTTTGGGATTGAACTCTCGGTTATTATTAATTTATCATGAATATTTCACATACTCGATAAGACTATTTCGATCGTTCAATCTTGAATTACTTTATTTTATGTTTCTTTTTTTTATCAGTCAATTTCAATTTCATGAATAAATTATTTTTCATTTACTCACCCACTGCTTCTGGTGTTGTCATTGCTTGAAGTATTCTAAATGACCTTGATGGGATGGCACTGCCAGTGTATTTCTTTGGCTCTTGAACTTGTTGTTCACTTGGTGGAAGATTTGCTTGTGTCTCCTCTGATGTTTTGGAAAATGAAAACAGAAAAAAAGCAGAATTATAATTCAATTGTTGATGCAGAGTTTGAAGCAAACACTTTTTCACTTCAGTATTGAGGTTTTTACTTAAAAAGCATTAAAAGTGATTGGAATAAATGCAAAATTGGAAAAAAAGTATCACATCTGTGATGATGTGCTGTGAACAATGACAGTTTTCTTATATCATGCATCATTTATTTTTTGGTTTCATTCTCTCAGTAAAAGATTTATCGTGCACGGAAAAATGTAAATTATCAAACATTGAAAACTTAATTCAAAATTAGGGAAAACAGTTGGAGTAAAATAAACTCGATAACAAACAATATACCGAATGTTCGTGAGTTCCGGTTTTGTCTCTTCAAGGCACTGTTGACTGCTCGTGGGGCTGCTAAGATACATATCATCATATTTACTCAACATATTCATGTAGCTATGTTCTATTCATATCTTTTATCCGCTCTTTCTACAATTATATCTCATGTCCAAAAAAACAAGTAAAAAAAAACCGGATGTAAATCACCATAGCCTGCTGCAACTGTTGTATATACGAGATAAGAAAAGAATTTGATTTATAGATCTTGTCAACGCGGAGTATTCGTTTAGTAATTTTTCATCAATTCATAATAACAAATTGTGAATTTTCAAAAAGTTATTGCCTATTATACTATATATAAGATCTAGAACTTTTCTTCAAACAGTTTGTTCATTCAATTATTACAGACTTAGACATCAATTTATAGAGCTCTCATTGAAGGAAACGTTCATTATCTTTCTTATTTACCATTTGGGTTTGCAGAAACTTCACTTGAATCTGTCATGTTTTGAAGATAACGAAAAGCACGAGAAGGAATCGCAGCGCCACGATATCTCGGATCTTCCTCTTGGTGTAAATAGTTGTCACCATCAACTAAGAAATTATTAGAATATAAGAATCAATAAGTACCACTCATAAACAAAATAAAAATCTTTCATCTTACCACTTTGTATTCCATGATATGAATTACCTTGCTCTTTAAATTTATTCATCAGTACTTTATCATCCTCAGTCAATTGCAATTTACGAAGCTGTTCATCGTCAACATCATCGCCATCAGTGTCTGTTATTTTTTGAAGAACTCTGAATGAACGTGATTGAACTGGGCCTAATTCTTGTTGCGCCGCAATTGGAGTTCGTTGCACATTCCTTCATGGATAGAAACAACAAGACGAGCATAAACAACAGTTAATTGGACATTAAATAAAAAGAAATACAAATTTGAAAGGAATAATATTTTGAAGACACCAAATACCATAAAAAAAATCTACTTGGTGCATAAATTCAAAGTTATTCACAGTCTGAGACATGAAACTCTCACAATACCTGTTGATTTGATTTTGTGCAGGACCAGGTTGTTGATAAGAATTATTGATAACTGTGGTTGTTTTATCATTGATACCCTCAACCACCATTGGCACAATATAAGTTCCTGGACTAGATGACTGCTGTGTCTTTGGTGGATTCGAAATGACTCTATTCACTGGTGGACTTTGTGGTTGTGGTGAACCAGTAGGTTGGCCCCAACGTTGCTGATGATGAGGACTGGTCTGTTTCAATTGATGATGCCCTGGCTCGTTTTTAACTGAGAACACGGATGGTCGATCTTCCACCTGTAATATTCAATTCCAATCATTCAATTTTTCCTCCTAAATTATTTCCTATACAGATTCTATATTGATAATGTCCTCGAGTAATTTTATTTTTAATACAATACTTACATGGAGTGGAATGATTCGTTCATTTGAGGGCTGAATGGGTTTCACTTGTTGAACAACTCTCTGCTGTGCTGGACGAGGCAATGTGGATTGAATTGTTTGCGAAGACGATGGTGGCTGTGCTTGAATGTAGATGGTTTGTACACTTGTTGCTGGTGATTCTGGTGGCGAATATGCAGATGATGATCCATTTGTTGTACTTCTTTTAGCCCATTCTGGAAGTTCCTCTTGAGGTTTGTTTTTATTTTGAAGCCATGGAGTTGGTGCTTTAGCTAACATTATTTGAGGCGGTGTTGTTGGAGTATCAGGCGTGGATGGTTGTGACGGTATTTTCTGCTCAATTCTCACTGTGGGTCTTATTGGTTCGGGGTTTCTTTCTACGGCTGAAAAGAACGAATTAATTGATTAGAGGAGAACGAGCTGGTCTATCAATTAAATATTTGGACTTTTTGTCTTTGTTATCATTAATAGTTTGGATGGCTTGGAACGACTTGGTAGAATTTAGCAAATGAACCCTTTGCAATAGACGATCCAATTGGTCTGACTACTTCAGCCCTTTCTCCATTCCTATAATAAATATTGAACCGGTATATAGTTCATACTACAAACACAATTTTCCAGTCTCATGGTATTATAAATTAGTGAGATAGATTAAAAAAGTTTTTGCCATCATATTATTTCACGAGATTACAATCTTTCTAAACCGATTCTTCTAATTCATTAATTCTCTGGTCTTCTTTACAGAAATTTAAGAGTTACGATGCCACATTATGTCTACCTCTAAAACATTAATTGAATCTCACTTTCTTGTCATTCTGCAAAGGTTTATCAACCTCAGATATTCGTAATGCAGTATGACACATATGGAATAAAAGGAAAATTTAATTACTAAGTATAATTAATACCGTTCGAAGGTGCACGATTGATTTGTTGTGGTACTCGGACAGCTTGGGGAACTGGTGGAATATTACTTGGAAACACTGGCACAGCAACTTGCGGCTGGACAAAGAGATTAGCTCCAGTTGAAACTGGTCTTGGTTGTTCAGAGGCAAGCGGTGACTTTGGTGGGCCTTCAATTCCTTCATCGTTTGCATTTTTTGCAACTCTCCTTGCCATTCTTGGACTTCTAATCTGTGAGAGATCCAATTTACCACCCATACCTGGTGTATAAGTGAATGGCTTTTTATCTTTGGTCATCATGGCATTTTGGATTGCAGCAGGGGGTTCGTATGGATCATTGTTTTTTACCATCGATCGTCTCGACATTGGTGTCTGGAAAAAAACAATTAAAATAGTGTGAAGAATAAATAGAATTACATTTTAATAATAAATACACACAGTAATATGAGATCAAAGTTATTTCATATTTGTGTGGGGCTTTTCTCGTTCTCTTTGTCGTCGCAGTGTTTCTTTTTTTTTTATTTATTTCATTTAAACGTGTGGAAACTTTTGGCAACTCACGGATACAGTTCTAAATGTTTAGCAGACTGCGAAAGCTTGCGTCATCTGTGTCGTCCATTAGTCTCAGATGTACGCCCACGTGATAACGGCGCAAACTTTTTTTATTATTCTTTCATTTTTTTTTTCCTCTTCATTTAGGAAATATAAATAAAGAATTTTTTTTTTTCTCATTTCGTTCTTTCGTATAGTCGGAGAATTATATAACTTTGTGATCTGTATACGAATTCATTCAGATTGTGATATAAAAAAATGGATTTTTAATCCAATATAGATTTTAGTTTGTTTGAAGAATTAATTTAAGTGTAATGAGACATTATTTGTATTTCATTTTGGTATATGCAATGGAATGGAATGATAACTTACATTTTGGTGGAAACTCACTTTGTGAAATTGGCGAAAAAGAGAAAGTGTATAAGTAATGAAGACGTGACTGACGTTGTGAATTGATAAACTTGGAATACCACTCAGGATGAGATGTCTCTTACCTCAACTGTATTAATCTTCATTGCTGGCATTTGACCAGGCACAGGTGGGGGTGGTGGTGGCGGTGGGGCGGGACAAAATCCTGTAAATAATGTGAGAAATGCCGAATTACGTTTCATTCACTTTTACCTTTTATGATTTCTCTGTTGCACTTTGGACTAAATATTGTAACACTATTGTTTTTATCATTTTTTACGATTTTGGTGATGTTAAGACTATTTTTTATTTATTGATATGAAAATACTTTAACATTTAATGATAATTTTAGGTCGATAGAAATAATTGAACAAAAATTTAGCAAAGTGCAAGTTATAGAATGTTGTAAATAAAATATTTCAATATACAGAAATTTATTTTAGCAGATAATTAAATTCATCTCGACTTTAAATTTACATTCAATTGATATTTTTTTCTTTCTTCACCTATCGAATATGTTGAACTTATTTCAATAATTTTATTTACATTGTTTTATCAATTATTCCATGAACAGTATGAGAATAGATAAAAAACATTTGGTAATTTTGATCGCAGCTAAATTCACATACCTGTCGAACCTGGGGAATCTGCATTCCTGAAAAATAAAACGAAAAAATTATGTTTAATCATTTCGTATAAATATCTTCACATAAATTTTGTATATAAGAAATTTGATGTGAAACAATAATCATTAAAACAAATCAATCGTTTGAAAAAAGCTACAGAATCATTTGAGCCTTTGAAAAAATCATTGCACTTGGAACCACTGAAATAAAATTCTTATTTTCAAGCTATCACTAAAATCCTAGTTCGTGCAATACAAAATGTCCATACCAACCAAATGAAACTTCTCTACAAAAAATCGATCGATTAATTTTCTAAATATCACTTGCGCCAGTTTAAAAAACATAAAATTGGGATAATTCTCCTAATTCGACTAAATCGTTTGTTGTTATCCATTTAAATATTACTGATCACAACCTTAATTCCCAATTCATCGAAAAAAACTTTTCTCATCCTCTCTACAATAATATCGAATGGAGAAATAAATACTCAAAACATCCGTTCCCCTAATTCAAAAATACTAAAATTACCTTTTGACAAACACTTTAATTTCTGTCAACATTTCACTGATATTTCTATCTCCAGTCACCAAAATAACACCAATAAATTGAAAAATTAAATGTCACTTTAATTCAACCCTTCAAAACACTCATCAACTGTTATTTCTCATCCCACAAAACTAAAAAAACACAAATATAAAATACAAAACATAAAATATTACAACAAATGTCTGAAATCACCATATAATAACGGAACAAAAACAACAAACGAACACATGAAAAGTAGAATTGACGATGAGTGCTGCACCTTCATTGAAAGATATACTCTAATAGTAATATAAATTCCTTCTATATTAGTCATCGTACAAACTCACACTCATAGATAAACACATCCACTCACCGAATATATTTTCTATAGCAGGGAATTCCCTATTTTAAATTTCAAAGAACTTTATCACCACTAACATTATCCTTATCATTATTCCGATAAATAATGCATAGAATATCATGTGATTTCCATTCTAAAATCATCATTAGGAAAGTATAAAAGTGAGAGACACAAGGAAATAAAATTGCTTCAATTAAATTCAAATTAAAAAACTAACAATGAATAATGAAACATAAATAACAATAAAAATCATCGTTATCTGTTTGTTAATGTGTTGGAAATGAACAGAAATTTTCATAGAAAATAGAAATGAAAAAGAAATGGAATAAAATGTAAAATTGTAAATACATGAATATATATATGTACACATTTGGAACGAGAGCGCAAGCGATGACGCATGAATTATAAAATCATTTTAGTACACTCGTCAGCTAAGCGTTTTTGGTTTGCTCATCACTATATACATAGTGGAAGTGCCAAAAAACTATAGCGAGCGTGACGAGAAATGGTGTCCAGAATTGTAAATTCAAGTGTTACAAATAACAAAATTATTTCGATAATGTGGCAGAGGGTAAAAGATAGGAAAAGCAGAATAGTTATTATTTCTTTTTTCTCGTCTTCACTGATTTGTTGTTATGATTGATTTTATTTTGGCAATAATTTATATCTTCAATGAAACAGGTGAAAAACATAAAAAATGATGCAATCTAAAGAATAAAGTGATGATATAGAGTACTAAATGAGTCAGGATAAATTTAAATAACAGTGCTCTGTATTCATGCAGAGTAGCTGTGACATATACAAATAAAAGAGTTAAAAAAACGCAAAAAACTGATGGAATATAAATAAGTATGAAGTGTAAAAAAATAATAAAGAAATAATGACATGGTCCCTGTCAACTTCATGGTCCTCTCGATAGTATTTGTGGTTGTCAAGTTTTTTTGGTTTTTTTTTTTCTTATACATATCAAATAACAGAAGCATATTATGACTATTTATCTTTGTGGGTGATTTCTTATTCAGTTATTATTTTTTTTAATTCTCAGTAGTTTGGATTTGAATCATGAATGAACAGTTGCAAATATGAAAAAATAGTTCATACAAAAAAGATTTTGCCATTTGAGACAAAAATTTTCGTTTCTCAATTTTTGATTTCTATCAATTATTTATTGTGATATTTCAAATTGAATAACTTTTTGAAATTATAGGGATTGTATGTGAAGGACTGAGAACTGTCAAGTTATGTAGAATTCAATTTTGTGTTAGAAAATAATTGAATGATGCAACAAAAAAAAATTCTGTCACACTAATTTTCTTATTTACCATTGTCATATATTTGAGCATTGTATTATTGCATAAATCTCAAAATGCAATTGAGACATATAAAAAACAATTTGAAGTTCAAATTTTCATTTCAAAGTGACGAATAATTTTCGTCCAAAGACTTTTGTTTATATTTTTATTCATTTGGAAATCATTTCAATATAAAAGATTTAATAGTTGATGAAAATTGTTCATAATTCAATTTATAAATAATCACAAAGAAAAAGTGCACTGATATAATTTAAATCAGTGTAGCAATACAGAAGAACCATAAAAATTATCGAAGAGACCTTGAAGTGGACACAGACCTTATAGGCAGCGTGTGCAGAACTGCGCGGTTGTAAAAATAAAAATATAAGAACAAAATATGAAAAAAAAAAAGACTTACAAACTGCTCCACGTAAGATAAAAAAATAATAATAATATAACTCTGCCTCATGGTGACACCAATAACGTCAGATTGTAAGAGAGGGGCCAGAAGAGACAGAGAGAGTAAAAGTATAAGACGAAAAATAAAAAATAATTGTGCGTGTGTTGCTGTCTTGGAATGAGTCAAATCTATTCGAACGCCATTTGAAAAGTGACGAAGGGGAATCCCCCGATTGCTTAACTAACCCACATATATTCAAGTGTTCCTATACAGTGCAGCCACTTTATCTCCTTCCTTGAGACTGGTTTTAACCATTTAAGGAATCCTCTTGATGGTCATCCAGTGAATACCACAAGGTCGTGTATATTTACTACTTCGTAATATATTTATAAACATATTGTTCAATGTAACTGAGCATTAGTATTTTACATTCTAATTTTACCTCTTATATTTAGGTGTGTGAATTAGATTTTCTCGAATATTCATTTTGCGAGTTAATTTTGTTAACATGAATAAACAAAAGTGGATTGTTCAATGAAAGGAACATTTTAATTTTAATACCAATTTTAAAAACTAATTTAAGTTTTTTAATGAATGTGTTTTAGATAGTTAAAAATATAAATTCTACAAGTTGATGGGAATTTTTTATGAATATTCAGATATTTTATTTTATGAACCAGCAAATTTCTAATATTTATATCGAGTTTGTTTTTAGTTAATTTATTTAATTATCAATGTATTAATGCACTGTTTTATAAAACTAATATTTGTTTTCCAATTTCGAGCGTTTTTGTTGATTAATATCAATTGAATTTTTGAAAATACAAATTGTTAATATAAATATTCATTGCATAAATATTCCAATACATAATTAAGTGAAAAAAAAATGCATAAATGTTCTGTTTAAACTTGATTCATATTTTTTTTTTAAATATTAATATCCACCAAAAACTAATGGTTAAATTTCTAACCTCAATCCCTAATCAAAACTAAATTAATTTCATCATCATATTAATCTTGAACATTCAAAAAAGGACTAATACTTTTCTTCAGATTCGTATTATTTATCCAAGCGAAAAAATAATTGTTAATTAATATTAGAATATTAATTCAAGTAAAATATTCATTCTCCATTAACAAATGTTATTTATTTAAACATATTAATACCCAAATTCAATATATATTTATTCACAATCCACAGCTTCATAGCTCACACTCTTCACCCCTCCCACTCTTAGTCCCTCTCTCGTGCGGGAGCCCGGCCAACGGTCGGTCGTCGTCGGCGCGATTTTTATAGCATATAGTATAGGATAGAAATGTATTTAGGTAGATATGCGAAGCGCAACTAATTTTAGCGACGCGGCTGACCCGCGCTCCGAAACACGTCCCGTATAAAATGCTTCCGATTATTTTATTTTTAGTTCGTCTTCCATCTCACGTTTTCATCCCATAGCCTTCGTCCACATATAAAATACCCACAGACACATTCAACTATACAAAGAATAAACCTGGAAAATTAAGAAATAAAAAAATGACTAAAAATCCAATTTAAAAAAACAAAAAAATGAATAGGAGGATTTAAAAAAATTCCTACATCATTAATAATTATTTTAATCATATAATATTGAACCGATTGTCTTTTTTAATTATCTAAAATTAACCAACGGTAATTAAAATTCGTGACATTTGTTAACTAATAATTGTTTAAGAATAATACACATTAAAACCACACACATACTCACGATACATGAGCGTTACACAGACAGACATGAAGGTGAACAAGGAAATGAAAAATAAGGAGCAGAGCCAACACACACGTGGCAGTAAATAATTTATCAACAGTATATAAAACTATATACAAACTAAAACAATTTGTAAACTCTTGAGATATTCGATTAGGTCATTGACATTCTGATGAGAGTACTCAACGAAATGAAGGACAAGTACCAGGTAAATTTTACATGTTTGCAATATAAAAATCAAGAATTGATAATTATGATAAATTAAAATGCTTTGTTAATATTACATTAATGATTTGAATATAATTTTATTGTACGATAAGTTGTTAGTAATTTTAAACATTAATTTTTTTAGGTAACAATTTAAAATTCCTACCCGACAAACGTTGCGGTACTCATGGTGTAATGTTATCCAACAAGTAGAGTCCCCTAGCAAATAAGTGGCGAGAATAAATTATGTGCGAGGAAGTGTAACGTGGAAATAAAAAATATCTTCTTGCACTGCTGCTTTCTCGTCTTTGACAATTACTTTTATTGGTTTATTTTATTCGTTTTCTTTTTTTGATTCTTTTGTGGTTTTTTTTTGTCTTATTGCCAGTCGTTTGCTTCGTTGCACTAAAGATCCAATGAAAATTATACCAACGAATTATAATACCGAACAGTGAGACGCGTTGGTCACAACTGCGGATGACTTGCCAACGACCCAGAGCGAACCGCGCACGAGATGGAGAGAGAAATAGTGAGTAAGAAACGATTTGAGGTGGACTCTTGAGGAGGAATATATAGAGAGAGGGCGAGAGAAATGCAAAACTGTGGATGAGCTGTCCGGTGTATAAACGCTCACATTTTTCGGTAAGATATTAAATAGAAAGCGTTTGAGAATGTTGTGGTGTTATGTGTCTACGTTTCATTTATTTGAGAATAATTTTTATCTTATAGGTCTGGTGTAGGAGTTGATTATTTCATGGAGGTTTAGTGTTTGATGAGTAAAGGGTCATACACTTCAGTAGTGTCGATTAATAATATCAGTGATGGATTATATTTTAATATAAGATAATGTTCGTATTGATAAACCAAAGTAGACATCACGTCAACAACTGATGTGATCAAACAAAATCATCAAAACCTTTTTTAGAACGAAAATATCTATGGTGCCAAGTGCATTGCTGTAGAATTTCATATAAAAACAGATATTTTAATTTTAGCTTTCACTATGCAGATGGGATTGATGTCTCTGTATGAGAGAATGTGGATAGAATTAATTTCTAGAATTATGACTGATATTTGAAATGAAAAATGTAACTGTTCAGTTACATTCCAGACTTGTTAATTAGAAAAATTGAAACTTTTAAGATCTGGAAATATATCCACAAGGATAAAATGCCAACAGATTGCAAATCCCAACTAAGAATTTGGTTTTTCATGAATGCAAAATGCAAAAACATATTCAATATTTATTTAGTTATTTTAAGTTTAATCGTGATGACTTCTTTTGTGGACTGAACAATTTACTCACTCATTTCCTCATTAATAGAACTATATTAACAAAAGGAAAATTAATCATAATTTTTAATGACAAATGTTCGTAATAATAAGCTTAATAATTTATAAATAACATAACAAAGTATATAATTGAATTCTAGTACTTTTGTTTCAAGAAAAATCACTAAACTAAGTATTTATAAAAGCTAAATGTGAATAGAAGTTCACAGAACATTCGATAAATTTAGCAAATGATTTCATTACGTAAATAAACAACATTGTAAGTCTTGTTCGTCATCTTACAGACTATTAAAGAACAATTATAATCAAAAGCCATTGACTTTCTACAAGAGATTGAAGGAAATTATGATCTTCACAGTGTTCCTTCGTATTTGACATTAATATTCCAAATACTCCTATTGTAAAAATGACATTTTTTAAATAATAATTAATTTCTATTGTTGAAAATTTGATATATAGATTATAACATATAATCAACTGTTTGTATTATTTTTCAAATATTTTCAATTTACAAGAGAAAAATAAATGGAGCTTATTTTTTCAAGAAATAAAAATAGCCCTTTTCTAATCATCAATGAAGATAATTTAAGACGTGACTACAACAATATACATCCATACTACAACAGTATACACACATGTATGCTCTTGCAGAATCACGTTCGTGCGACCCAGTTTTAATGTTAGTGACTTGAGATAAACAAGCGCATGGATACCTTGGACGCATTGATAGAGGTCTTTTGTGTCGAAATGACAAGCAAATAGATGAAAAAAGCAATAGAGAAAAAGAAATAATAAAATCGATATAACACAAAAATGCAAGAAGAAAGAAAATCATCAACACATGAAAGAAACTTTGACCTAAAATTCCTAACAAGCCAAATAATTTCGTCGTTTGATCCAACAACCGACAGAATTTTCTTTATTTATAACTACGTTACGCGAGAGTACATACACTGAGTATGTATAACGTAAAAATGTAATTTCAAACACCCACATTTCTGGCAGAGTGAAGGTGAAAAGAATGTATGTTATTATGCCACTGAAGTCTATTCACAAATCCAATCAACAATATTTTTCACACGCTCTTTATTATCTTCAACATATTCAACATAAAAAAAATGGAGGAGAATTTTCCTGGATTTAATATTAGTTATAATAATCAACTTGATATTCTTTCGTTCTAACGAACATCAATTTTTGTATTTTCTTTTATTTTATTCTCTACATTATTATCATTCATCTGATGATGATGATGAAGATGATGAATATTTTTTAGGTTTTCCAAATGAACTTGAATGTGTATAAGCATAAAGTTCTTCATCAGGTGAATATGAATATGAACATTGTTCAGAATTTTCTTTTGTTTCAGGATCAATGCAAACTTGACATGTCATTGAGTCTTTAATAACAACACGACAGCCATTATCATCAACTTGCTGCGTCTCAGCAATTTCACTGGCTTTAGATTCAGTGATTTCAGCACTGTCTGATCTACGATAAGATTGACTCTTCTCAATTGGCTTTTTCTTGGAATTATTTTTGTCTTTTGGTGCTCCAATACTCTTTGATGTACTGTATTTATAAATTTTCTCTTTTGGTTGATAAGCGAATGCACATTTTTCAAAATTACCACCTGTTTTTGCATCTTTACAGACCATACATGTCATACCATCACGTTCAATTTCCTCACATTTATGTTTTTTAATATCTTTGGATATACGTTCAGACTCTGGAATATAACTTGATGATTTTGATGGTTGATTGTAGTTACTGTCATCATCATCATAATTTTCATATTTATTTGATGGTTTTGAATACTCTGAATATGAACTAGAACCATCAATTTCTTCACTTTCTTCATCATCCTGTCTACGTTCCAATTCCTGTTGCTTTTTAGATTGCAAATTGTAATCTTTTTTCTCATATTTTTCTGGTTTTTTCTTAGACTTTTCATAGCCATGAGCTTTTTTAGATGGTGAGGCATAAGAGCATGATTCATATTTTGCATCTGTGTCAGGATCAGTACAAACTTGACATATCATTCCATTTTTAATAACTCGTTCACAATTTTCAGTACTTTCACGTTGTTCATCAATAGGTTGTTTTGCCTTTCCAGTGAAATAATCATCAGAGAAACTGTATTTTTTCAAGTCTCGTAATTTTAAATTATCATTTGATGATGGATTTACTGATGTTGGTGATCCAGCTATTGAATATGTTGACACGATGATGCAAATGAAGAAAGTCTATGAAAGTAAATAAATAAATAAATCAATGTAGCATTATATTTTATGATGATGAGTTTGGATGATGACAAGAAAAATTATACTGACCTTGTAAGATGCCATTTCTACTTATTCAATGATTTTATCAAAATAGATCGTACACGTTCCACGTTGATGAACAATGCGGTGCTTTCCCATGAAATGAATTTTCCGGACTGGCGAACGTTAGCTTTATATAGATTTCAATGATGAAGCAGTAAATAATACCACCACTCACTGTTCACAAAACATACCATCACATCTTATTGATAAAACAATATTTTATAGAGTGGACAAATTGTAACCGCGAATCACGTAATTGTCAATCGAAAGAAAAAAAACGTTTACAAATTCGCTTTCATTATTTCTTTATATCCCATAGATTCACGTAATAATATACCGTTCAACACTCTATGTTGAAAGATGATGAATGAATGAATGAAAAACGAGGAATTCAAGTTGTATCCGGTGTATATTTATCTATGTTTTGTTCTTTATTTTTTTGGCTTCCTTCATGCGAATCTGATCGGCAGATTCACCTATGTGCCTATTTCAGCATTATAAGAGGTAGAAAAAAAATAGAAAAAAACAATCAGCGAAACGATATGAAACAATGGTGAAGTGAAAGTGAAAATGTGAGATCAATGGCCGGGTTTACCAACAGTTCTATGTCATTGTTGGCGTGTGGTCTGGAAGCGTGACAGTTCATGAACAAATATATTCGTATTTGATTCGATGTTTGATACGCACTAGAGGACATTTCTACGTTCGATCACATTATTTTTCCATTCGTTGTTTGTTCACTTGATTTATCATACGTTATTATGTTATATTCTAAAAATTAAAGCAACAAAAAAACACTAATGCAAATGAATATTTATATGGAATATAAATAAATTGATTAATCATGTAATTGGAGATTTGTAGATTAAAGTTGAAACAAAATGTAAATCTATTGATTGGATTTGCGGTTTTGAAGAAATCAGTTTCACTTTGCAAGTGAGTTTCGTGTAAAAAAGAAGAGAAAAAAAAACCCAAGACATGCATTGGTCTTTTATAAATTCACGGAAGTTAAGTGAAATCTTGATTGCGATAATAATAATCAAAGTGAGATCGTTTCATTTCTCCTTCTCTTTTGTTGTAATTGCATCGAACTGATTATAAATGAAAATAAAAAACCAAATGAGGAGCGATTGATGATTACTTCATTCAATGTTCATATTGCTCTTTATTGCAAGGAAAAAAAAATTTACTTTCTCGTGGGTTTTCTATATTTTTGTTATCATGATGTGAGTTTGTTTATTCTTTGAATGGGAAAACTCTTGGATAAACAGAAATATGAGCAACACGTGGTCGTAGGCCACGATTTCGTGTCACAAAAGCAGCATTTGATGATTGTTTCAATTGATGAAGTTTACTTTTGGAAAATAAACGGTCCAAAGTTTTCTTTCCAGAACGTACTCGATCTGGATTTGTTTCTGAACGTTTAGCTTCATCTTGGGCTGCATTACGTCGACGATAATAAACTACTTCAGCTGCTAGGGTAATCATTGCCAAAGCAAGACCAAAAAGAGTAGCAATGAATACTCCACCTGTCGATTGAGTTCAATTAGAAAACTAGAAATATTTTACAATATTTTTGTATCTAAGTTGAATTTTAATCAATGGCTTTATTCACCCAAACTTTCAATTGATATTCCTTCAGTCTCATCTGTGACTGAACACTTTCCATTTGCTGATTTGTTCCAATATTTTGCTGACAGGCTCTCGAAAAATCTGTCCTTTTGTAATTCTAAAATCCTACGAAGAATTCAGTGGTGGTTAATCCAAAATAAGTTCAAATCAAAAGTAAAATCAATTTTGAATATTATTTCATGAATAATCATTGTTTAGTTGATGAATGATAGCTACATTGAGGCAGCAACAACACGAAACGAAATTTACTGACTACGAAACTGTTTCTGAGCATAAAACATTTTCCATTACCATTTTCATACAATCAATTTATGCTTATTAAACAATGAATTTCCTTTTTCGAAGCACAAATAAGGTCAGTACCAAAAATTTCACAAGCCAAAAGATTCGAAATTGTCCCACAAAATTATGAACACATAGTTTTGTAGGTTTCAACTTCGGAATTGATTCAACAAAGCAAACAAACATGGAAAAGAAAAACAAATAAAATAACGATACATTACGTTCTACTTATGTTCTCTTGCAAATGACTACCCTGCTGCACAGCTACTGCATACGGTTGTTCAGCAAAGACTTCACCAATTTGGGTTAAATTGCAATTTCTCGTTATCTCATATTTAATCTCCGAAGAATCGTGAATGAATGCAAATTCAGCATTTTTACTTTCAATCACCTTAAAATAACAAATATACAATACGAAATTATTTACAATCTAGATGAACGTCAAATAAAATTATAACAAATAAAACTTGTGCTTGACAAACCTTACTAAAACCCTCTGTCACATTTTGGACTGGTCCAACTGTTGAAATAATAAGCAGAATTCGACCGTATTGTTCTTTAATTGGGTAATCCCATACTCGATATTCCACCTCATCGCTGGTGCTGTTCAGAGTTATTTCTTTCCATACTCTAGAAATGAATAAAATTGAAAAGTATTCGGTTTATTATACAGCAATTGAATCACTAGAATCAAAAATAATTACTGATATAGCTTCTCTTCTGCTTTATTCATATTTTCGAAGTACATATGAGTACTAGAATTGGCAACAACAGTATAATTTATTCTAGATTGTCGTGCCAGCTGCTCCAATGATTGAACTTGTGCCTGATAATAAAAAAAGATAAATTAATTATCGAAAAAAGAAGTATTATATCAAATTAATTCTAGATAAAAATGATTGAGTGGAGTGACATCAGAACTGATGTTTTCAATTCGACTTCCAACAAAATATCATCAGATTACGACCGATCTCATCTGGCTCTTATTCAACTATAATTACATTAATAATAAAATAAGTTCAACTAATGTATGAATCATTTCTTTCTAGTAATTTCATGGAATTATATGGATTATACAACGATATAACTGGTAATAAGACTCACTTGCATTCTTTCAACTGTGAGAAATGCAGCCAAATTAGCTGTGAATGTAGCCAGCATAAGTACAACAAACAGCCAATATGCTGCCACCAATATCCTGCTTGATAAGGCTTTTGGTGCTTCACCACCACCTTGAGGAGTGAATGAAGTAAGGGCGAACCAAAAACTCTCTTTCAAGGTGAATTCCCTACAACAATTAACTCAATAGCTTCATATCTTTTCATTCTATTCAAATGATCCAATTGATCCAATGTCTATCTTGAGTAGAATAATAAATACTCACCTGCATGCATAAGGATAGATAAGTTTATTATTTCGAGCACTGTATGGAGAATATTTATCTAAAATCCAAATCATAATTGCTGTTACAGCCAAAGCACCGATGATACTCAACCAAACTTCTAATCTCAACACTGTCATGAATTTGAACAGGGCTATTTCTCTCACAGGCTTTCTCATCACTGCAAATTTGAGGAACATTTTGATCCATTGATGTCATTTGTATATGTGATTCGATTCTTGACTATGTCCTTCAATTTAATTACCAATTTCATACCTATCAGAATTCCTGATTGTTCAAAGTAAGGTGGAACGAAATCGATCACTTCCTCACGTTCTGAAGTCATTGTCAAAGCACCAACAACAATGTCTGTTTCCTGAAAGTAGAAATTGAGTAGTTCATTATTCAAGGCTTTCATCTGGACGGATCGATCTGAAATGAATGACTTAGATTACTATGAACTGCTTCTGATGGGAATTTTAATGGAAAAATATTCGGATTTTGTGAGATTCTTTCATATTTGATGCAAGATCTCAATGTTGATCCTTCAAATCATGAGTAACACTCTTATAATGAATTAAGAGTTTTGAACGTGTTGTAGATTTTTTTCTTATTGAATCAGAATGGACAATCCATCTCTGAATTCGTTCATGTACAATCTGATACGATTCACGATTGAATTCATTTCAATCATTTCAGTCTTACCAGGTGGGTTGAATCAGATACACCAGCTGTCCTGTGAATGAATACATTTCCAAAGCATTTCTCATCAAACTAGAATCAAACCTATCAGTATGTCGACAATCAGTTCAAGTTTAACTCAGGTCTGGATTTTTTTCTGGATTTCATGTGAGAATTGTGAATATAAAGCAAGCATCTCATCAGATTCTAACAACTCACAAAGAAAAAATTATCAGAATGATTCGAATCTACTTAAATCTAACTGGATCAACTTTCATCTCATCATATTCTCATGAACATCTCTTGATGTTGCGGTAACAAAACAATTTGGTTGGTGAAACCACATCAATTCAGTTGCAGTGACTAAAGATTTCTGTGATTTATAACAGGAGTACATAAAATATAAAGAGTGTCAGTGAGATATCTCCGTGAAAAGTATGAGTAGATTCAACTACATTGAGATGGTTGGTTTTACCATGCTAAATGGTATTACCATCACAATTCTGTTTAGTTGAGTTTACAAAGTTTGATCAAAGTCCCCAAAGTTTGTATCAGGGCACTAGAAAAGTTTGAGAAGACATAATCCAACATATTTCCAACTTTGAAGTTGTATTGTGACAACAAATTGATGTTGGTTGGAGTTACCACACAATTTAGTTGCAGAGACTAAAATTTCTTAGATTTGTATCAGGTGAGCATGAAAGTGAGAGATAGAAATTGGAGAATTTTTTTCAGAGATGATTCATCATGTATATCAAGTTAAAAATATGAGAAGATTTATCCATTGGAGGAAATGAATATGGAAGAACAACAATCTTATAATTTTTTTTCTTGTTCTGTGACAAAAATAGATATAAAAATCTATTATTAATTGTTCATATCAGCGAAAAAAAGTATGAATTAATATTAATTATTTTGAATGTTTATTAAGTATTTTTGAATGTTAAATAATTATTTTCATTGATACCTAGATGTGTTTCTTCTTTGAATTTAAGGATGATAAAATGTTTGAATAATATTCGACAAACATTGAAGATGACTTTTTTTCTGTGGATATTATTTATTGTTGATTAGTTGTAACTAATAAGTTTTTTCTAATGATTCACCGGAATTTTTCATTACAAAATTGAATTGTACTCGTTATATAATCTTCATTCAGTAATCTTTACAGTACTTGTTTTGTAAAATTGACAAAGTTTGATCAAAGTCCCCAAGAATATGATCAGGAGAACAGAGAAGTAATAGAAGTGACAATAGAGAAATTTCATCTCGTTTTTCGTAGCCCAAGCCAAGGAATTACAAGTATAGAGATTAAATATGACAGTTGTTGATGAATTGACTTCTGTGTCTGATGTATTTGGAGTAGAATTTCGTTTAACACGTGTCGTAGAAGCCATAAATGGATCAGGAATATATAAGAGATATTTCTGTCTTTGAAACTATTAGAGAGAAGGTGAGTTTCTAACACATCAATTACTACTACATCAATTATTTTAGTAATTGGTGTTGTGTATGATATAATTAAAAATGCACTTGTTTATTATGCAGGTGGGGAAATATGTTGTTCAACATGGCGAATAATTATTATCATTAAAGTAGAACTGAATATTTTTTGTGAAAATACAAAATTTTGATGAAGATAGAATTTTTATTTAAATCAAATAAATGAGGAAAAATTTGTTGTTCAAAGATTGAAAGGATAAATCATGATGAAATCCCAAGAAATTTTATTCCTTTTTTTGGTATTTATATAATCAGTCTGTTTTGTTCTTCAAGCGAATTTTATTTATTCGTAGCTATTGAACATCATAGAATTTGGACTACAATTTCAAAACAACATCACAATAGAAAAAATGAACAGAAAGGAAAATTTTTTTCTTTAAATTTTGTTTCCAAATGATGAACCTCTGAAAGTGCGTAAAAAATTTTTTCGAGAAGTTTTTTTTACTTCACTAAAGTCGAAACTATCAAGAATGAAATTCATAATTTTCTTCTATAAAAAGGATAATTCCTGAAATTTATACATTCTCTGAACTCCTAATTAGAAACAACGCCTGAATAAATAAAAATTTTAAGATTTTGCAATCAATCAAAAAGTTAAATATCCATTTGGATAATGAAACACATTTAAAATATCAAATTCCTCCCTCAATAAACCCACCACTCTCCTAAATTACCTCATTCTTCTCAAATAATATTTTCAACTTTTCAGAATTACAAAATAATCCCTACAACCTGACATAAAAATCAAAACATTCCTGTGCTATCAGAAAATATTTCCCTCACAATCACATTTATCTATTCATTCAAAAACTTATTATGAATAAAATATTTTGCTACCAGAAGAAATAATAAAGTTCTAGTACATTGATAAAACTGGAGAAAAAAAAATCATATGATACCGTCTAGACAAAATAATTTTCACAAACAATAACAATTAAATCAGATATGTAAGGAATCAGTGACATGAGTTTCTCACATTGCTATGTTGTATAGTAAAATTTACTATGTGAGGCAGTAGAATTTATCAAACTCGGTCAGACTTGACTCGAGAAGTATCAGGGCTACATGAGGAGTGAACAAGTAATATCACCACTTTTACTCAGCATTGCATTGTAATATTTACAATACTATTGTGGTTGAATTTACGAAACTGTGTTTGTCGTATTTACACGACACTTTAGTAAAATTCACAATGTCGTCTTGGTTTGTATTAGGAGTACAAGAAAATGAGGAAGTCGCATGTGGGTCGACATACATACATAGAATATAATTGTGGATACAGACCACCAGCTATTATTCGACCAGAAACATTCGAGAATTATTGATCTGAATTGCTGTTGATTTACAGTCAAATGACGGAAATTGATGAAATTCACGAAATATAAATCAGATTTATAATAAAATTATCAAATTGATAACTGTTGAGACATTTTTTTTTAAATTTATTATGAGATTTGGTAACGTAAATTGATATGGATACAGAAATTGGTGAGCAACATTGAAAAAGTTAATTTTTTTTTAAATTTATTATGAGATTTGGTAACGTAAATTGATATGGATACAGAAATTGGTGAGCAACATTGAAAAAGTTAATTTTTTTTAATGAATTAATTAATTTATTGATCATTTGATACTTGAGACTGTCAGTTCATTTCTGATTTATCTGATTCAGTGAAATGAAGAGTAGATTTGAGGGAAGAATTTACATAAAGTCATAAATGGAAAACTGAAGATTCTTTTAAAATTTAAGTCAATCTAATTTGAAACGTTTCAACATCATCAATAAACTGCAAAACAATTTGGCTAAAATGGCAAGTTATATCTAACTGACTTTTTAATAAACAAAATCTAGGAATTCATCATTTTTTCATCAATATTCCAATTACCACTGTGCTACAACAGTCAAAGAATTGTCTAGTTAGTCTTCATAATTGTTTTTAATTATTCACAGGACTTTATCGATATCTGCAATTATTCCAAGAGACTTTACTCTTTGCAGCTGTTCATTTCTTGTCAACTCATCAGTTAAAGAAATGAAAATTATTATGAATTCAATTGGGACACCAAATCAATCAAGTTTCAACAGTTCAACTGATTTGTAAAACAGGGAAATGCACATCTATTCGCAAACTCTTTCGAATAAATCTTATAATCAATAAACTGAAGGGTTTTCATAGCTTTCAACCAATTATATTCAATCCAACATTTCAACTCAACCTGCAATTGTCTCTTTCCATTAATTGTATAGAATTATATGAGCATATGTCTCTGAAGATATTCAAATCAACATGAAATATACCAAATCGATTGACGTATGTGAATTATTTTTTCATTCTTCATTCTTCTGTATTATTTCATAGAATATTTTATCATTGAGTTGAGATCCGCAGTGTATAATTTACTACAATGACACAATTTATTGAATACAATCAATCAATTGGATTACTTACACCTCGTGCTAAGTCCCCAACAACTCCACTCCATTTACCATTGGGTAGTTTAAATCCAAATGTATTATCCTTTGGTATTACAAGATCATAATCAAAATTCATTTTATCTGATAGCTTTTCAATGAAGTCAATGCAATAACCTTCCCAAATTTCTTTGCCATCTTTGTCTTTCATTGGTTGTCCAGTGATGGGATCTAGTTTTATTGTTGACCAAGGTTTAGCCTGCAAATGATAATTAACAATTAACATTCAGGTTTCATTCAAACATCAAATATGCAATGAATACATACATAAGCCGTTCCAATGCGAAAATACGGTCTGGCTGCTCGTATCTGTGATCCTGTTGGTGTTGTTAGACCATCTCGCAATGTCCAATTCGCCATTTGAATTCTTCTATCTTTGTCAATCCTTTCAACATCGATAACAGCACGATAAGTGATCATGGACTTATCCGTATTGTAATCAAACAATTCATCAGTTGCTATGTTCTTCAAGCAATTGAAAATGGTTATAATCATCAATCAATGGAATTAGATTAGATCCAGGAGATGTATAATATTCATTTGACTTATACTCACATTGGACAATGTTTCATTGAACATTTTAATAGTTGCACTTTGTCCAGTAGATGTAAATTCATTTTCACTATTGCATTGACCAGTTTTTGGCTCCAAATCAACTCCAGATTTGTAGACATCACGCAAAGTTGCCACCAGCAGATAAATAAGTCGTTCAATGAATTTGTTGAAAATCTATACAAAGAAAGTAATGAAATTACATTTGAACTTTATCTATAGAGATTCAAAGTTGTGATCAAGAATGAAAAACAAAAAATTAAATGAATATTTCATTCAGAAATTGAAACTCTGAATTGATTGCACAAACAAATTCAGTCATATGATCAATAAGATCATCCAAAGTTGGATGAAATAAAACGAATTTTTCTCATTTTCTCGAGTTTTTCTTCAAATTTTTCGTTTCTTTTTTTATTTTTTCATCAGAGAATTGAACGAGGGGGGATAAATAGACATAACGTTTAGAAATGGGAGGAAAAAATGGTAACGGATTCACGGACTCGTGATGAGGTCATCACTTTTACCTTCTCGATTGTCAAAACAAGACAATGGGACTTTTCAATCCTCCCTTTTTAATTCGCGGATGTATTTACATACCAAACTTGTTGCGTATATACATCGTGATGTAAAACGATGTCTAGACAATATTTAATCGTTGCTAAAACGCAGATGTCATCAATCATATAAGGGAGCAAAGGGTACTGTCACTCACTTTATCTAATTCAATGAAATAACTCCAATGATAGGGCAGTTAATAAAAATAAAATTAAAATTAA
Source organism: Meteorus colon (assembly GCA_030523085.1). Classification (NCBI taxonomy): domain Eukaryota; kingdom Metazoa; phylum Arthropoda; class Insecta; order Hymenoptera; family Braconidae; genus Meteorus; species Meteorus colon. Next base: position 51,529 of record JAPYZH010000203.1, on the reverse strand, counting down.
TGACATTTATGATGAATGTACTGTGTTTATTATTGACCAATGATCGATGATGGACAACTATTTTTAATCAGATCAAATGAATTTTTAAATGCTGTAGGCAAGTGTTGGATTGAAAAAAATAAATTGGACTGCAGGAAGTTAATAAATATTTTTGTTATGGATTAAGAAAGTCGAATTATATCGCAATAATTTGAGATTGAATTAGCCATTTAGGCTGGTCCACGAGTTCAATTTTTATGGCAGTGAATTATCAAATATATTCTGAAAAACAATCATGCAAAGAATAATATTATAACATTATTGAGTTAGATAGGAGAGGTTTGGATAAAAAAATGAACAAAAGAATTAAATAAAATTGAAATTAACTGAAATGTAAAATTATGTCATACGATTTTCAAAATTGATCATCAAGATGATGAAATCAGATGCATAAACACTGATCAATGAAATTAATAATTAAAGAAATTTGTGAATAATTTACCTGAATGTCATGTGGACAATTGCAAGACGTTTGGCTCAACAATTTGCAACAAAGATTAGAATTCATCGATAATATCACAATGGGATTATGCAGATCATCATCTCCATTGATGTAACGAAAATGTTTATAATTCATGTCAGTAAATATGAGATGCCAAGTGTCATTTCTAGCCACTAATCCTCTTTGCAACGCCTGAATGAACAACAAAGACAGAGGAAATAAAAATAAGAAAAAATACAATGCAACAAATCACAATTCTATCTTTAATTTCTCATTATCAAGAAGTCAAATTGGTTGATAAAGTTTTTTATCTATTTCACAACCTGTTACTCTTCAAACTGAACAAAATACCATTAATTTCATCATTTTTTAATTTATCTTTGGAAATTATGTTTATTACCATGTTTAAGTATCCCTCCATTTTGGCAGTTGAAGAAAATAAAGCATAATATGATGGTGTTGGTCTCATTGCACGAATTTTAGTTACAGTTGCTTCAGACAATTCATCAATGACAACTAATCTAGTTATTGAATTAGCAATGAGATAATACAGAGATTGATTCAAATCTTTCTCTGATTCAAATATCAATGCAACATCAGTGGCTTTTTTTTCCTGTAGTAAATCATCATTACATTGGACAAATGGAATTATGTTTGACATTGATCTTAAATAAATTATGGAATAAGTTGATGCAAGATTTTTAGCTTTGTCCCAGCCAGTGTAAGTCATATCCAGAATAATTGTGATGCCATCAAAAAGTTCTTTGCACACTGTTAAATGATAAATGAAAATTTATTTATGTACATTTATAGAATTGAAAAATTTCTTCTTCTTTATCTTCTATCAAAATTTACTTTTATAAACAATTAAAATGCTACTCATTTCTTTTTTTTTAATAAACAAAGAAAATAAAATAAAAATCACCATCTTCAAAACTTTCAGCAATGTTATCACGATCAAGTTGCACTGGTTTCACTTCAACATTAATCATTTCATTACCCCCAGCAGCCCTTTCAGCATCAAGAAGTACATCATTAAATGGTCCTAAATTTTGTGTCTCTGCATTCTCAATGATAACAACTACAACAAAACCAATAAAAAAAACATTAATAAATAAATAAAAACACCAGATGCTCCAATCTTTTTAAATACTTAAAAAAATCAAGAAAAACTAGAGTCATCTCTTTATTCAATTGTCATTAAATACAATAAATTTATATACCCATTTTAATTTTCACTTGTCCATCGACATGTTGAAATAAAAATGCAACAATTATAATTACAATTAAATTCCAAGCAGTTTGCATGCCCATTTTATTAACAAGACTTTGACCAGGGGATGAAATGTGTATTGTGTAAGGATTGAAATATACTAAGCATAAATATGTGTTGTCCGTTGTATCCACCTGTATATATTCGAACAGTATATCAGAAGTTGAAGTTAGGAAACTCACGCCTGCGCCTGCACATGAATATATACTCTAATATATAAATATTTAATCAAGCCCATCGAATCATGGCTCCACTTTTTTTTTTTTTCTTCTTATCTTCTATCATTTTATATTAATCGACTGTCACACAATGTTTTTTTATTATTCCACAGGGAATATTTTTAAGATATTTATTCATCGATCGTTACACATATTCAATTATCAGGAATAAAAAATTGAATATTAAATTTAATATATTCCGTCATTATTAACAATTTCATGGAGAAAACAATCAGTTGCAATGACATTGATGATAATTGAATAAATAATGTGAATGAATTTTTTTTGGTTGAGTAAATATTGAATTTCAATGAATAAATGCACAAGAAAAAATAAATGAACATTTACGTTGCCTGATCGATGCCAAGTGATAGAGTTATATGCGAAAATAATATGAGCAAACGAATGGCCTAAATGTATTCCTGAATGTTTATTGATTATCAATGTAATAACCAGTCACCGACAAGTTGAATTATTGGATATTCAGCATTGTGATAGTGCATTTATGTTGTTGAGTAATTTAATTCTCATAAAATAATTTTCTAATCGATAATGAATTTACAAATTTTTTTTCTTTAATTCAATTTTCTTGAAATGACTTATTTTATGAAACATGAGAAAGAAAACCTGGTGGATCATTGAAACAAGGTTTGGATTTTATTTCTTTATATCAATTGTGACGAAAAATATAAATAAATAAATAAAATATTGAAACTGAATTAAATTTTGATAATTTTTAGTTGAAATTGTGACAAATTGAATTGAATTATATTGGACTTGCACATTGGGAATTAATTTTGAATGAAGAATTAATTCATTGTTATCATTATCTTGCGATTGATAGTAAAATTAACTATGGAATTGAATGACAACAATTAATTCAATATTAAGCGATAAAGTAACGGGACTAAAAAAATAAATGTAACTCGCTTTAAATAATTAGTTGTTGTAATTTAACACACTGGAATACAGTTTTTTTTTTATATTGACTCACTTGGAATTTTCTCACGGTGGAAAAAAAGAAACAAAGGGAAACAGTGATAACGATCACTATCATCAAAATTGTTGGATAATTAGGTTGCTTTCTTTTTTTTAAATATTTTCCTCTTTATTCTGTTATTACTCTACATTTTCATGGTCTTTATTCATTTTACCGTTTTTCTATTTAATAATTGTGATGAAATTAGAAAAAAAAATTTGATAAAAAGACATAATTTATAATACGATGAGATTAATAAAGAATTTTATATTTGTAATTGCATTGTAATTTTTGTTTGTTTCTTCGTTCACAAATTAATTTTTTTCTCTGTCTGATTAATGTAAAATTTGTGTAATAAATTAAAATTTATATTATAAAATTAATATTTACAGTTAAGTGACATAGAAAACTCTCTCAGGCTTTTATTTTATTATTCATCATTAGAATGTTCAAAAAATTTCAAAGAAAAAACGTAACAGTTTTATCACTAAATTTTGTTTTCACATAAACAATTTATTTTTACACTAATTAAAATCATTCACGATATGTTTCATAATTTCTATGCATTCTCACTTATTATTACATACATTGTTATGATTGGATAAACATTAAAGTCATTTAAAGTTATAAACAACATCGATACATCATAATACAAAATATAAATGTTTGAAATCTATTTGTTATCCAATTCTTTCATAACTTTCACAGCATCTACAACATTAAAATATTACACACATCAAACTCATATAAATAATCATCTTTCGAAATCACGTACAATAAAATTCCCAAGAAAAATTATGATTCGAATTTAATTACACAAAAAAAACCTTCTCATTGTATAACATAAATATTTCTATGTGGATTACAATCATAATACATTCACACTGTGTTAGAAATGAACTTTCAACAACACTCCATCATTCTTCATGTTCGATACCAATTTCATCGTCCTTTGACAAAAAAAAAACACTTGTAAAAAATATAAATCAAAATATTCTATTCCTAATATTCACTCAAATAAAAAAAATATAAATAAAAATCGTGACAATTTTAGATTGCCAAATTGTTTTCTTCTCATTAAAATAATTCATCTCCATGTCAATTATTCCCTCCATCAAATATTCATTAAATTATTTATTCATTCATGTATTTATAAATTTTTATCTTTCCTTAGCCAAGGAAAAAGTCAATGTATACATTAGCTCAGGATGGAAGGTGCTACTGATGGGTGTATTCACTCTGCTGAATAGAATATATGACTTTCATCGAGGTTGATTAATTTCCATGCTCGAGGAAGCGCATCTTGAGGGCGATGTGCGGCAGCACAATTCTGTCCGGTGGTGCGATATAATACACTTACTAATAATTTACGAAACAATGAAGAAAGAAGAATAAAATTGTACATAAAGAATGAGAAACAGATGAGTTCGAAGAAGATGGCACGACTCACAAACAGTCAAATGCATGTGTGTATAAGTGGTTAGAAGAAGAAAAGAAGAGATTGCTTCTGCAGATGTTTTACTTCCAAGGTGGCGGCAGGTGAACCGAGATGCTTCGATAACTCCCGGGTATTTTTAAATGCTTCGCCGCGCGCAATTCGTTCGCGCGACCTCTCTGTGTGTCCCGTGCGCATCTACTTTCATACGTTTTTTTTTTTTTATTATGTAGATAAGACAATCAAATAAGAATTAAATGAAAAACTGAATGATAAATGGCGATACAGAATTGCAGCACAGATAACACGAATATATATATAGGAAAAAATATCAAAGCATTGTATTGTTGGGCTTTTTTTTCTGTCGGGACAATTGTAATGTTATCTTATCAGAAGGAACAAATATTATATGTGTATGCATATATTCGTATGTTTGTAGATAATATCGCAGATTTACCAAGGCGGAATTGATTCAGGTGGAAAGGAAAAAGTTAATTGATATGCAGGAAGATGTCGCACCAATACCGATCATACAGATTTGTTTCATTATTATTAATAAGAAATCAAAGATGAAAAGTTAATTTAGACACCATAATTTTGATATTCTTCTGATACTGTTCTAAAGTTTAATTGGCCGTTCTCAGACACAAATATTCGAATTTTTCTTTTTTTCCTGTCACTGTATCATGAAAAAAGTCTATTCGTTTCCATTGGTTGGTAAAACAGATCCGCTGTGACACTCAAGAAAGATACAAAAAATCATGCGGAAAATAGCAATCGGAAAACTAGTTTAAATTTAATGAAATAATTGTAATATAAGTGTCAGAATGAGATAATTATTCATCAAGACAACTACTGCGTATTGTGATAGTGATATTTATAGGAATAATAAGAATCCCCAACTCTATTGCCGCGAATGATTTGATTAATCGAAACAAGCACGCGACTGGTATTTCTCGTGCAAAAAAGTACATATATCACATTTAGACCGCATTATATACATTGATGTACATGAATGTGACACATATATACATTGATGTACATATGTATTTCCGTATGAATAACTTGGGCCTCAGTGCGGAGTGCGCGCGCGCTTCTGCCGCCGTCTGAATCCGGCTTTCCAACAATCACACACCGCGGTAGCAGTAGCGCGTCCGAAAAGAAAGGGAAGAATGGAATTTTATTCAAGAATCGTGTGTGGTGTAATGCGGGAAGTGCGTGAGTGAGTATGTATGATCACTGGGGGCGCAGCGCACACCCACAAACGCGCATCATACACATACGAAAATGATTATATACACTGTTATACGTTTGATACGATTGTGTGTGTTCACGGATTCCCCTTCCTTTGTATACGTTTTCCGTATATATCACGATCGGATATTTCCGTACAATTTCGTTTTAATTCGTAGGGAAGTGGTATAATCTCACTGCGCGCGCGCGCGCACGTTTTCCCCATTCATTCGTCTTTTACAAGAGAGACAATCCAATACATTCATTGTACGTTAAAGTGAGAACGCGTCAGATTTAGACAAGGGAGGTGTTACAGGGGGCGCACCAGTCGAACGCGGCGTACCACACCACAAACAAGGGGAAAAGAGAAGGCGCACACCATCAACGTATACAAAACACCTGAGTGCGAGTGAGACACATTGTTGAACAGACAGAGAGATCGCACATTAACGAGCGGACGATATGGAGGTACATGTGAAAGAGTGCGACAAGCGCTAAAGCGAAACGCCAAAAGGGAGAGAACAGAGAAGACCTCAAACGGCAGATGCTCTCTGTCCTCAGTTGGCTCGTTGACGTGTACTTGCACGGAACAATCTTTCCTCCCTTTATATTTCAAATTTACCCGCCACACACTTTATTCACCATATTAAACAACACACGTTATTCATTTCACATTTATCACAACAAAAATATAATATAACCCTACTTTCTTGTGTATCGAAGTACTATACCATTCAATGAAAATTATTTATCAATCTTTTTCCTTCACTACTCTCCTGCAAAATCATTCCCATCATGTGAATTATTTAATTCTCCGTCCGCGCATCATTACAAACATCACAACAAATCAAAAAAAGTAACGAAAAATATCCCTATGCAGTGGTTAACCAATAAACAAAATTCAATTTATCAAAAATTATTGTGATTGGACTAAAATAATACGAAAGGACAAAAGTGACCAATTATCGTGCATACAACCACTCACAAGCCTACAAATGTATATATACATATATATACGTACAAATAATACATATAAATTTGCAGGGACAAAAGATCTTGTAGCCAGCATTGAAAATAATACAAAATAATAATAAATAAAGAACAAACGTGGATGTGGAGAGGGGGTAAAAAGGGCCCAAATTGTGTGTGTTTGTCCGTGTGGGAAGGAGCCACCAGCAAGAAAGAGATAGAAACTCACAGTGAGGGAAAAAATAAAAGACAAGAGGATAAAGAAAAAAAAGGAGGAAAAAGAGAAAAAAAGAACTGAGTGTGGCTGAGATGTGGCAATGGCGCTCGTGTCCGGCGAGGAACGATGGAGTGGCCTGGGCTCTCTCTATGCCACGGGGTTTAGTTTGCACGTAATTCGTGTCTGTAGGGAGTGATATATACACAAAACTCATACACACACGTTAATATCAATTCACCCCCCCCAACGTGAGAGGTTGGTGGTTGAAAATTGCCTTGGGTGGGTTGTCCTAACCCCAAAAAAGGGCAATTTCCTTAATTTTTCACAATATTATATTTCGTGTGCCCGTGGGCTTTTTTTTTGCATTAAACACGGTTGATCAGAGATCGTGGAAACGTAATCACGAAAATTATCGACGTTCCAACAAACGCGAAAGATATATGTATGTGGATGTATATATATGTATATACATACTAGGTGAAATTTGGTGTAAGGATGAACAAATTTGAATTGGAAAATTGAATACATTTATTTATTTTATTTATCTTTCGTTCATTTTTTTTTGTCTGATTATAAATTTTCACATTTCTCCCAATTGAAGGTTGGTTTTCTCTACTGTTTATTTGCATGTGGGAAGTACACACACAAACATACACACATAAAACACACACGTATTTGATACACACATAATAAATTCATGTATGTGGTACGGATTGTATGAATACACACGTTGAAGTAATATCGCAGCTGCTGAACAACAGTGCGAGTGTGTATTTTATTTTATATGATATTGGAAAAATTTTGAGTGCATTTTTTTGGTATATATATATGCATATATGTATATTTATTATATATATGTATATTCGACGTGAGTGTGTAAGTTGAAAAGTCACATGACGATTATTTTCTTCATGAATGGGCGACAATGAAAAATATTTTGGCAGTGTTGAATTTGGAAGACATGAAGAGAAAAATTGAATGATAATGAAAATTATTATGGAAGATTAGTGGAAATTTGAGATTGATATAAGAGAAACAGGTGCGGGACTAAAAGAGTGACATAAATTCCATATTTTTCATATTTCTGTTTGGATATTTTTGCTAATTGTGTTTTGTGATATACAACATTGATTATTGTGTGTCTTCTCTTGACATCGTAGAGGAAGAGTGAAAAACGAAAGAGAAATAAACGGAAAACGAATCGAGGTAATTGTACAAGCGAGAAAGAACATTAAAACGTCGAAGAGTAAAGTGGAAAAAAATAAAAAGAAGAATAATTGAAGAGTGACGAGAAATAAATTATTTGCACACATGCCTATACCAGGAGGAGTTCTTGTTGCTGGAGGTGCAGCTAGGTGTCTATATTCCGCAACTGGCATGCTCAGATTCCTCGCCAGACTCTCAGGTTTGTCTAGAATAAAACAACATTAATTTACAGCTTTGATATTTCTCTGTACCATAACCAATACCTAATTTATTTTCATTCATTTTTTTTCCCTACTCTTCACTAACACTCTGACTTATAATCAAGCAATTTTATTCATGTAGAAAGTATTGAGGAACGTCTGTGAATTATTTTTGAGTAAATGACGTTCCTTGTGCTGATATAATTATCGATATATGAAAAAGAGAGCCTGAACGATGACATTTTCAAAGTGAATTACTTGATTGGGATTTGAATCAAACAAACACCAAAGTGCACAATTGTTTGATCACCTTGACATTATGATTTTACATCCATATCGATAAAATAATTATCATATTCATATATGATGATAGAACAAGGATGATTATAGCATAAGGAAATTGAGTGGGTGCAATATCTTTTCATTATCACAACACAAATTTTGGAAAGTGAATGAATTGTATCGATGGCAAATGAAAGGCTTGACCGAGGATAATCTGGCCTGACGTTTCGCGAGACTCGCGTGGTCTCCACGGGGAATACATACACGTATATACATTTATATATCCGTAGAGCTGACATACAAATACAATATATATATATATATATATATGTATTTACACTGAGACACATGAAAGAGAGAATGAGAGACAGTCACGTGACGCGCACAGTATCAGAGGTGCTCAACTCTATCAATTTCCTCATTGGTAGATTTGAAATACAAATACTCTTTTTCATTTCGCAATTACGAGCAATTTTAATTACCCGCTTTTATGTTTCTATCCAATTATTTTCATCATATCATTGATTTTATAAATCACGCAATTAAAAAAAAAATCAGTGCATGATGTGATCAAATGCGCTCGACATCAATTTTAATTTGATTGAACTCTCTTTCAAATTGATTTAACCTTGATAATTAATATCAATTTTTTTCCTTCGGTCGTCTTTTTTTTTTTATTCTACTCTCTCATTCAATCTGATAATTTGTCACATAGTGCGAATTGCACACGACTTGCAATCATGAAGAGTTGTTTAGTCGTAAGAAGAATGAGAGAAAATGGAAATAAAAATACGATGGAGGGCAAGGGGGGTAAAAAAATATATGAGACAAATTAAAAAAAGAAAAGTCTGCGATTTTTCGCGTTAAAACGTCTGGGCTCTCTTCATGGCGGCTTTTATCTTTAGACGAGACAGTGGGACAGAGACAGGAGAGGAGAGACCCCCTTTATTTCTCACTCTTTCACATTCATTTTCTCATTTCTGTCTCAGTCTCTGTGGACCCCCGAAACGTATTTTTTTTATTCCAAACGGAAATAGCAATCGTTCTATGGAGCATACGATGTGTCGTATAGCAACTTCTCTCCTTGCGCATCTCTCGCTTCTCTTTCGTGAATGTACGACAAAATGTATTTTCGCTCTCGCACTTCGCTCTTCCATCCACCTCTTCTAACATAATATAGGTATAGGGTCTCTGTGTCGCACACTTCCCAGACGACTAGACAGAAATTGCGAATTGACAGGCTTTTTTTATCCCCTTCTTCGTCTTCTTCTTCTGTCTCAGTGTTAATTTATCTTTTTCATCAATTTTATGTTTTTATCTTGTTCTTCTTTTTTCATTTTCGCACAAGCATACAAACTTCTCATACTTAGTCTACTTGAAATGCTTTTATCCTCTTGTGTTTTTTTTGTTCTCATACCATCATTCACAAACGAATATACGTTGGTTATTCAGTTTTTACGTTGTATGTTAATTTTTATGTGTGAATAGAGAAGTATAAGATGAGGACTTTTAGGAAAATTATTAATGATTGTAACAACTGTTTTATATTCTCGTCATGACACAATTCATCATGTTATTATACTTTTTGTCAGTCAGTTAAATAATATTGAATACATTATTCTACTGAATTTTGTGATATTCAACTGTTGATGAATTAGTTGATGAATGAGATGTTGAATTAGACTGAATATAAGAATAAAATTAGTCATTGATATCCTTCAACGATACAAAATTATTAAACTTCAAAATTTATCATAATTGCATTATTGATAAAGTCTTTTGAATGTTATTTTATGAATCGAAATTCATATACATTTTTTTGATTTAATTTAATGAATACAATATTTTTGTTTGGCGATTAGTTATATTATATTTTCTAATTAGTAAATAATGTAATTAACATTAACTGATGAATGCAAATCCAATTGAGATTTCACTAAAAACAAAAAATATATCACATTATTTCTAAACGTACAACTTCCTTAACGGACTCATCTCTGACACTCTTCTTCTACATGTTCATACATAAATGATGACATCAGAAATATTTTTATATATATATTCATATACAAATGAGTAAACACATACGTAAGACATTATAGTCAATTAAAAAATATTATTCAACTGTAAATAAAACATTTTTTTCTTCACATTGAAGTTAAAAAATTCCTTTAATAATCGGTTAATAAAAATTCATTTTTAATTGATGATAATAAATAGAAAACAAACGGACTTTATATCTCATGTAAAAGAATTAGAGTTACAGGTAGTTTTGACTTATGGAACAAGCAATTTTCGCATTTCAAAGCGGTTTTTTAACGAGCAAAATTATCTCTTTCGTGGAGATAGTGCGAGTGCACTTGAGCTCTTTCTCTCTCTCTCTCTCTCTCACACACACACTCTTTATATAGCCACTGAGTTAAACAGACAGTAGAAAACTCTCTCGTCTCACAATTGCCCCGAGCAAAATTTCCGGAATAATATTTTCTCTTTTTTTTTTCCTTCATCTTTCTATTCTAACATTGAAATGAATAATATTGAATTCGAAATTACAACATTAAATAATTAATTTTATAGTTAAAATATGAAAAAAAATATTCTTGAAGTAAAAGATATGTTTAATTCAATGTATGTTAAGGAATGAGATTAAAAAAAAATTTCATGTTGGTGCCATGTATTAAATGTATTTTGAGTTGGTTCCCATAAGCCATAAGGGCAACACACGCGGCAGTAACTAAATAGCATATTATTTCTTGGCTGCATTGTCAACTCCTTACTACAACTATCTTACTCCTGTGCGTGCGTATATATGTATGTGTGTATTTATATATGCATACTCACACACACACGTACACATGCAATGTATACGCACGCACTTGTCGGATTTCACGAACCTCTAGTGTTCTGTTTCGCTCTCCTGACCCTTCTTCAAGCTTCATAAATATACAGATGCAAATACTATATTTGAAAGAATTAAGGAAGAACAGTTTTGCATTGTTTTCAATTCCTGTAATTTATTTTATGTTGAAAAAAAAATAGATTTATCGTAGACAGATTAAAATCATTTATTTGATTTATAATGTGCTGATTATGAGAGTGAGAGGTATTTATAATTGGACAATTTAGTGTCAATTAATGGAATTTAATTGGAATTTAATTTATGTCGTTTGGTTGAGTTTGGACAAAAATATGGTGGTGTTTTTTTTTAATTAAAACTGGGGGAAATATGTAGTGAAAAAAAAGGAGAAACATTGAAAATTTTATGAAAGTGATAATAATGATCGTGATGGTCACGCAAAAAATACATTATGTTTTGGTCAACTGTAATTTTGTGACTATTAAGAGGGTTCTTTTGCCAGATGGAAGATTAGGGATGGAGTTTTGTTGTGATGTTCTTCGAAGTATTGTTTATATGAAATTATGGAAGGTTGAAAGTATATATTCGTGATGAATTTTATGAAAACAATGAGATTGAATTTGTGTTTTAGATGTTGATGGTGTATTTTATAAGAAAAAAATCTCAAGAATTATTAATAAATTTCTGTAAGGGTTTTTTTTTCGAATTCCTTTCAGAAGATTGAAAGAGTTTTATTTATTACTTGAACCTCATATTAGTTCTAAATATTTTAATTAATGAGAAATTGATAGTAAAAAAGTTATATAAAAGACTCATCAGTTCAATATTTCATTATTCAATATATGAAACAACAAAAATACTTTATATAACAATTTGTCTTGAGTTGATATAAAATAAAGGAAAATTAGAGACCAAAAAGTTATCCAACTAAATAAGAAATCGATAAATAAAATAAAAAATCAACGAATAGATTCTAATGTTTTCATAACATGATTAATCACAAAGATAACATTTTGTTTTTTATTTATCAATCTCAATTCAATTCTTCCTAAAACTTCACTCTTTCATTGCATAAGTTTCATATTACACACCAGACTTGCCCAAATACTTTAACAAATTAAATTATAAAAAAATATGAAACCTCAGACAAAAATCTAATTAACAACATTTGAAATATTAAAATTCAACTCAACTTAAACAAAATTCAATTCATTCATTATTAGCAAATTTTTACTTACAATAATGCATTGATATAATCCTATTGGTAGAGTAATAATAAATACAGAGGGAAAAAAAAACAATATTAAGGTTAACGATAATAATCTTGTCTGTATAAGTGAGTAATCTTAAACACTCAATCTACGCGTTCCTTCTGGCAAATTGACTTTTTATAAACGCCCAGTAGGGTGTCCCAACTATCATCTTCGCCTCTAGTGATTTGAGTAATCTAATCTGCAGGATACTCCACACCTATCCATATATGTATGCATGTATGTATAGATATATACATATAAATATACTTCAGGTCAATTTCTTTCGAGGACACGGTTTGGTAAAGATAGTCCAGGTAGATATAGTTTTAGAAGGTGTCTCCAACGTCTGGAATTTAGGTAGATTGGAATGTATTGGCTTTTCCGGGTGGCCTACCAATCGAATTCTTTCTCTTGATTTTTTTTCTCCCATTTTATTCTATTTTTTCTTTCCCCTTCCCAGTTATTTCCTCTTTTATTTTTGCCTGTTTATTTTTATTTATTTTTATATTTCTTTTTTCTCTTCATCATACCTTCTCTGTTTTGCCTACTCCACCGTTTTATTTCTCCTTTGGCGCTTGTACAATCGCCCCAAGAACCTGAGCCATTAATTATCGAACCCTTGGCGCCTATCTGGCCACACGATAAAGCGACTCACCATAGATATACAAACACACGTATATGTGTATATGTATATATGTTTCGTGGTTTTGGTTTAATAAATCGTCGAGGTAACGCGATCGAATAAACTGCTGATCTTTCTTTCGAGACTCTTTACAACAGCCATAATTTTTTTTATTACGTCTAAATGTAAATAAAACAAATTTGTAAAAAGTGCAAACAAAAATATTACTATTTTTTGTTTGTTTATGCCTTAATTTTTTATTTCTTTTTTTCATTCTCTTTTTTTTTCGTTTCTTTTTGCGTTTAATTAAATGTTTCAGGTTAGGGTTTTGAATGTTGAAAAGAAGATTAAAGGTTTTAGGAGAAGGATTTGTTCCAGTTGGTTTTGTCAGAGAACATTATTTTAGAGGGTATAAGTTTATATGTGTATGAATACATATAAGTGTTTGTGGTTGTGAGAGAATGAATCTCAGGGTTCTTTGGAGGATTAAAAAGTATAAAGTGTTTGTTGCTTGTGCAGCATATTTTGTTGCCAACTGGACCGAAGAGAATGAGAAAAAGAAAGGGATAAATTGAAAAGTTTGATGGTGCTGATTTTGGAGATTTGAGTAGTGGTCGATGTTGAATGAATTTCTTGTAGACGGAATTATTTTACCTTCTTTGAATACTTTTGTTTAGTTTCGTTCCCCCAACAAAAATAATATTTACGGAAATTTGTATGAAAAAAAAAATTCAATTGGCAAAAATTTATTTTTTTCCTGTATTTATTTGGAAAATTTTTAGAATTTTGAAATATATGAACAGATTGTGGATGGAAAAAAAATGAAAAAATGTTCTTGTAGAGAATTCTAAACTCTGTACGAGCATTTTTGAAAATTTCATTATCTTCATTATTCAGTTCTTTATTTATAATTCAAAAATTATTCCATGCTGGCTAAATTTACACTTATTAATTATAATTTCAATGAAAACTGACAATACAATTTTTGCATTACTCTAGACGTATTGCAGATTAATAATATTTTTATGAAAAATTAATATTCCCAGTCCAAAAGATGTGAAAATCCCTCCTTGAATTGTCAGCGATAGCAGACATGTCTCGCCTATTCATGGCGAATTTTTTGCAAACAAGCAAGTACGCACATGTCGTTGCCCTTATTTTGTATGAGATTTAAATAAAATCCAGCTATTTTTATATATATATACATATATAATATGTATTCAACAAAAGGGTGTCCAGAGAAAATGAGAAAGAGTGACGGAAAGAGAAGCGAAAACTAAATGAGAGAGGATCTTTTTAGCTTCCATAACACACCAATGAATCTCTTATATATACGACAAGTCGTCTCGACGACATTGCCATCTCCGGGAAGTGACGTCAGCTTCTTCATGTGTCTGCGCACCGAGAGACGAATGAGACAAAAAAAAACAAAAAACAAATAATAAGACAAGTGAGTTTGTGAGTTCATCCTCCTTGACAAAATGCAAGTGAGAAAAGTATTCAAATGAAAAGAGAATTCGTATAGATTTTGGCTAAAGATACTTATTCGCTTTTGCGTATATCAAAGCGAAGAAAAATAGAAACATTTCTTAACACTTTTTCCAAGATTCCATCCAGACTCATGAAATGAAATTAAAGAGAGGGAAAAAAACGTTAGGGGCGAGGCAGTACGAGACAGTGAGAAAGGAGCTTCCACACACAGGAATTCTATTCTGCTCACTTAGTTCTTTCAAATAACACACATGAACGTGCTTGGACAGCAGTCTCAGCGCTTCCCGATGTCCTCTGATGTGAATTGGAAGAAAACGAGAGAGAGAGAGGGAGAAAAAAAAGGAGAAAATAAGAATGAAAGAAAACAAGGAAAAAGATAAATAACGTAGCAAACGATGCCGATGTGAATAAAAGAAAAGAAGGGAAAAAAAACCGTATGTGGCTCTCATTTTTCTCAGAAATTATTTTTGCATTACAAATTAGGGGATTCCTGGAGAATTTGTGTATAGAAATGGCGGTTTAGGTGTCGCCGCCAGTGAAATGCTCACTTGTTTGAAATTGTGAAATGCGACGCACTTCACACTGCTAATTTTGACTGAATGAATGAAACTGAATTTCAGTGTAGTTTATGATAAGAAAAAAATGAAGGAAATCGTGCGGCATTGCAATCGTAATGTCAATGAAAAGAAGAAGTAAAAAGACCAATTGGATGTTTAACATATGCAAAAAAAAATTGATAGAACGAATCAAATGAATATCAAAAATATTGATAGAACGTTTAAAAAGACAAAAAACATGTGCCATTCTCCACTTTACGAATTGGACACAAAATTTTCCATCAACTCAATACATTTTCTGGTTTCTGTCTGATAAAAATTGATCCTGAAAAAAATTCCTGCAGTTACAGTAATGATACCTTAACCTAAAAGAAAAGAAAGAAAATAATTCTTCTCCGCATTGAAATAAGCTAAGAGAGAAAATAACTTAATGAAATTAGCATAGAGATGCAAAAATAATTAGGCGCTAACCTGGAGGTCTTCATTGATGATGATCGTGTCTCGTCTTAGTTGTTGGTTGTCGTGGTGGTGGTCGGTCGGCATTCGTTTGTCGTTCGTTCGTTCGATGAGAGAAAACCTGAGGGATAACGAGGCGGGCGTGGATGCCAATGCAGTTTGCGTTAATGTGACGAAGATCGAAGGCGGGATGCTATAACGTCAGTAGACCTCGTTCATATATATATTTATATACCAATACACATACACATAGAAACAGTCAGAGGTATACAATAAGAGACAAGTCCAAACGGGAGCAAGATTGAAAAAAAGAAGCCAGGTGTGTTTCATCTATGTACACAGACACAAACACCAATAAAAGCGAACAACCATGGAATATGGTCACCTAATGGAGATCCAAAAGTATTCTCAAGCAGCCTCTTTTTCGTTCCGCCTCCAACAATTTCCCTCTACCGGGTGAACAATCATTGTGGATATTCACACAATTCAAAGTGCATTTTTCTGCTTGGTATATATTACGACAAATCAATTGATACAGATGGATATTTGGTATTTATATAGATTCAAACAATAGATTGAATTGTATTATTAGTTGTGATTCATTTCAATTATTTGAATGTTTCTTTATCATGATCAATTCATCTTCATTCTTTGTAGATTTGTTGTGATTGCAGTTTCAATAAACTAGACTTGTTTGATTATTATTCGTCGATATTGTGATTGCATTCGTCTTGAAGATTCAGTTAGATCAGATTGATTGGAGAGAAAGAAAAAAATTCGAGGATGTTATGAATATTATTAGGTTAAAATAGTTAAATTTGCTTCGGCAAAATTCATTACATTATTCTGTCCTTGAATATATCATTCTTTGATCTTCAAATGAGTGATAATTACGTTTGTGATAATTAACATCGACGAAATAATTCATCTGAATATAATTGGGTAGGGTGAATTTTCAAGACTCATCTAACAATTTTATTGTAGATCCTTTGAAAAATGTTTGCACTTTATACAAAATTTTGATAACTATATCGAGAATTGTAAATGAATGGAATAGGACATTTTCTATTTCAATTCCGGTTATTTATTCTATATTCATAAAAACACTCATATAATTGTTGGAAAAAAATAAACAATAAATGAATATGAATTGATTGTCACAAAATTACGAATGTGGATGATACAGTCATGAAAATATTTCAAAATGTAATATCATGGACATTCCAAATCCATTTTGATTTATCATCACAATATTATTAACATAAAAAATATTACAAAAACATTTTAATTCTATAAACTTTCATATCAAACCAACATCAACATCTAAAATCACAACTTCAAAAAACTCTCAATAATTATCTACACAATGTCTGTCAATAACATCTAAACCATACAGAAAAAAAAAAAACAAAATCGATATATTTAACAGCATAATATTGGTGTGTACACATTGATAGCGCAAAATACTTGAAGAACAAAACGTATAAGGCACAAGGAAACCTTCTGGTCACCCCGTATGTCTCCTTCGAACACCCAAGAGTCCTAAAGTTGAGTGTGAGGGCAACAAAGAGAGAATAGAAAAAAGAAAGAGAAAGAGTGAGCTGTATCACAAGCCCTGTAATATTATACCACCGCCACACGGCTGGTCAGGTCTACACACACTGTTCACCCCTCTCACTTTCTTCCCCTTCTGTTGCCATTCTTTCTCTTTCTTCTCTCGTCTTCTATTATTTTGCTCTTCCTGGCTGCTTTACCTCTGTCTCAGTCAAACACAGCGAACGTTCATTCTCTCTTCTCCCCAATAAACACTATATATATACATTGAATGTAAGCATACACACTCGGACTTGTTTGCACGTTTTGTGTATATGTCAACCAGCCGATTTTGTAGGTGGAGGGCGTCCACCCGTCATCATCTGTACGTAAACTATCCCTTCGATATTTCCAATGAACTAATACACCACATACAATGTGTAGGAGTGACTTGAATATTGACAAAGCAAAATGGGGAAAAAAAAAAGCGAAATATATAAAAGAAATGTAAAAATGAAAGAATGAGAATGGACAAAGTGAAAAGAAAGATACCAATGAAAATTTGGCTGCTGGTTTAGATTGAACACGTTCTATTTATCCTAGAAATTTTTAGTATTATTGGCGAATCCGCCTATATATATATACACATACGCCGACACAATAACTCAAAGAGAAACAGAGCAGCAGCAAGCAGCGCCCACCCAATTGGAATCGGTGGACATCAAAGCCGAGGACATTCTTGGTATTTGCGCGCGCTAAATGTCAAAAACTACCTTATATTATATACCCCAAATACTGGGTGAGGTCGCAAATAGGGGAATTGAACATAATGGATGTGAAAATATACGTGAGCGTGCAACAATTGGTGAGACCCGTCAATCAGCAAAAACCCATCACAGACAAAAACTTGGTTTTACATCACGTTTTTTTTTTTCGTTTTTTTTTTTCTACCATTCTTTTCAAATCTTTGACAATATAATTTTTTTGAGCTTGGTCAAACTCTAATTTGTATGGTATTTATACACGTGACCTGATGTATTATATGCTGTGACGATATAAATATGTATCATGTCGCGCGTGCAAATTTAAAAATGTTTAGCAGGGGATGATTATGCAAATTCAAAGTGTATACATACAACAATGTTTTACATGTATAGACATTATCTGCTTTCTATTGTAGAAATGACGCAGGCGCGTTTGCTTTGCTCTTTCCCTCTTGTACCACATTATACAGGCGCTGAGGCAAGTGGGTCGCCATATGATTTATGACACTGTGTGTTGTTTATGTATATGTATTTGTGCATCAAAAGCACACACGATGACTTTTTGCACGCTTTCGTTACGCTCAGCCCTCCACACTTTTTACAATTTACTATGC
The DNA here is from genome assembly GCA_030523085.1 of Meteorus colon. Classification (NCBI taxonomy): domain Eukaryota; kingdom Metazoa; phylum Arthropoda; class Insecta; order Hymenoptera; family Braconidae; genus Meteorus; species Meteorus colon. The sequence continues at coordinate 32,889 of JAPYZH010000203.1, read as the reverse complement.
AATCTATTTCTCATTGTTACCAAATTTTTATTTTGATCATTGTCTTTGTGATGATGATGATGAGGTGGTGATGATAATGATGATGATGATGTGGATAACATTCTACTTTTGTTTGTTCTATTTTCAAAACGTTTGGTGAATTTTGTTGGAAATTTTTATCATTCGAATCACCCTGTCTTGTTCATAACATTTGCATTGATAGTTCTAATTTGTACGTGGATTCCAAAAGCAGTTAATGAAAATTTGTCAACAATCTGAAGATAAATTATTATTGAATTGTTTAATTAGTTATATATTATCACCTCTGACTGATTATTTTTCAATCTCATTAATAAAAAATTTGGCAGCTTTCTGATAAAATAAAAGACATTAAAATTTCAATGTGGTACAAAAAAAATCTTTGTGAATTAGTGCGTCGCACTACGAAATGTTGACAATTACATTCAAACGTTGGTTTACTTCCATTTCTTCTTTTGTACTTATTTATTTCTCCTCATTTTTTATACCTAATTTATTTTTTGGCTTAGTTATATATACCTTATCTGGGCGCCTTTAACGATCCTCTTTATACTCTTTTTCCATTCTCATTTTCTCTCTCTGTCTTATACTTGCTCTCGAAAACAAGGAAAAATTATTCCGCCTCGTTCCGCTAGCCGCACGAAAGAAACGCCGGGCTGCTCCCTCTAATTTAATGCGCCGTCCAATTATCCTTGGCGCGGCATCGCGCCCGCGCCATTGTCGTCCATGTTGACCGACCTCCCGGTGTAAAATATATAGATATAACACTCACATATATATGTACAAATATATACAAAAGATCATTTGATATTCTCATCATTTCTCTATATTTATTCATTCAATTTCACACAATACATTTTCTGAAATGTTATCAAAAACACAAAATCTTTACATTTACACAGACATTGAATTTATTGTATATCTATACAATCTTCAATGTAAATGAATTTTCTAACTTCACATTTTCGTTCATAAGTGGGAAGAAAGTGTGATTATAATGTATAAATATAAAAAATAAAGTAGAGAATGAAAGAATAAAGTATAATAACGTAAAATAATCGTATATAAAATTAAACGACCGCACTTTGGCTGAAATAATTTTTATATATTGTATATAAAATTACATCAGATATATATGGACGATTAGCCAGATTGAATTACCTTGCACATTAACCTCTCGCATGCATGACTAGACGATCATACATATACATGTGCCCTCAAGCACCCTACGCGCCCAAAAATTGTCGGCGGTCCTTGGGACAAGGGGGCCCAAATTTGTGGGGCGCGTCGATCGAATGAGTGAATCAATAAGTACCATAACCGATATTGAAATTGTTCTCTCTAAAACACGATTATCTCGCCAATTTATATATATGTTTGAATAGAATTGTGGAGAAAATGAAAAGAAATTATGATAATGGTAATCGTTTCCCATGTGGATTTTCAGTCAAATGTTCGACATTTTGACTGAATTTTTCACGATTATTAACTGAAAAGGGACTACAATTGAAGCGTAAGAATGCTATACGAATGTCCCCTTCAATACATCTATATGATAAATATATATATATACACGCTTCAGTTTACACAAGACATCTCAACTTCTAAACATTCTGGACACAATGAGGGATAATGGTGGACGAAAAACGACGACAACTATTGATCGTTTAACGAGACGAAATAAGAGGATTTTGAGAGTTGTGTGCGGATAAAATTGTCCAAGGCTAATGGTCGTGAAGAGAATGGAAGAGAGAAAAAAAAAAAGAAGAAGAAGGAAGAAAAAAAATGCTACGCGCATTCTAATCTGAAAACAAACCGCAAACGAAAGAAGAAAATAGAAGTATCGTAATCTATAAAGACGTATCATGTTTTTATTTTTAATTTCTAAAAAAAACGCGATATAAAAATACACGAATAATGTCATGAGATAAATTTCATTTCCAGACTTTATATATATAAGTATAGAAACATATGCAGTGAAATATGGATGTGATCTTCAAGAACATTTCAAAGTGTTGCTGAAGATAAATAGTTGAAATAACGATATGAAGTGTTGATTTAACGATACTAAATGGTTTTAGTATACAATCAAATATTTCTAAGCTTGATAAAGAATAAAAATAACTTCAGGATTTTTTTTTTACCTTGAAATACACATTATGTGAATGTTAGATCCAACTTCTTGCAAGATATCGAATTAGATAATTTTTTTTTTTCGATAAATGTCATGATGAAGCATTACGAATTTATGAAAATGATATTTTATAGAAATAACAATTTGGATATATAATTCGTTAATTAAAGTTATGAAGTTAGGGGAAAGTATTTCCTTTTATCATGAGGATAAAGTTTGAGATCAAAATTTTAACAATTAACAACACTAACGATTAATTATTCGCTTTTGAATAACAATATAAACAAGTTAATAAGAAACAAAGATTAAAATGCCGAAAGTTGACGAAATTTATCAGGATAAAAACAATCCTATAAATTCATTTTACCACATATAATAATAATTTATCATAAAAATTATCACTTTGTTCTAATTCGAAATGATAAATATCACTAAACCTTTTTACTAACATCAATGAATCGAATATTTGTGACACAAGTATGCATGAATTTGTCAGAAGACTGTCACATCTACAACCTGATGGCTAACACACTTATCTACCCTCTACCAATATTAAATTATTCACCCAAAAAAAAAAAAAAAAACACTCACACACATGTATTTCCAAAATAATTACAATAACCAAATGGTATTGCTGTCAGGTTTAAACATATTTTTCCTTCTGTATAGTAATAAAAATAATTATGCAGTGGCATTTGTGCACAAAATTGATACAAAGTATGGAAGAAACAAAAATAAAATAAAAAAACATGATGATGGTCAACATAACACAATAAACTTGAAAAGTGGCAGATCAATAATGACATACATAGTGTATTGAACCCAGCACACACGAGAAAGTCGTTAGTGTATTTGGTGGTGAGGAAAATAATCGGTTGAAGCCAAGAAGTATCTCCGTCTTGCTTTCACATTCACCTTCTTGATTTGGGGTCTGAAACACAGGCAGAAAAATGGAAAAAAATAAAAACGATAATCGTCGTCCGAGCAAACCATCTGCGGCTTCGAAAACGGACCATGTGTTGTTATGGACTTCGAGCGTGTATGTCTGGCTCGATGTGGTTTGCGAGCCTCTAGTAAAAGCGCTCATTGGACCCTATATCTAAATACATATATTCATGTGTGTATAACGTACCGCTTCACTTTACCTTCTCTTTTATCCACTTCACATATTCTTATTATCTTTTTGTTTCCTCTTATTTTTTTTTCTCTTCCATTTTTATCTCTCCCTTATAATATACTTCCTTCTTCAAACGATGTATCAATATACAATGGCTATATCAATGTATAAAAGTTTAGTTTTACTGTGATCAGAAGCTGCCATTTATGATATGGCACGACGACCCCATTGAGATCTTGATCCTACACTTCGATTCACCCTCTTTAGAACACGTTCATTCATATACATAGTGGAAAATATATATCCTTTACTTGGGGGTTCTCATTGAACCCCCTTGATGCTTCCTCAATTGACGATCGTCTTTTTTTCCCTGTCAAGCCCCCTTGTTATAAAAGCTTTAACATTTATCGTAATCGTCAATCCACGTTGGTGGCCAGTGAATGAATGAAGGGAAGATTTTTTTATGTCTTGACGAATGAAAAAAAAAAAGTGTAGAGAATGTTGTGTCTGTTTTTTTTTTCTCTCTGACACTGAGACAGGTGTGTCTGTGTGTCTGTGTGTCTTGCTTATGGGTTTTATCGTAAAAAGTGATAAATCGTGTAAACAAAAAGGAAGAAAAAAAAAAAAAAAAGGTGGCGGAAATAAATGAATGAGGGTGAAGGGAAGAATAAAAGATTTAAAATGGAAAATAAAAGGAATGTAAATTAAATACGTCCTGGTGCAGGAGGTGCAGAAAGATTATTGTGGATAAAAATTTCTGGATTTATTTTCTGACTGGGGCGAGTGTTTCTTGGCACGCGTCATGCCCCCTTCATTCACCCCATAAACGTATACCATTCTTTACTCTTCTTGGGTCCTCTTATTGCCCTCAAATATCATCCGCTATATCTGTATATTTATTCGTGTGGGTATGTGTACGTGCGGTGACCGCGTGGTCCAAAAAGAGGAAAAAAAAAACCCTGGGTATCGCACATGTTCATCCTGATGCGGACGGGGTGTGCGCCCTCAAGTCGCGCAGCTGCCGAGCGCGCTTCAACGCCATTATTTTTTCTCTCGCTCTTTTTTTGTCTCCTTTTCTCCATCGTTTCGGAAACTTTACTTTCCCTCTTTACCCTCCTTCATGCATATATATATATATGATGATGAAACGCTGCATCTAACTTATGTCGTTTGTGCCCTTGGCACGCGTCAAAACACCCTTTTGGGCACGTCGTCAAACAGCAGTAAAAAAAAAAATATATTACATTACGATTTACTACAGAAGATGTTTTTTTTTTAATCTGATTCTCTCATCAATTATCTGATTGAAAATGTGTGTGTGTGTGTGTTTTTTTTTCTTTTAATTTTATTGAGAATTGGCACGTTCGTGCAGAGGAAAAAGAAACAAAAAAAGCAGCAGAACAATCAATCATGATATTAGAAGATTGCAAACTTCAAAATCATGCAAATTGCTGATGTGATATATTTCGAGTTGAATTTAGGACATTGCGGTAAAAGTGACCTTGTACTAAAATCTAAAATCGAATAAACAAAAAAGAAAGACAAAAATGACAAATTCTTTTAATTCATCAACTTCAATTCATCATCGAACATTTTTCTAAAATCATTTAAAATTGCTGAATGAATTTATTAATACAAAGGAAAAAAAAGTACACAATAAAATAAAAATGAATGCTTCATAAAAAATTGAGGACGAATGTATACACAAAAGTCAAAAATATGAACGTATGAATCGCCAATAACGAAAAGGAAGTTGACGATGAGTCACAAGACTATACAGGAGGTGATATAGCCACAAACCCGTAGGTAGACGACGTGTATCAGTATGTATATGTATACAAATTCACGCTCATGTGTTCAGGCTGTTCGTAGGCCGGCGTGCTAAGCACCAGCATGAAAAAGAAGTTGGATGGAAAAAAAATTAAAAATATGTACACACGATCTTCTGCATTCAACAGAGTGGATGAATGGCATTAATATATTAAAGAAAGGAAGTAGAAACTGTTCAGAGGTGTGATAAACTTCGAAGATATCGTATACACATGAAAAAGTGTCATTATTGAACACGAAAAAAGAAAAAAAAATACTATTGAACAGCAGTTCAATGACTATGGAACTGTATCGACATTCAAGACATGGCAAAAGAATCAAATTATATCTTCTTGATATACACGTTGGCCTGATGTCGGCATCATTTTTCGCATGTTGAGAATAAACGAGTGAAGCAACAGATAAAGAGAGACAAAGTGAAACAGGTAAAAGAGAGGTTTATATTTCTCTTCGTATCTCGCTCTCATTTTTTTTCTCCTCTCTGTTTAATTCTGTCTCTATTGCTTCCTCTATCTCTCTGCACCTTTGGCAGCTGCGGCTCCTGAATGCTCACAGTAGACGGGAAAGAGGAAGAGCATGTGCAGAGAGACCAGTGAGATATGGCTCTCTTTGTCTTTCCAATATGCCTATACTTTTATCTTTTATTTCACTCGCTCTCTTCCTCTTCTTGCACCTTTCGCTTTTTGGACCCCTTACCGGCCTCCTGAAGATTATGAAAATATGGTAGACACGCGTCGTCAATGCTCACTGTCTTCATCTCTTTTTTTTCTTTTCTTTTAGTTTTTTTTCTCTTTATTCTTTCTCTTCCTTCTGCTTCTTCTGTTTCTACTTCTTTCCCTTCTTCTTCTTCTTCTTCTTAGTCAGTTACTCGTGGACGGGTCATGTCCAGGGAGAAAAAAAAAAGAGAGGGAAAGAGCCAAGTGTGTTGGCACTTGTGGCGCGTGCCATGCACAGACGTTTTTTTTTTATTCACTCTGTTCCACGACTCGAATTTCTTTACAGACTGCTGTCAAGACCTTTTTTTTTACTCTGTTTTTTCTCTCTTTCACTTGAGAATATATACGACAATGTGTAGACATTATTGACAGACGACTCTAATACCGAATTAACACAGACGTTTATTATATTGAATTTGTATTTTTTGTATATTTTTTTTTGCTTTTTTTCATTTACTTGTTATGGGAAATTTTCATTTTTTTCAATTAGAATTTTAATTTGTTTCGGGTTAAGAATAGAAAATTTTATGGGGTGAAGTTAATTTTCGATCATTTAGTGATGATAGTTTTGATGGGTGCTGGTAATAAAGTTTGATTTTTATTTATTTTCCGGAATATTTGGATCGAATTTATGAGATGGTTTAGGATTTTTCATTTTGGTTATTTTATAGTTCAAAATTCGTTCTGTTGCATTGATTTGTATTTGTTCATTTCAATAATTGAACCGTAACAAGAAAATTAATGAGGACAATAAAAATTTTGTTGTATTCAATTATTTTTTTTCGAAATAATTCTTATACGAACATATAATGAAAATTAAAATTCCATAATTAAATATTTTCAACTTAAAATTGTTGTAGTAGAGCACGAATAATTTTTATAAATAAATCAAAATATTTTTTACCGATAAATTTACATATTAGAGAATATTTAAATGAAGAAGAAGAAAGAAAAAAACTTATTGATACCTTCAATTGAATACAAATAAATATTCACACGAATAAATTCTATTGAACATTAAAATCAATTGAAATAGTTTGATTTAATTCCAAAATGTTACACAATGTCAAAATTCCGCCATCTACCCCTAGCATATACATAAACTAATTCAATAGAGCTAAAAGGTGATGTGATGGGCTGTGATATAATTTAACCAACTGCGCACACACGGTCGGTCACATAACTGAAAAACTCGACAACAACAAAGAACTTTATTGAATGAGGAGGGCGAGTAAAAGAGTAACCAAACCCTTCATCCAAACCCTCTTCGAGCCTTCTCAGACACAATAGAAGAGCCACTCTTTCACGCTATCTCCACATCCGGGGGCAGAACGAAACGAGAGACAGAAAAAGAGAGAGGGAGTAGAGATTCGAGGTATCCACAACTTTGTGAAAGACTCATTCAATGTACAATTCACTATGTGTATCTTCAATCCCAAAAAAGCGAACAACAAACCAACGAAATTTATCCAATGGCCATATCTCAATGTGTACACACATTTGTCTCTCTCATGTGTGCTCTTATGTGTTTGTATCTGATAGAAAATAAAAACCAGCGGCTGCTTTTTCTAGTGAAGCAGCCTGACTTGAGTGTATACACACACATATTACAGCTGATATAAAAGCCTAAAAGTGGACTCAAACATTTTTGTCTGTTTATATACGTATACAGATATTATTTTTTTTTTTATTTTCCTCTTAAATATGGAATAACATATTTGAGAGAGTCTATTAAAGCTTTCCATATTCCGGTACGGCAAAATGCAGCTGGTTCTTCTTCCTCTCTTTGCTTGCTAACCACAGAGCTCTTCTATAAAAGGAGAAAAAAAAGGAAGAGAAGAGGAAAAAAAAATCCGCCACGTGCCTTCTGCTCAAATTTATATTAGGAAAATTCTGTCATGTTTACACATTGACAAGCATCAGGAGAGGAAATAGAAAAATCAATAGGGGATAAACGTATTTTAATTCTCTTGATATTTGTATGAACATTGTTGAAGAGGTTGGTGGAGAGTCAATTTTTTTTCTTTTTCAAATTTGATGGTGGGATTTTGTTGAGGGGGGAAAGGTAGGGAGATTTGTTTTTTTTTTATTGTTATTGATGAGATAATTGGGGATATAACAATTATTGAAAATAAGAGTGATTGGTCGCACTGATAGTTCTTATATTTTATGAATTTAAGTGACGTTATGTTTTGTTTTGAAAAGTATTTATTTGAATTTTTAATGATGAATTTGGTCGATTGAAAAATGTTTATGAGTAATGCGTCAATCGTGCGATGTATTTGTGTATGGTGATCAGTAGAAAGTGCATCGAGTTTTTTTTTCTTTTAATGAATTAATTGACATTTCAAATATTTTTTCATGATTGTTATAACAAGAAGGACAAAAATGTATGAAGTAAATATAACTGCTTTTATGATTTCCCCATAAGTTTCATCATTTTTAGTATATATATGAAAATTTTATCAAGGCGACTGTCAATGAATTAATAAAACTTTCGAGTTCTCATTAGTTTTTGCTTTTTTTTAATTTTTTGGAGGTGAAAATCCTTGAAAAAATGTCAATTTTATGAGTCATCAAATCGAAATTTTCTATATATTTTTATTGCACTATAAAATGATCGGATATAAAAATTTTTTATGTGATTGAATGATTTTTGGTCAGTAGAAATGAATATAGAAATGAAGTTAGGCAAAATGAATGAATTTAATATGACAATTTCGAATTAAGGAAATAATTAGAGAAAACCAATAACTAAAAAATGATAAAATTAACCTCATTTTTATCATCAATAATTTCTTAAACAATTTTACAAAAATTTCCAACTCATGGAAATACAAATTAACAGACATTCTCACACCCTTTTTCTCATGGTTATTATTCATTTCCAATCACTTCTGAAGTTGTTAAACTATTCATTTCTCCATATTCAAGTTCTCATCATTAAACAATGCAAAAGGAATTTTAACGTCACGTACTTTACTATTCTGTGACTTTCATGAATAAATAACAAGTCAAAATTCTTCTCTTTCTTTCGCTTTAATTTTAATTCTATCGCAACCATTAACAAAATAAAAATAAATCCAGCGATTAAACGGATTCAGAATGAAAAAGTATAACTGAAATAGAAGACAAAAATTAATATTTAATATTTTAATATAGAAAAATTTCACGTTCATATTTTAATTTTTCTTATTTAAATTTTACATTCAAAATTCTTCAACAATAATTCACCATATTAAATCCCAAACTCACAAAAACAAAAAACGTTCAAACAATTATAAACATTCGTTTCAAAATAATCATCAAAATTTATCCAATAAAATCACACAAATTCCATCTCCCAAATTACCACATATACAAACACATACACAAACTTCCATCATTTCCCATATCATCACAATTCACATTCCTAAAATAATACAATTGAAATCTACACCAAAAAAAAAATTCACAAACCTCCAATAAAATTATCACCATCAAATTTCCCTCATATAAATTATATCACAGACAATGAAAAAAAATACACCTAATTACATCCACACAAACGCAATACAACATAAATTCCATGTAACAAAACAATTTGTATTAACGGTATTTAACAATGACTCAAGTCACAGGCAAAAATAAATACACACACACACATATATATATATATGTATAGTTTCACTAAAATTATGATGGAGATTATATGATAGTTATCTATTTTATAAGACGGAAGTTACGCGCAAATTTGCGCAATTACAAAATAAGCCGAAACATTAGTGACTGTGCGATATATTATAAGAAGAAAAAAAGGAAAAAAAATGAGACGAAGTAGTTTTGATACATTGTATGAAGCCACACACGACACACAAATGCATATACACACACATACTGTGATACATTGAAAAAGTATTTGTTTATATACATGAACATATGTGAAGTTAGTGGAACATTATATATATGAGAGAGCAAAGTATTGTCAGGAGGGAAATGACCAATTATTAATGAAAGCTAGAGTGCACGTGGGACGATGACGATGCTTATGTTCTCTCAACTATACGTGTATAAGTTTATATATATATATATGTATATGTGAATCTATTTTTTTATGTGTATGTCACCTACTTACGGGGACTGCCACGACTAAATTCCATAGTGTTCCATACACGATAGTTCTCATATTTTTGTCTACATAAATAAATATACATGTATATTTCCATTCCATTGTTATCTTGTCGATAAGGTGTACACGTCACGATAAGATTATAAGGATGGATAGAGGTGAAATATCATGAAAAAACAGTCACACACCTTAAGTCAAACGTGTTGGATGTTTCAATTTTATTTTCTTATTTTCGAAATATACAAAAAATAGAAAAGAGTGAAAACAATTGTGAGTGAAGTAATTTTTTCCATTAAATTCTTTTTTATTGTTATTATTTATTTATTTATTTATTTAGTGTTTTTATATAATGGAAGAGTTGAAGTGTCAGTTGGGTGAGAAATTAATGAATTTATTATTTGAAATAGATTATAAGAAGATGAGAAAATCAAATTGTTGATAAGAAGAAAATTCATGTTGAAATGATAACTTGGATAAAAATGTTTCAATATAATTTTAAACAGTACCATTATACACTTGTGGTGATTCATTTTCTTATCGTGTGTTTTTGAATCAGGCTCTCTTTATTCATCATATTGACTCAGTATATTAGTAAGAAGAAACATTGAAATTGTGTTTCGTAGAATTATATGTTGATTCTGCAATTTGCACATTATTTGCTCATTGGAATTGGTCTTTGATGGATTGATCAACTTCTTTTTTTTTATTTCTTTTTTTTTTTTTGGCTCATGCTTGCACACATACACACACTCATACACCATCTGTCAAGAGCGTATATATATAATATTCTCCTCTTCTCTTCTCGTCTCTCTAACTCGTATTTTATTACACACAGGCAGACGACGACACGTGCGTCGCAGTTTTGGAGTAGCACCTGGTGGTGCGACCGCAGGAGCTGTTTCACTGTTGAGTATTGAACCATCATCATCGTCATCGTCATCATCACCATCATCTTCCTGCTGTTTTAACACCAGCACTACGACCACATCATCAAATGAAACTGTCAGTAAAGATCATTTGACAGATCAGTCATTTATTGATCCAATATGGGTTAATGAAAGAAATTCGGATTTGGATGACGTTAAATTACGACAATGTTATTTACGATGTCGCAGAAATATTCATTCAACACCACGTCAAGAATTATTAAACGAATCATCGAATTGTACGAGAGAAAGATTGATGGAAATTACGATGACAACGAGTTTGTCATCGTCAACGACAACGTTGCAAGAATTGGAAGACGACAGTTTATCAAGGATAGCTGGTCTTCGTGATGAATCTACAACTATAATGACATCTAGAAGACAAAAACGACGATATTTGGAAGAAATTGATGATAATGATGCAAAAGTGTCGTCAAATATGAGCAATAAAAGCAGCAATATCAGCAGCAGTAGCAGCAGTGATGGTAGCAGTTGTTGTAGTAGCAGTAGTGGCAGTGGAAAATTTTGGTTCTCATCAACGTGGTTGACTAATGATGAGAATTCCGGGTCAACTGGAGTTGCGAGGTATCGCAGAAGACGCAGAATTCCATCGTATCTAGCCACACTTCTTTTTATCTCATATACACTCTTCGGAATTTCTGGTTAGTATTTGTTTTATGCTAAATGTGAATATTTTAGTGGTGAATTTTCAATTCAGCTATGGACATTTGCAAAATTTGTGGTTGATTTTGTTGATTTTCTTTTGGGCAATTTATTGATTTAATATTTTATGTTTTGTGACATTGAAATAAACAAAAATTTCATTAGTACATGGTGGGGAATAAAACTCTGCTAATTCAATTTTTGTTTTTGAAGTTTGAAATCAGGAAAATTTCGTTTTTTATTGGAGACATTTTTTTTTCTATTTGATTATTAGTTTTTGTTATGAACTGTATCATAATTCAAGAATTTTTTTCCCTCGAATGGGAAATTGATAGTCATTTTGTTTGTTAGTATTCAAAGTGAGTTAATCAAGGAAGATAAGAATATTAATGATGAGTTTGTTAACGATACTGTTCTCATCTTTGTCTCTTTCGAAATTTTCGATTTTCAACATTCCAATCTTATCATTACCAAATTTTATCTATTCTTGACAGCATAAAAATGGTCACATCGATCAAACAGAAAAAGGTTCATAACTTATTAGTAGTGTAAAAAATACTTGAAATTTCATAGGGAATTTCAAAGATACAGACCAAAAAATAATTGAGAATTCTGTATCGAACGAAATGACATTTTTCTGATTAATGCTTTTTCATACTATCATACATGAAAAATTTCATCAGTTTAGTAAAAGCCATTTGCATAGATTACATTTTTCATGTAAAAAGTAATAAATAATTCCAAGAATAATTAGACAACTTCACCACAGCTGAATTTATGAATTTCCAAAAAAATATTCTCACTGTATAATTATTTTTACTTCTCTAGCCATGTACTTCTTCTCCTTATTTTTTTTCTCTTTCTTTTTTTTTTTTCATTACCGTTGTACCATTCAATTACGACCATTGTATTTCACTTTACTACGTGTTTTTGAGTATTCTCATATTTATATTATATATATATTTGCGCGTTCATAACCAATGAAACGATCGTTAAATTTCAACAGGTGACAGATAGCACACGCATCAGAGAGCAGATGCGACGCCACGAAATTTTTCGACGGCGAACAAACGATATATATACGCAAACGAATGAGAGAACCGTTCGCCTTCTTCATGCGCGCACGCACTATTTTTTTCTTTATTTTTTTTCCCCGTTTTTTCTTTCGTTTTATTCCATTTTTATTTTTATTTTTATTTTCTTTCACCCATTGGCATAAGAGCTCTTACAAGACTCTTTTAAGCAGTTCTCGAATATCGTTGGGCCTCCCTCCACCGCCCTCTTACCCACCATACACCTATTGTCAGGTAAGAGGGTGAGGGGTAAAGCGAGAAAGAGAGAAAACGCAAGAGAGTAAAGCAGAGAAAAATTTCTAAAGGCATTCATTTTGCCCTTCAAGTTTCGGGTATATAACGTACACTTCCCCATATCGAAATTCTTCAGGGGTGAAATTAATTCATTGATTTCATCATGAATTCATTTATACTATTCTATTCCCTATTTTTTTTTGCTTTTTTTTTGTCTAGTGATCCTTACGAATATTTGATTTGATTGTTTGACAAAAAACGTGCATTCAATTTCGCACATCTTTTTTTATAAAATCATTTTTTTTTGCACGTTGTTTTCTTTTCTTTTCTTTTTATTCGTTTTTTTTTTTGTAATGTACGTGAGAGAGATTCAGTCGTGTGTAGTTATGAATTAGAAACGCCCACGGGTGAGGATATGTATATAGAAGAAGAACGGAACTAAATTGTAGTCATAATAGTCGACAGAAATGACAATTTCGCAATGATAAATGTTATGAGGTCGTTGGAAGAGATGATACTTTTTTTCTTCGAGTCATTTTAAATTGTAGATATATATATATATATATATAGTGAATCTTGATGGTAATTTATATTTGGCTGCGCTCAATTTTTTTAATTTCATTTTATCTTTCTATTGCTGGTATAAAATAATCAGTTATGAGAGCAATGTGTTGAAAATCGTTGAATATGCAGAAAATTTGGAATAGAAAAGTTTTTAATTAAATTTCGGTCTCTTTTGGATAGGAACTTTTTTGTAATTTTTCGAGAACTACATTCTAATAGTAATTTGGGCATTATTAATTAAAAAGGAAAATATTTTCATTGAAAAAAAAACATTTGTTTTTCATGATTAAAAAATTGGGTCATCAGATGAGGAGCAGTCGTGAAGGAAGAAAATTGTGAATTTTATGTTATGAGACCATTCACGAAACTAAAGTTATTGATTGACCAATTGAATAATTGTTCTCTAGTGAAATTTTACAATAAATATATCAATAAATATTATTAACACAGAATTATAAATTTATTTGGACATTTTTCATTATTATTCACAGAGGCTTGTTCGGCGAGGTCGACGCCTAAGCCACGACCTCCGACGCCGACACCACGGCCGAACATCACATTCCACATGTACACATGCCCACCAGATTATGCGGAATGGTATTGTCTAAATGGAGCAACGTGTTTTACAGTTAAAATACAAGAGTCACTACTTTACAATTGCCTGTAAGTATCAGAAAATAAAGAAAAGAGAGAGGGATAATAATAATGTTAATAATAATAAAAAATAATAGTAAAATATTATTATTCCACTTAAATATTTTAATTTGCTGCAAAATTTCATTACATGTCATTATACCATTATCGTGTCTCTTCTTCCTCAACGTTTTTGATGTCTAGACTAATGAGAAATGGCGTATTTTAAGACTTCACAAACTCCATGATACATTTATACATTTTATATGTATATATATTAGTTTGCAAACGGGGCATGTTGTTAAATTACGAGTTGAATAATTCAAAGGAATATTATTCTTAAGCATGGGAGATAGAGCGAGGGTGTGAGCAAGAATAAGAGGAAGGAAAAAAATATTTCAAGTAAAATGCGCTCTTGCTTCTATATATATTTGAATTGTCCGTGGCACGCTAAAATGCAGATTGTGTGTGCGGTGGCCCCAAGGGCCTATGAACTCTCTCTGATTCGCTGATGGCCATCTGAGAGAGCTGCGCCAATGCGGCACAATTCCTCGCACACGTCACGCCATTAGGGGGAGAGAGAGGAATTAAAGGGGTTGTATATAGCTCCTTGGATATAAAGAAGGTGGAAAAAGAAAGGGCCAGCCAAATACGACACACTCGCTTGATTTTTTTTTTCGTTTTATTGAGGTTGGAATATAAGAGAAATTTATGAGAATGAGCATTTTTGTTTTATGTTCCTTTTTTTTTTCAATAGAGACATTATGCTTGTTTAGTTTGATTGGATTTTGTTGGTGTAGGTTTGGTTCTTTCATTTTGTTGTTGATATATTCGATGGGGAATATTAGGGGCTTAGCCAAATTTGGAGGAATTTTTTTAACGTTTTTTTGTTTCTTTTGGCGTTGAGGTTTGTTGAGAATTTATAGAAGGAATATTGTTGAGGAATGGAGATAATGTGTGGTGTTATATTGATTTGTGAAGGGTGGGGTTGACCTGGGCTGTAGATAAATTTCGATCGTGCTTTTATTGAAATTGAGTTGTAGCTGGTGGATGGAAATTATGATTAGAAAATGGATATTACAATAAAAAATATTGTGTTTATACACGGAATTGTATGCGACTGTAATTATATTATTGTTAGTTATAATAATTGGTTTCACGATTCATTTAGTAGGTGAAAACAAATTTGTCTGATTTTTTCAACATTTCGTTTCGCGTCATTCCTTGCAGCAAGATAAGCTCCCACATTAATCAATGGCGACTTTATTTTTAGTACTCACTTCAACATTATAAAATATTTTTACCGGAATGACATCTGACAGAGAATTGCGATAAAGCAAAATTCTGAAAGCCAATTTAGGTTAATGTCTTTTCACATTGTGCCATTTTTCTAATAATGTCATTCTTTACATAAAAGAATGAATTCAACTTATCAGATTAAAATATTGAAAATGAAAATGGGGATTTCACTAATAATTGAATTATATATTTGAAAGAAAAAACAAAATTTTCAACATGAAAAAACTTTCGTCCTTGGAGAATTTTTAAAAGACCTACGAAGTGAGAACAAATTTTGAACATAAAGAAAAATCAAATCAGACATGAAAGATAAATATTAATTAAATTCACTTTTTAAATTTGCATTTTAATCTCTTTGCAGATTTTTTTATGATATGGATGTTTATTAAAAATTCATGGTGAATTCACTAAGGGAAACATAATTTATATCCATATATATATATATATATATATATCTATACGTATGTGTGCACGTGTATGTATGAAGACATCAAGGTCGAATGACTTTCCAATGCCACTGGTTTTTCGTCCTCTGTTTCTTCCCAATTTTTTTCTACTTATTTCTTCTTCCACTATTTTTTTAATTATTTATTTATTTTCCTTCTATTTTTTTTTTTTTTTTTTGATTGCTTTTTCTTTTCTTTTTCATTCGACTCCTTCGTCATTGTTTTTATTCACTCACTCACATAGTCTCCAATGCGAAACGAAAGAGTTTGGCGGATCGAGTGAGACTCTCCTACCGACAAAGCAAACACCGTGGGAAAGTGGAAGCTCGAGCGAGCACACTCTCTTGATCTCTTTCTCTCTCTTTTTCTCTCTTTTTGTGTATGTGTGTATGTGTTTGTGTGATCCCCGTGCGCTCTCTTATTATTACTTTGTCATATTCCACCATTTCTCTTTTGTCGCACCGCCACCACCACCACCATCATCATCACTATATATATATATATCACCTTCTTATTTTGACTCTGCGGTAGATCTTCACCTTTTTCGACAGCACCTCTCAATTATATACTTTCTGTTTTTTATGCGACAGTCGAAATAAAAATAAAATCAATATAAGTGATAATTTAGATGATTGAAATAAATATGAAAAGTTTAGTTTGATTGTTATACGGAAATTTATATTATTTTTAGAAGATTTATGTTAAGGTGATGGTATTGAAAGGTGAAATTCATTTATTGATGTAGAATATGACGTTTTTTAGATAGTTGGGACGATATTCATTCATTGTTTTTTTTTTTTTCTTGAACTTTAGGGATGAAAAATGGTGTTGAGTTGGTCTAAT
This sequence comes from Meteorus colon, assembly GCA_030523085.1. Classification (NCBI taxonomy): domain Eukaryota; kingdom Metazoa; phylum Arthropoda; class Insecta; order Hymenoptera; family Braconidae; genus Meteorus; species Meteorus colon. The sequence goes on along the minus strand of JAPYZH010000203.1, from coordinate 16,285 downwards.
TTGAGAGGAATTGATTATCTGAAGTAGAGAAATTAATATCTGTCTTATTTGATTGTCTTATTGGAAAATTTTACCAAGAAATCATTTTCTTTTCTGAATAATCAGATTGTGTGTGGTGATATTTATAGTGAACGGATCTGTAAAAAAATTTTATTGTCTTTAGAATGTAAAAAAAATTAATGGCATCTCAGAATAATGAAAATAGGAAAATGCATTAGGGGAAAAAAAGTGTTGATAAAGTACGGAAAAGACGAAATCGAATATAATTGTTAGAATAATTTTTTTATCATAAACAATTGGATATAAATATAGTTGAAACCATTGTATCATCAATTTTCTATTCACATCTTAATTTTATTTGTTTTTCAACAATCGTATAAATTTTGCATTCACAAGAATTCAATTGAGACTTTTATAAAAATTCTAAATAAATTCCACAGTAACAATTCCATGATCACAATGATAAATTATCGCTAAAATTCTTCACATCTTCAATAATTCAATGTCAATAAACAAATTGTAACAATTGAAAATCTTTATAAAGTAGAAAAAGAAGAAAAAAAGGAAAAAATTCCCACAATATGTCACAAAGAAAATAATTGACTCATGTTGGTCATGCATGACAAAATACCAGACAATTACAAAGGGTTATTATCGAGGTGACCTTGAATTAAACACAAAGTTTGTGTACAAAGTGTAAAATACAACAGAAGATACGAAGTAAAAGATGAATCAGAAAAGTATTTCTCTCATGAAAATGCAAATTAATCTTTCCCATGAAGTTTAAATTCTTGAGAGATTATATATGGGGGCCAATACTGTGAGAGGGAGAAAGAGCAAAAATGAATAGGGCGTGAAGAATCGTGCATCGAGACTTCGCATAGGATTTGCACCAATGAGTTTTCCAACGGACAAATTTTTTTTCTTTCCTTTTTTATTTCATTTTATTTTTTGTTTCCCGTCCTTTTTCCACTGCTCCCACATATTTTTCCCCGTTTTTCTCTCATTGATTCTGCATCACATTCACAATTGTGGTGAGTAGGGCGACGCGAGGATAATCCTCAGATTTAATGTTCAAACACGTTCGTTTGAAAAATTCCACGGGAGCTTTTGAGGATAAACGACAATTCAAAATAATACATCGTTTTGAATTGAAAAACGATCGTTTGAGTGAATAAGTGAGTGAAAGAATAATGAGAATAGTTAAAGATGGTGAGAAAAAAAAAATATATATATATATATACATGGAGAGAGAAAGAGAAAAGAACTTATGCGTTCCACTTATCTCGTTTTCTCGCTCTCATTGCTTGTATATTTGGATCTCACTTCTAGAGTCGTGTGCCGACACAGGAAAATAACGAAGAGGTGAAAAGAGAGAGCCTGAGAGAGGGAGAAAGGTGAGAAAATGGTAGGAGTGTAGTAGTCGTTCAAGGAAATTTTATAAACCGTTTTATCCGCATAAAATCGCTGTTATTTTTTTTTTTCTTCTTTTTTAGTTCATTGTTCTTTAAGACACTTGGACAAATCTTCCAGTTTCTTTTCGAGCTGTTACACATTCTTTCACAGAAAATAATAATAATAATAAATATTCATAACTGAAAAAAAATAACACGTGCCGTTGCCAATTATTACAATCTTTCATCATTTATTTACTTTATTCATCCAGGTGTGTTGTATTTAATTTGCGAATTGGTAAGGGAATAAAAATTTTTGTATGATGAGGAAGTGGTAATTAAGTGATCAAGAATCGTTATAGATGTGGAGGCATATAGATATATGTATTTATGTATGTGTATGTGTATTTTTGTATGCATTTATATATATTTATATCGTGAGAATTTCATCAATTATTTCATTCCTTCTGCATAATAATAATCATTATCTTTACCTTTTTTAACGAAAAAAATCAACAATCTTACCCTGTAATAATTGCCCTGTACTTTTCATTATTTCCGCCATAATTTTTCGAATGAACAGGAGAGAAAAAAATATAAATTTAAAATGCAAGTGAGTTATTAAATTTTGAAGAGATTATTATCAGTGTCAGTCATCCATCGAGGCATGTATTTATTGTTACGTAAATTGAAGAGAAAAAAATGTGATTTTTGATATTTCGATATTCATCATGATGATTATATCAAATTTGCTTGAATTTTGAAATTATTTTCTTGATATTTATCTGTTATTTTTAATCATTTCTCATGATTTGCTTTATGATGTTATGGTCAAGATGATTATTTTACCATCAACATTGATGGGAAACATCTGGAATTGATAAGTTACTATTTATCAATTTCGAATAATTTTTATATTATTCAAGTAGAAAATTCTGACGAAAATGAAGGAGTGGAGCTGAATTAATGATGCTCTAAGAATTGTTCTAACAATTTATTTGCTTCTAATGAAATTTTCTACTTTGATATTTTTATGGACAATTATGACGAACACAACTCAATGAATACTAAAGTGGGAGAAAAACATAATCACTCAGACAACAATCTAAAATAACGCCACTCACCTTAGTAATGTTCCACTGATTGCAATAAGTATAAACAGTCACTGCGAATTATTATAAAACGAATGTGAACACGAAGAGGGGATAAGTTATGAAACGTGACATGCTTGGATGTCATTTTGGAAAATGTGGAATTTTGCAATGTATTTCTTGATGATTTAAAGATGAGGTCAAAAAAAATGGAAAAACATAAAAGAAGTATCTGGCCATTTAATTATATAGACATCAATTTTCTCAACATTTCATCACGATATTTTTTCTAATTTTTTATCAGATGTCCCATCACTAAATATAATATCCAAGCGCCACCACTTTGTACCACCAGTTGAATTTCCGTATATATAAATACATTTTTTCTTCTTATTTCCAGATGTGCTAATGGATTCATAGGACAGAGGTGTGAATTCAAGGACTTGGACGGCTCTTATTTGCGTAAGTATTGCACTATGTCATGCTACACTTATTCAATAAAGCTTATGTTCAGCCCACTTTCATTATTTTACTTCTGATGTAGGCTGAGTGGTGATGAAAGATAAATTGAACACAGCGACAAATATAATTCATAGTATTTTTCTTTTTAAAATTTTCATTTGTTTTTTTTTTTTGGTTTTTACTTGTAGCCTCGAGGCAGAGGGTGATGTTGGAGACTGCCAGTATTGCCGGTGGTGCCACGATAGCAGTATTTCTCGTTGTTATTATTTGCATAGCAGCTTACATTCATTGTAAACGCAAACAAAAGGAAATGAGGACGAGGTAATAATTGATCAATTACAAATATTCAATGCTGTATTTATTTATTTATTTTAGCATATTTTCATACTCTTCTAACCATCATTTTCCGTGTTTCATGTTGTTTCTATTGAATACAGCAGTACGTGCGTGGATACAGTTGATGGTCCTGTTAGAGATCCAGAGCGGAGGCCATTTAGCAACCGCAACCGCCCCATAATGACTTTCATGGCGAAGAATTCAAACTGTAATGTAAGTATTTTTTTCTTCATTATATTTTTCAAATTATTCAAATATAGTGACGTTGAATCTAGTTTCAATTATTTATTCAATCATATATTTATATAAATTTGTTCTCTATTATGTGTTTTTATAGCCTGGAATGTGTCCATCAATAGAGCAAACGAGAATGCCTGGTTGGAATGATTATTCGCAGGTGGAACTGACGAGACTTGCATCGATCAACGAAGCCAAACGTTCGAGTCAGTAGCTACTGCTGTTGGCTGCTGCTGCTGCTGCCAGTGCTGCTCACACTATTACCTTCAAATGCGTCCACTAAAAAAAAACCAAGAAAGAAATATGTGAAGCGTAATTAATAAGGGAGCAACAAGAAATAATAATAGATGATAGGATGGAAAATGAAAAATAATGAAAATAAAATGAGGAAGAAGAAAAAGAAACAAAAAGGAAGAGATGAAGAAAGATAATTATTTCAAGAATATCAATTTCTATTCTGCAACGCAATTATAACGGCATAATTGAGTTTGATTTGATTCTTTAATATCATAAACAAGAATTAAAGAAAATAAATACAAGACAAACAAATCAATTGAACAGATGGAAAAATTCGTGCATTTTTTAGGAAAAAAATGTGGACATTATTAAATTCAATATAAAAAGAAAAAATAAATGGACTTTTGTGTGCAACGTTGGAAAGTAACTATAAACAAAAAAAAAGAATATACCTATAATTTTCGGATTGCATTGAGCAGCTCGTCTCTATTTTTTTTTTTCTTTTTTTTCTTTGCTCTCAGCTATACTTATAACACGTTCCTGCCTCTGCCCTCCCGCGAGTCCGTCGCGTTTCACGCTCAATGAGCCTCATGAGTGCCTTCTCCAAAGTGTCGAGGATGGCGAGAGAGAGAGTGCAAAAAAAATCGCCCACATAAGGTTCCTCATAATACTCTTTCGTGGCCATGATGATAAGGGAGAGTGAAGGGAAGAGAAGAAAAATGATTATTAATAAAATTGAAAAGAGGAGAATAATAGTTTGCATTAAAGTATCTTTGTTAATGGCGAATAATAATGCAAAAGTATGAGTGAATTGTATACACGTCGTAATATTTGTATATTTGTAGATAGGAGCGAATAACTAACTTTTCTCCCACGTACTGTTTTTTTCCGTGTACTGGAAAAACATAAAGAAAAAATAGGTTTTTCTACCACTCACCTCTCATTAAATATCTCAAATATTTATACATATGTGTTTATATATATATATATATATATATATGTATATATAAACATTTATTTTCGTCTTCGTCATCATCTCCTAGAGCTTTTCATCCTTTTTTCACAACTCAATTTATTTATCATTGATAAATAGAAACACATAAATTAACATCAGATACAATTTTTCTTCTTTCCATTTCTCTTCTTCTCAATTCTTTCTCTGAATTTCACAATGAGATTTGTTTTCCAACACCAAAAACACACACATCAACACGATAAACGCCAGTGAACACGTAGTAAAAGAGTGATCACAAGATGAAAGTAAAAGTTTAAATAGACACAGTTCACTGTATTAATGAATTGTCTTCGAGACGAGATAAATAAATGAGGATGAAGGGAAAAAAAAAATTATAATTTTGGTAGTAATATAAATTTGTCGCGATTTCAATGTGTAACTGAATTCGAAGGAATTGTGACATTAGTGTGAGAAACAAAATAAAATTTAAAAATATTGCGACCCAAAATCGTACCGAAAACAAACGAAATTAAAGTTATTAATAGTCTTTGTAACTAAGGAGATTTGAAAGAAAAAAAAACAAGATTGTAACGTATTAATAATTTAATTTCTTTTTTTTTTCTCATAATCTAATCTTTGTATTTGTAATTGGTTCCTAATTTATTATTATCATCCTATTACTATTCAATTAATTAATCAATTATTGTCCATTAATGATTAATACAATTAACGAATGCGATGGTAAAAATTCGTCAATGAAGATGAAAAAAAAAATGTATATTAAAACAATATTGCAAGATTGAAAACAAGTGAATGGATAAAGGAAGATAATGTTGTATTAAATCGTACACACATACATAGAAGCAATTGAGATATTACAAAAGAAAAATAGAAAATAATAATAAATTGCTTCGTAAAAGAATTACCCAGCACCAGCGGTGGCCTTTCAGTTTTCTAATTGTAGAAAAAAAAAACACACACACATCACATTGAAATAATTGAATAAACACCATTTTATTTCTTCTCGAGCAATAGGGAAAACAAATTTGTGCTAGAAGTCAAACCATTAATTTTTATACAATGATTGTATAACAATATAAAAAAGAAATGGGCAACAAAAGAAATACTCACATGTGCGACTGTTGAATAAAACAGAAACGAAATGAAATAAAATCGTGTGTCCGTACGAGAAATTATCTAGGTAGATTCAACTGCGGATCAATAGAGCATTTAAAAAATACGAAAAGCTTATTAAAGTTAATACAGAAAATACTATTGAGAAACACAAGGAAAACATGTAAAACGTAATTTATAAGACAGTTGTGAAAATTTTAGTGCATCAGACAGCGTTTTCACGATTGCATCAAGAAAACAAAAACAAGAGTTTATTTTCCATGTATATATTTTCAAACAAAAATATATATACATGCATTTATTTATATAACTGTGATTTTTTTTTGCATTATTATTGTGTGTCGCCTTCGAATCCTGTGAGTTTTCACTCATATGATATCTGTAAACTTCACAGAATGATGTATATTAATATATAAGTGGAAGAGAGACCCATCAAAGTCTCTTTGAAACGTATTTTTTGTCAGTTATTGTTCAGTCAAGTATTCTCTACATATCAAACATATTGTCTGAATAATATATTTATACATATAAAAGTTAGTCGTTATAATTAAATTATTCAGTGTGTTACTGGAGTCTTTGTTTTTTGTACGCTCTTGGGGATGTTTTCTTGATGTTTATCGTAAAACGCAGATCATAACCAGCGGGATGGCGTGTACCCCGACGATATCATCGAACTCGCTGTAACTTTTCTCACATTATGATATGTGTTGCTGCTATCCGTTCGGGAAATAATACATTAAAAAAATGGCAAAAAACAAGAATAGATTAATATGTACCAAAGAAACGCGTCATTAAACTGGTTGGAAATGGAATAAAAAATAAAAAGAAAAGCAAAAAAATAATATTAATAGAAACCCAAACAATTCAAATCGAAATAATGGAATATGGATAGAGAGTAAACGTTTTTTTTTCTGATTCAAAAATTGCAAAAAATTTCTCAAAATTTCACATGTAATTGATAAGCAAAAGCAAATTTAGGTAAAGAATGGAAAATGTAATAATAGTCGATATTGAACTATGCACATAGGAAAGAAAAAAATATCCGTTTGGATGTGTAATTTATAAGAATAATGTTGAACAAAAAATAAATTGTAATGGAAATCCCAGTGGAACTGAATATAGAAATTATAAACCCTAATAAATTTTTGTTTCTTTTTTTTTTCTTCTTTTTGAATAATGTAACATCATATAAATACACAAACACTGAAAAATTCATACATGCATTCATCACAAGGATAGAAAACGGGATACAAAAAAAATGAAAGTTTGACTTTAAAAAAATAATAATAATAATAGGTATAATATTTGAGCCACCAAAATAATATTTGTCCAATGGGCACAATGTTATGTATTAAACAAAACATTGTTACATTATTTTTGTAAAGAAAAAAGAGAAGAAAATAACGAAATAGAAATGCCACAACAATTGTAATTGTTAGATAAGAAATAATATTGTAACACACAAATATGAGAGAGAAGATTAATTATTATGTATAGTACCACTGTATTAATCTAGCGTGCTCTACGTATCGAAGGCTTACGAATATGTTGATTATTATTATTATTATTATTATTAATATTAATAATAATACTATTGGAGAATAGAAAAAAAAATGATAAAGAATATCAACAACATGAACAAAATAGTTACTTTATTTCACCAAAACTGATTGTACATTACCAAAAGGAAAGAATTTTTCCTTGTTTTTATTTTTTCCGTAAATTATTGTTGGGGTTCGGTGAATCTCTTTACACAATATCTATAATTATCTTTGTGAGCGATAGACCATAATAAAAATGAAGGCGCTGGAATAATCATCTTGACGTCACGTATGAATGCGGGGAAAAAATTCATCGTGAAAGATGAACTAGAAATAGAAAAATAATATGTTCCGGATGAAAGAACAGAGTGCAGTAGAAATCAGTAGTAGGAGAAATTATTTGAAAAAAATGAAAAAAAAAAAAAAAACAATTTTTTCCGTTGTCTCACGGTTATATCCTTGGTGGATATTTTTATTGTTGTATTTCATAAGTGTTTATTGCTATATCACATTCGAAGCTATAAAATTAGAAGCGAAATTTGTTAGGACAATAAAAATAAGGTGAACGAAATAAAAAGGAGAAAAATAAATAAATACAAGAAATATGTTCACCTGCTGAATTAACACTGAAGAAAAGTTAATTTTGATTCCCAATTTTTCACGCGTGTGGAATAACGTGGAGATAAAAATGATAAATTGACTAAATTTTAATGCGGCTCCATGCTTCACGCGTTCGGGATCTAAATAAAATTTCAAGTCGATCTCGTACCGCAGGTGGCAATGGACGCGGCGGTCGCCACATCAGAATTGATTTCGAAATAAAGGTATAGCGCATGAAACGCTGAGATAAGGATATCAATGCCATAACAGCACCTTCCTGGATTTCAGCTTGCGCTGGAAAAGAAAAACGAGATAAAATCATCAGTAATTATCCCGGCGAAGAATTAAATAAATGTTTTCTATTCAATGTTTCATTGGTAATCTATAATTTAATTGAAGTTTGTCAAGTAATGGAAGGGAGGCGTGTGCTCCTCAACAATTCGAAATATTCAGGCCGTTTCATTCAAGGCCGATTGGATAACGTCCAAGACACAACAAATATTATACGAATGCTAATGGAATTTTAGCAACATATTTTCTTTTGCATGGGAAATGGAATTTATAAGAATAATATGTATCCAATGCTTCAAAATAAGATTCGCTACAAAATCTCAATTCACCTCAACCAAAATGATATATATCATACTTTCAGAATTTTTGAAACATACTCAGTTGTAGCATTGCAAAAATTGAAAGATACTAATTCATTTCGTATTTGTTGATAGTTTTTAGAAATAAACTCACTTGTTCCAGCATTAAGAATTGCACACAATTGTTCTACAATATCTTTAACTGATTCATCTGTATCTTGTAGTGGAAAACATTTCAACAAATAACCTGCGAAGAATTGAAAATACAAATTATATAAATAACAAGTTCCGCGAGGTATCCTCACACAATTGAATCTGCCATACTCACCGAGCAAAATCAATGCGTTATATGCTGATGAATTTGTATTTTCAATGATCAATTTTAATAAATGTCCTTTAATAATGTGCTTGTAAGTCCACGTAGTACCTTGCTTCTTTGCAAGGAGTATAATTGCAGTCATAACCCCTTTATCATGATTAGGATTTGTAAATTCTTTGAGTAAAGTTTCGAAGATATTTTCAGGACTTGAAAAAGTAGTTGAATACGCGTAGTATCTATTGACCAAACCCTGCACTTGTTTTGTTATAATCGACAATTCGTTATTTAGGCTTACATGTTTTTTGATTATATGAGCAATTGTGAATGACAAACAATCACGACGATTTTCGTTATAAATTGGTAACACTTCTGGCCAGGACGTTAATGCAGTATGTAAAATAACAAGACTTCTAGCTTGCAAATTATACAAAGCATCACAAATCATTGCTCTCACTCGTTGACGATCTTTCTTTATTTTAGATAGGCAAACAAAAATTTTCGCGAGACTCTGCATCTTCGCCAACTGTGATGAACAACCAATCAGATTAATAAATGAAATGAACCTGTAGATACTTTTAAAAATGTAATTTGTACGTAGAGACAAAATTTAGAAGTTTTCTATAAATACCTCTAAAGGTTGCTTATTGCGAAACAGTCTATGGTTAATGACATTGAAAACCAAAGGTATTAAATCTGGTTTCACTCCATTCAATTTTTGAATCAGAGTAACGAGTTTTTGTTGACTTGGAGTCATCAGAGGCGCTGGCGGTGTATGAGAGTTATCGACAGTTTCTTCTGTCTCTGATGCATCTTCGATTAAATCAACTATTGCTCGCGTTATTGATTTTATGCTGTCGCTTTTTGATAAACTGCACACGACACTTTCAAATATAGAAGTATCCCAATTAGGTGAAATGACAAATCGCCCCATTTCTTGCTTTAATTCGTTAATGTGTCGCTCAGATGCTTCTACCGCAGCCAAAACGTGGAATTTTGGCTTTTTCATTTCTGGTCTTACAATAAGCGCAAACTGTTTTTCAAAAAGTGATTTGATGTTTGTTATATTTCCTTCTGACTCTTGGGCTGTACGTAGAACAAGTCCATCATTTTTTGATACTGTTGGTACAGGTTTTAAGGCAATTGGCACTTTCCGATTTCTTAATTCTTTGACAGAGCTGTGGCGATATTCTGGTAGGTTCGTTGGAGGTGGTGCACACATTAGAATATTTTCTTGTGAATGTGTAATATTCGGTGGCTGTTGACATGGTTCATCTATGAGTATTCCAATAGCGTTCAAGTATGGGCTATCAAGAACTGGGGCTTTCACCGATTGTAGTGGTGTGTTTGTTTCTGATAACGCTGGACATTCAGGTTGAATTATTGGTATTGGGTCCGGCGATAATGGAGACTCTTGATCGACTGTTTGAGACATCTCAAGAATTTCTTCATCCGCTTCATGTAAACTTTCCGCATTATGTGTTACTTTTTCTGAAGAATTTTTCTCTGCATCGTCATTATAGTATATTATGAATGAGGATGCGGGCAATTCACTTTCTTCTGATTTTTCTTCAGTTTGCGTCGCAATAATCGAATTTTCCGTATTACTGTTTTGATCAGCTTCCATTCCGTTTTCAACAGAAAGTACCGGAAAATCTTGAAGTTGCACTGCATTATTCAATTCAGACGGTGCATCATAAACTGCTAATGTGTCAGATGTATTATTTATATTATTGCAATGAATTTCTGTAACAGTTTTTATGGAATCTATAGATCCCACTTTACCTATTGATGATTCTAGACGTTGATTCAGATTATTGTCATTATAGTTATTCGGATTTGTTTCTTCATGATTATCACATGGAAATAAAGTTTTTACATGATTTTTTGGAATACTCGATGGTACATTCTCTGCTGATTTCACCGGTGTTGTTATTTTTTTGAGTGTTCTTGGACTTCCAAGATGTTTTAATGGAGTAATTTCGAGTAGCTGCGATTTGCCCAATTGTGGTGACGATTCTTCAGATTTTTTCATTGAACGCGTCATTATCCGTTTAGTATTGAAAAATCTTCCGATTTCATTCTGAATAATCTCAGGGACTGATCTTTTCTTGCTAGATCTCGGTGAAACCAATGGCGACGAATCAGACAATTTGTCTAACGTCTCTAAACGACTAGTGTTAGTAGTTGAAAATCCTGGCGTGGTTTCATAGGTGTGTTTCATAAGACTTTCAGTTCTTCGTCGCTTTCGAAGCGTGTGCACGATCGAATCTGAAATGGAATTCTCTGGTTCTGTTGAAAGATTTCGAGCATTTCTTGTTCCATGTGGCTTCGAGACCGGAGAGATGATGCCATTAGCGCTCAGCTGATTTTCTGTCGATGATTTCGCTGGTGAATTCATCATTGGTGCTTTGGTTTCACAATTTTGATCATCCCCGTTTTTTTTTTGAGTTTCTGCGTCATTCTCTGTACTCGTGTTTGCGCAATCGATTTCCATTTTTTCTGGTGGACAGTCTAAATTATTTTTTTCAATTAATTTGGATGTAATTACCACGTCTTTTCCCCCCGTATTTTGAGTTTGTTTTTCAACGTCAGTGTTTCTCTCCTCGTTTGTAATTATCGACGATGCTCTTGGATTAATCGGCCCACTATCTGGATATGATATTGGAATATTTGCTGTTACTTCTTCAGAATTATCTCCATTGATATTCAATTCAATATTTGAAGTATCTGAGACATCATCATTTTCATCATGTTTTTCAGGACTTTCGGATGTATTCATATTACCCGAAATAGAGTTGGGGATCTTGTCAACTGTATTATTCACATTCAAATCATCAGTTGTATCAACAATTTTCACTGCTTTACCTTTATCATGAGCATCCAATCTAAATGAATTGTTGCAGAAACTCTCATTTGGCACTGTATTCGTCTTCGTTTCTTGATTGGGCTGTTCAGAACTTGTGGTAGAATGCATTACTTTTATTGCAGTCGATTTCGGTGGCTCTAAGACAGAAACTTCTTCAGATTTTTTTATTGAACGTGTATCATTCGTCCTCTTACTATTCACAATGTTCCCTCCTTCTTTACAAACTCCTTTACTTATATGAGCAATTCGTTTTTTACTTTCTAGTACACTCTCTACTGACAGTTTTTCCACTTCATCTGTTGGTTCTGAATGATCAAATGTTTTATTAACATTTTTCAAGGGGTTAACTGGATTATTATCTTTTCTCAATCGTCGCAATTTTTGTAAAAGGCCATTGCGCCCTTTCGCAGCGGATCGAGTGACATTGGCTCGTCGTATCTGTTTTCGCGATGTTGGATCCACTCCATTCAAGTTACCGGTAGGATCATCAGTACCATTCTCGGCGACTTCTCTTGTAATTCTTTCTGGTTTTCGGAAATTGAAACTCGTCGATTCGGTAGTTGCAGTTTGATCAAAGGAATTTATAACTTCTGGGTCGTGGACTGAATTCACATCGTCTTCAATGTGTGGTGGGTTTTCCGCATACATTGTGCGATTTGTTTCTGTATCTTGGGAACCTAGCGCAGAATCCATTTCGGATTTTGTGTCTATCGAGTTAAATAAACTTTTTCTCTTGGGTTTATTAACTTTCTTCTCTACATACGTAGATGTGGTAGTAACATGTGACGGATTTTCCAGTATAATGTTCTCTGGATCATGACCAGTAACACATAAAGTTTCGGACTCAAGTCTAGTTCGGCTTTTTCGAATTGATCGGGTTAAATTGGCTGGTCGCATTGATTTTCGTGATGTTAATTCTTCTCCAACTGATGGTTGAGTGTGACCAATGGAGAGACTATGAACGATTTTTTTCGTTATTCTTTTTAATTTCGAGACATTTGAATTTTCCGGTGTGATAATTGCTTCATTCTCAGAAGGACTTAAAACTTGTACATTGTGACCTAAACTCATGCCTTTCTCAGTATGTAGTGAAATATCTGAATACATGCTTACATCGGTATCTGTAATGGGCGAAGCTAAATCAGAATTTACTGTCGGTTCAGTATCTGGTTGGTTGGATAGAATATCATTTTTGGTTTTGTTAATTTTTTGCTCCGAATAAGAAGATATTGCTTTAATAGTTGCTGTTTTTGGTGCGGAGGTTGCCGAATTACGATCAGTAACACAGGATGTGTTAGATTCAAGACCACTGCGACTGTTCCACATTGACGGAGTGGAATGGGCTTGAGGAATTTGTGTTTGCGATGGTGGATCGGCTTCTACTGATGGATGTGTGGGGCCGATAGAGAAAGTTTGAACAGTGCTTCTCGTGATTCTTCTTGGTTTTACGAAATTCAAATTTGTTGGGGTACTAGTCGGCGCATTCACAAATGAATTAATACCTTCTCTATTGTGAACAGAACTCACAACGTCTTGAGTATGTGGTGGACTGTCTGAATACATTTGGTGATTTGTATCTGTACTCTCGGAAACAGGATGAGAATTTACTTCCGGTTCTTCGTCTGATGAATTGAAAAGATTTTTTCTCGTGGTCTTATTAATTGGTTTCTTCGAATACTTCGATGCAGTCGGAATATGAAATCTTTTATTTGGTATAAAATTCATCGTACCACGATCTGAAACAACTGACGAGTCGGATTCAACAATCCATGAATCCAAACTATTCTTCAGTTTCTTTTTCATTTCTTTCCGATGTTTTAACTTTTTATTCGATGACTTTTTGCGATTGATATGAGGCTTTGGCAATCGCTTATCTGCGAATTTCATCATCGAACTCCAAAATGATGTCATCATATTCATTTGTGATAAGGTCTGGTTGTTGTTTTGATTACAACAATTCGTTGGAAATCTATGACTGCAATGGGGCATAGTATTTTGATCATTCTTACGTTTTTTATCATTTCTCTTCATTTGCTTTTCTAATATTCCGAGGGTTTGCTGAACTTTATCGAGTACCAACGACACATTAGAATCATTTTGTGCTGATACATTTGTTTCTACAGGTATGTCAATTGTTTGAATTTCGCGATCGACGCGTGTCAAACGTATTGGTGATGGGGGTACGGTTGAAATAAGTGGTGGAACTGCCGTCATAATCTTGAAAATTTTATCAACAGGCGATGGTCCCAAATACGATTCGCATTTATCACATAGTAACGGATATACATCGTTTTTTATACCATAAAATCCGTCCGTCATTACATTTTTATCAACAGTTAGTGGCTTTGGTGTTGATATTGGCTCTGATATAACAGTTTTTACAGGTATTATCGATGCATCATCCGGTACTCCAACATTTAATGGTTGTGGAAGATCAGAGGTGGTCGAAATGGTTTCGTTTTCAATTTCTGTGGTTAGAATTGCATCCAAACTTATAGAAGGTTGTGGACTTGACATTCGCCCATTCACTAATTCACCATTTGACTTCATTTCATCGTCAAATTCAGATAATAGACCCGTACTCCGTGAAGTTTTCACTGGTGATTTTAGTTTCCGTCCTCGTTTTGGTTTTTCCGTATTCTTCGTTGTTATGTCCCCTTTCTTGACATTATAAGTTTTATGCAACAATTTAATTTCCTTCTCTAACTCTCTGACTTTTGATTGTAATCCAGATTTTTCCAGGTCAATTTCCATCAATTTCTCCGAATGTTGATCCTCTATGTCACCCAATTTACACATTAATTGCTGGAGATGCTTTTGATCGCCGGCTATCTTTATCTCTAATTCGGCATTTTCACGGCACAACATTTGTTTACTCTTTTCAAGTGCAGTTCGTGCCGTTTTCAGTTCTAATATTTTTGCTAAACTTGCAAAATGTTGTCTCTTCCATTCTTCAGTCTCTTTCTTTGCATTTTCAATCTCTCCTTTGAGATAACCACATTCTTTGATTTTATTACTGTATTGCTGTATCACATCACTCATGAAAAAAAAAACAAATAACATGACCAACGGATAAACAAAGCGCGAAATTGCATATTGAGACATTTCAATAGCAATTAATAATTCCACAATTATCAACATTACAGAATAATATAATATAATATAATACTCACTTTGTTCGACATATCTTTTGTTTCAACTGTAAGAAAGATTGTTTCGCTTTCTCCGCTTTTGCATTGTCATCCTATCAAGAAATGAATTAAAAAATTGATTACAATATCAATATATTTATTTACAATCGTAAATATCCACACCTAACCTATAAGAATCGTTAAGGAAACGTTTACACAACAAATTATTACAATAGAATATGACGAAAAACTCACTCCGAAGCAAATATCCTCCATGCTGTAATTAAATGGCTTCGACTCTAACATTGGCTCCATTTCTACAGTAGATTATAAACACGATTGCAATTGTGAATAAACAATTGATTATCGCATCACACGCGTTTCTCGCCGGCGTTTTGTTGTTGCATACCAAATATATATATATATATACAGAACTGCTGTATCAACATAACCTCAAATAAGCATGTTTTGTGAACTTTATTTTCATTTTTGTGCGATTTTTATAATAATTAACACATACAAACAGGGTACACCATTATACGGAATGAATTTCTTCATTCGAGTAAATAATTGTCGTTGATGATTTTATCAATGACTTTTTCTACGCCAACTGAAAGTATAATGTAGAACGCAGAAAGAAGAAAAAATTATTCCAGCACAATTTCTATACGTTTCAATCAATTTCAATCAGCAAATTCATATTTGTAGCGTGGATTTGGGCATTGAAAATCTCCCATTGTATCAGGAGAATATGATGTATGGAAAAGTGGAAGTCTGGGCTCCGGCTCGAACGAGGGGGGGCATTCAAAAAGGCACTTTCAATCACTGCTTTTGATGATATAACAAGTTGTGTTTATTATTTGTTGTTATTATAGAATTTGGTCTTTGTTCCTAAAGATTTGGATGATCTACTGCAAATTATTATGATGAAAATTATACCTTGAATAATTATTCAAAACTATTATCGATTATCAGATTATCAGATAGATGGCTGTGTGGGTAGAGGCGCGGGCTCCGAGCAGATCGGTCCGCGTTCAAAACCTGTGCATTGCCTACTATCTTTTGCTTTTTTTTTGTTTTCTATTCAATTAGCGCAAAATCGCGCAGAATTGGATTATGATAATGACATAAAAAATTAATTAATAATTGAAGTTTTTGGAGTTGATGAAAAATTTGGTGTATGAACCAAAAATTGCTGTGTTCTCAATTCGGATTGGTCATGTGTAGCGGCATTGGCCAATTGTAGTAGATATCACGTAGTGCATCCCGTATAAATCCGTTCAGCAGCAAATTCAATTTTTGATGATAAAAAAAAACAGAAAAAAATGTACTAGTGGTTGATTATTTAAAAAAAATAAAACTCGGTAGTCTACTCCATCACACTTGAATAGA
>JAPYZH010000202.1:0-223824 GCA_030523085.1 Meteorus colon | reverse complement strand
GTATTTAAGGTTTTTATGACCCCCCCTAAACATCTAAAAAAAAAAATTGCGTGCTCTAAGAAATGTAATTTTCATTGTAACATTTCAATGGACTAATAGCTCATGAGGAGCGAATTTAGAGCTTCACATGTCATCTAAAAATAAAATTTATAATATACGCTATTTTCCGGATTTTCATCAACATAAATGAAGCTCAATTAATTTTCGAACTGTTGTTGCGTCAATAAACTTCATTGAGCAATGCACAATGTCATTGACGCATTCATTATAAAGACAGTGAGTCGAAAAATGTTTGCATTTTATATGTATACGCAGTTGACATGAAGAGAAAAAAAAAATAGGCAAACCAGAGTCACCGGATGAATGATTTTCCGAGATAATCATGAAAACCATCTCCTGAATCAGCATAAATTTTCAATGCTCAAATGCAGAATGCAGGAATTCAAATCGTATACCAGGTGTTGGGCATTGTTGGACACACATTCATGATCTCACTCTCTCAATAAGCTCCCCAACCGCAAGGTCAGAGAATCTCTCGAGGATTATCTGTATGTGGGTCATTTTTTCATGGAAGATGTACATATATTGGACATTTGCATAGCCATGACCCACAGATTTTTTCGAGAGCTATTGCGTAGTATTCACACATATCATCATCATCCTAGAAATGAAGATGCTAATCGTTGGTTACTTTTATAGGAATTCCTTTAAAGACTCCTTCATCTCTCAGCTCAAAGTCTTAATATCAATTGAGAATCTAAATCGGCTACTAGATGGAACATTCGAGGTTTTACTCTGCTCGACCATACGTTAAAATGAATATCTGGGATAGTATTACGTGACATAACACCACAATTTATATCTCTGATTGCTATTGAAACATCTTAATCAAATAGAGTAATTTGTGATGGATCAGAGTTTGGAGATGCGTAATCTTGACAGGAAATTCTTTTGTTTATATATAATAAGCAATTTAAGTGTCTTAATGACTTGCGCACGATCTCTTCAATTCTTCTCGATCCTTATGGGGATCATTAATTATAATGATAAACAGGAAAAAACATTTTTGTAATGCTCTCCTTGGAACAAGTGGCGCTATATAATTAATTTGGGTGAAATTATGTTTCATTTCGTCTGTTTCAAAGTTTGGCTAGACATCGTGTATATCGTTAGACTGGAAATAAAGCTTTGATACAAAAACTATAAATCATTTCGGAACGCTATCAATTTGTGTGGTAATAATTCTTTAATATTATTTGAAACAATTGAGGCATCTAAAACGAGGCATAACAGCTCTATTTATTTCGATGTGGAAAAACCCGCACATCACGTTCATCTTCTTATTTTTCAAAACACCAGAGTGAGCAAACTCTTCGAGAAGGGTGATTCACATTTGTTGACTTTTCCTGCCTACTCGATTCGACTAGTTAAATCATACACAGCGAGTCACAAGAGAGTCAACATTAATCTCGTTCGGAAGATAAATAGTTGGTCAGATGTATGCCAACTGTTTGGAAAATTTTTGAATTATATAAATTCTTTGTATGCCAATTTGTTCTGTATCGGTACCGATAGTTGTTCAGTTTCCATAATCGTGATTTGGGCAAATGTCGACATAGCGTGATGCTCTTCTTCTTGTCAAGGATTTATGAATAAAGAAATGTAGCCACGGGTGAGCAATTACAGAATGTGTTGTTAGTGATAATTTCATAAAAAATTGATAAATCCAAGAATATTGTTAGCAATAAATATTGTGAATATGCTGATAAGATGGTTTATCTACTCCTGGACAACTAATTTATGAGACGCTGAATTCTCACTCAAATGTCTATCTATGTTATCCCGTTATTTTATAGGATACGGCGACTGATAATCCGCTTTTATCACGTTATGAAATGTCCCGTTCGCATGGGCGATTGGACTAGCAAGATAGTTGAAAGTAGAGAGTGATTGATTAATTGGTCGTTAATAATCGAAACCACAAGTGTTTCATATCCCACATCTCATGAGGAGTATGCAGAAATTAATTGGAAAACCTAATCTGAAAAAATAGAGAATCATACAAATCCAATTTTTGTATATAGTGAACGACCATTTATCCAACCAGTTCTACATCCAATCATTTAAAATTTTGTATTCGCCATATAGATAAATTCTAAATTCGTCTTCGTTAATCGTAATGATATATCAATTCGGTATTGCATCAGAGATGATGCTCTTAAACAAATTTTTGGAACTGCTCACCTTGCATGCTTTTATGATTGATCCAGTCCAATACTCATGAGACATAAATGAGCTTTTTTCGTTATATTAACTTAATAGCAACATCCATAGAAGTTGATGCTATCGGTGGAGTGTTCCTCTAGTTCTGCATCAAATTCACTCATTACGTTTCATATATCTTTCACCGTATTTGAAATTTTATCGCATTTCTGTTATTTTTACTTTAACTAGCCAATGATACATGAAATGATCTAAATTGCGTCCGAATATAATCTCCACACGGGGTATTGTGGTTCGATATAGTCCATAACATATGAAACTGATGTTGCGATATGAGTTGTAGATGCTTAGTAGTAGTAGGTCTCCACAACTTGATGATTTCTTACTAATCGCATTTCTGTACTCTAATATTTCTTTTTTTTCCCCTGTTATTATTCTTCCACTACATGGCTCATCAAATTTTATTATAACCTCCCTAAAAGTACATCCCAAGTTGGACTTATCACTAAGTGTACATATTTTAATACATGGGATATTCAAAGGAAAAGCTAACACAATTAGAGAGCGACTAAACGATAAAAGATAAAAGAGACTTCATTATAGGCATATCGACCGTTCATTTACAACAATGGGATGCGCGATATAGTGAACTGCTAGGGTGCATTCTCATAAAGTTGTCAACAGCGCACAGAGAATGATGGTGGAAACAAACAGTATTGCTGATCATATTTCACTAAAAGCACTGCGAATTTTTATGCGTTTTGTGGGTATGTGGCCGAGTACTAACTCACGTGATCGATTCATATCTAATATGATGTTGCTTTACGCCATTTCTGCTGTGATTTCGGGTTTCATTATTATGATTATGGATTTCTACCACGTTTGGGGAGATTTACAAGTGCGTTTGTATGATCAAAAAATCAATTTTCTTCCCACAATCATCCACAAATTTGTACTGATTCTTCCCATTTCAAATTTTTCCTGCGTAAATCCATCAGGCAGTCGCGAATAATATACCCATCACAATTACCATAATCATTGAGATTGCTGAATTGATCAGATTCACGGTGAATCGAAGTGAGGTAATAAACTTCAATGCGTATACGGAGCAAACATTTTGGAAAATACCATATGATACAACAGAATGTTCCATACTGGATGAATGCAATCGCAAGAGCATCCGAATGGTTGTTACTGATTTCTGTCTTGCTCAAGGAATTGTATGGGCGTATCTGATGAATCCATTTGTTGGTGAGTTTGTTTCCGAAGTTAAACATTTTTGGAAATAATACATGAGACTGTCCAGAACTCTTCTTAATTCCCTACACTCGTCAAGTTATTTTCTGCATTTTATCATGCATTTCAGAATCTATTGGAAAAAATACAGCGATACGGATGCTACCTTTCAACTTGTACTTCAATTTACCATTTATGGAGACGCCATATTATGAATTGGCATATATTATTGAGGTGAATCTTATTGACAAGAGATAGAGGAATTTTTCCATTCTACTTACGTTCATTATTCGTGATATAGTTTGTTACCGCAATGGGTGTCACGATTTGTGCTGTGATTTTTGCTGGTTATCTCGGTACACTCTGCTTCTATACAGCCGGCCAGTTTAGAATTCTCCACCGAAAACTAGAGCGAGCTATATACGATTTAACAAGCATCAAAACAAAAAATTTAGCAATTAAAGTAGAGGGTTACTCAAACCTGTTGAATATCAAGGACTGTATTGAACAGCACCAACGGCTTATACTTTACATAGAAAGGTTAGAAAATCTCTTCAATATTATAATGTTGGTCCAAACTTTGGGGAGCATTGTTATGATGTGTTTTTGTGGTCTTCAACTTCTTCTGGTAAGACAGTGAGGAATAGAGGAAAATCAACTTTCATAACATCTGGATAAGTTCCGTTTATTTCGTTATTTAGGGTGGTCAAAAATCCATTTTACAAATGGCTACAAGTTGTCAATATCTGTTCGTTTCCATAATGCAACTGTTTTTATTCGCATGGCCTTGCCATGAAATAATTACTGAAAGTCAGGAAGTAAGTGAAGCGGCTTATCGAGCATTATGGTTTTGTTTGCCATTCACAAATGAAGGCAGGTCATGTAGACAATCATTGATGGTTGTTATTGCAAGAGCACGCCGACCGTGCAAACTTACTGTTGGGAAATTTGCTCCAATGTCATTACAAATGTTTACTTCTGTAATGTTATCAAATTTTTATATGAATTGGTTCATATATCAGTGATATAATGCCAACCTGATGCAAATGTATATTTTCCGTAGGTATTCAACAAAGCAACATCTTTCGTCACAGTTCTACGACAGATGAATGAATAAGAACTGCAACAATGCGATATATTTGTTCGCAGACAAAATTTCGAAATGCGAACAAATTCATCTACAAAATAATACTTTATAACGCTTCATGTGATTCAGCGGATTGCGTTGTTCCATATTCATATATTGATACCATGAACAGTGTGGAGTGCATTCCACATAGTATGACGAGTGGAGCATAGCATATTTCATACTAATCATTAATGGAATGAATGAATGGATGAATATCAGAATCTCATTTTCATCATTATGAAATCTCATTCACTTCAATATCCTCTTTTCGCTACCATGATTCTGTATGTCATCCTACAGCCGCTTCAGTTGTCACTATATATACTGAATATTTTGGATTCTAATTTGGCATGTTGAATCTTACCTACCTCATCGTCCTTCATCATACTACATATTATCCTGAATGTATCCGTCATTCGTTTAAAATGTTATACTTGCAGGAGGAATGAATGACGAATCAACAGCGAGTTATAAAACTGTAGCGATCCAACCAGCGTAAAATGAATTTCCTTTCCATGACAAGCAAATGCACCCGTTCAAGTTGTTTGATTGTTTTTCTCTAACTATATAGAAAAATGTTTGGAGCGCAGCGGATTGATTGAAAAAAAATTTCAATCCAATGCTTATGCGGAAAATATATTTCATAACATGAATGATATTCAGTCAATTCCAAACTGATTAGACATAGAGCATTGACCGAAAAAATACACAAAGTCAAGTTCTTTTGTGGAACATTTTCCCTTCACAGTACTTGCTGGGCCCTCACCATGAATTTATATAAATATCTATTTTCCTATTTGAATGCACTCAACTTTGCAACGACCAGACCATTATAATTTTCAGATAGCAGTATATTAATTCAAGGAATCTCGAAACGTGCTTCAACATATAAATGTCACATCAATTATAATCGCACCCTCCCTTTTCTTTCATCTCCTCCTTTATTCTCCTTCAAGAGACATATGATGATTTCTTTTTATTATTCCATGGTTGCGATCAACTGCATTTGATATTAATTTTTACGATCATTCATTTATTGAATTTTCTATGCGTACGAAATAAGCAATGTTGTGGGACAATTGATCGGAGAAATTCATGGCTGCTCATTTATTCCGATATGATGTCTTACGACCCTGTTAAATAGTTTTAGTGAACATTAAGTGAAGTATTTCTATGGAAAATATCACGGATTTACAATTGAGTTGATTATGGTCAGAGAAATAAATTAATGATGCATGATGCATGATTCAATTGGGAAGCCAAGTAAGAACAAGAACAATGAAAAAAAAAAATATTTTGTCTATGAAGATAATTTCGCGACGTCATTGGAGAATCGATGATCATAGAGCATTATGATTGATTTAATTTGTGTCAGTAGATCTCATTGAAACGCTTATCACAATATCATTGGTGGGATGCAACGGTACACTCGGCCTTAATTTTTACGTCTAAACTCGATAAACTTCAATATAAAATGGAATCAACAATAGAGAAAGCGATATTGCAAGCACAGGAATAGAGATTTCATTTCGCAGTATTGGCACAAATTTTATCGGTTACAATTTGATCATGTCAATGGACAGATAACATATGTAATTATATTGATGAGTTTTTACTACCCTTGGATCCGCACAAAAAATGCAATTTGTCGAAGTTACAGTCCGTCTGAAAAATCTCAGTCTAAAATTATAACTGAAACTAAAAAAAAACAATTGTGATCTCAACTTCTTACTGCAGGAGATAACTTCAGTTCTTCGACGCAGCAGATCAGGAAGAGAATGGGAAGGTTTTGAGACTGAAAATTTTTACTATCAGATGGTATCGACGCCTTCAATGTTGACCTGAAAACTGAAATTATTTTGACAAAAAAATATGAAAGTGCGAGATGGACTTGATGGGATCGTAAAAAGGAAAATCGACAATTGGACATTGATGGAAAAAAAAAAAAAAAAATGGTGTAATATATCGGTCTTACATTATTGAATAATTAGGCCCATTGGGCTCAAATGTGTATCGTTTTGGTGTATGCGAGCACATGGTTGAATTCATGTTAAGAGAGAAGGATCTTTTGTTCTTAAATTCATATGCAAGCAAATGGTAAGGTCGGAATCTTTAGTCAGTCAATCAATCGCGTCTACCAACATATTAATTGATACAGTACCAAGGATACAAAACAACAAATGGTAAGAAATCATGACGGTAACTCATTCAGGATGGTAGTATTTTAAAATTCAAGTATCAGTAGGTATTTCTGTATTACGTAGTATTATATAGGAATTATAAAATGTATTTCTGTATTACTGTAAATAGAATAACGAAACTTTTGAGATCTTCAAATCTGTGAGAAAAAGCAAACCACCGGAAGACGATCTGAAAGCCCCATGTTATTGATCGGTCGACAAAAATTTCTTTAAAATATTGAGAATGAATCAATGAACAGAATGAAAATAGATGAGTATTCAAGGTATATCTCACTTGCCGCGAACAAACTGTGTGGCTGTTGGGTGAGTCGGTTCCGCTGGCTTTAGTTCCCTCACTCAGTGTCATATATTTTGTTCGATCGGTGCTCTCCCACCTTCTCATACTTTGGTCTTTGATATTAAAATGATATTATGAGCCAATCACAGGTTACCTGTAAATCATCAGCATAATGAAAAGGTATAAACCAATATGAAAGAGACTGCGTTACAGATCCACGCAAGCCCTGGCCGCCAATGCTATAGTACATCTGCCCATTAGACTATCATCAGAACTTGGGATCGATTTGCTAACAGAGTATACAAAGCCATGGAAAAAGTGAGCGGCATTAATCATCATGTGTCACTAAAAATATTGCGAATCCTTATGCGCTTTGTGGGCATGTGGCCGACAACGAATTTACGTGATCGATTAATTGCAAACGCAATGTTACTTTATGCAGTTGCCGCAGTACTTATTGCCTTTATCGTTATGGGTATCGATTTATTCAAATCTTGGGGTGATATATATGTATGTGATCATCAATGAAATGCGTATCTGATATTTATTATTACTCTTAAACTTCTCCGCATCATTTTTTTCTGCTTATTCATTTCATTAGGCAATTTCACACAACGTCCCTGTCACCATCACAATCATCATAGAAATTGTGGAATTGGCAAAGT
Organism: Meteorus colon; assembly: GCA_030523085.1. NCBI lineage: Eukaryota > Metazoa > Arthropoda > Insecta > Hymenoptera > Braconidae > Meteorus > Meteorus colon. The sequence goes on along the minus strand of JAPYZH010000202.1, from coordinate 216,093 downwards.
TTGTGATAAATCGGAATGAAGTGATGAGCGTTAATACTTACACCGAACAAATGTTTTGGAATACATTATATGATCCATCTGAATGTGAAATATTGGATGAATGCAATCGAAAGAGTATGATAATGGTTGCCACTGACTTCTTTCTCGCTCAAGGCTTCACTTGGTTACATCTATGCATCCCATTAATTGGTGAGTCCTTATCATCATTTTCATAACTATAATGATATATTAATGTCGAATTCATTCATCACTCATATGCTATTTGTAAACCTTCTCTCATTGACATTTACAATTCAACAGTTTATTCCTCGTTTTCCGCCATTCATTCTAGAATACTCCAGGGATAATGATTCTGATCGAGAGCTGCCGTTTCGCATTCATTTCAATTGGCCTCTTGCAAAAACTCCTTATTATGAAATTGCATACGTGGTTGAGGTGAATTTAATTTGTGCATCCGGATAATAATTGTTTTTCATCTGTTTTTTTAATTATTTATCAATCAGTTATTTTCGGCGATGGGTGTTACAACTTGTGCTGTCATTTTTGCCGGATACCTTGGAACAATGAATTTTTACACAGCCGGCCAATTCAAAATCTTGCAACGTCAATTAGAAAATTCTATAGGAGACATCGAGAACATGAAAGTAAACGATTTGCTGAGTAAAGTGGATCTCAACATGATCTGTAATAACATCAAGAAATGCATCAAACAACATCAATTGCTCATACTCTATATCGGTAGAATGGAGAATCTGTTTAACGTAATAATGTTGATTCAAACATTAGGAAGTGTTGCATTACTGTGCTTTTCTGGCTTTCAAATTCTTTTGGTAATAACAAGGATTATACAGGTAAAATCTATCGCGCACACAATTCCTCATTTTCCATTTGATTATTCAGGATGATCAGACTTCAATTTTACGGACGGTGATGAGTGTAGTACTATTGATAGTATCAATAGTACAACTATTTCTGTTTGCTTGGCCCTGTCATGAGATAATTACTGAAAGTCAAGAAGTGAGTGAAGCAGCTTATCGTGCATTATGGTTTTCTTTGCCGCATAATCGTGAAGGCAGGGCGTGTCGACAGTTATTGCTCATTGTCATCACACGAGCTCGACGACCTTGCGTTCTCACTGTTGGAAAGTTCGCACCGATGTCACTACAAACGTTTGCTTCTGTAAAAATATATTATTTTCATTTCAAAACTCCAATGATGCTGAATTTCAATTGCAATACTAATAATTTGGTCCAATGTTTCTAGGTTTTCAATACCGCAATTTCTTATTTCACGGTTTTACGACAAATGAATGAATCAATTGAGCAGTAAATCACGAAGCAATGATGCGTCGACAATAGCAAAACAGATTGCATAATCATGTCCCGACGCAGTAGAGTAGTTAGTGCTTCCCCTTTATCGTTGGATTCAACGAACTGACGTCTGTTGGCGTCACATACTGCACATTATGATTGTCCGCTTTCGTTTTACTACGAATCAACCCGCTAGGAATGTGTGAAAAACGTCATTACACATCACACAGTCGAACCGAACATATTATGTTCACTCTGAAGGTTTTCACCATTATGTTTATCATTTTTGACCCGATGATTTTTTGATACATTCATGATTCTTCCGCACCGAGGGTTAACATATGCCAGAATCGCGCCCAATATATATTTGAAAATTAAATGAGATTTTATTATTTTATATCGCGCTTCACACATTAATATACCATACCAGAATGTCTATTCCAAATACAATGATTGAATAATCTTCTGACTTACTTCATCGGATACATAAAAAATAGAGACACGTCAGGAACATTCTCACGTGGCTGTGTGTACCCAAATTTTGGTTTTGATTGCTGTGAAGTTTCCATCGCGAGACTATTGGGTTTTTTTCGGAAATAAATGTTTTAATAATGGCATTCAGACTGAGTTTCTTCTACTTGCACTCATTACAGACATCAACGAATAACAGCGATTCTTGCGGTTGTAACACCTGATGACCTCCGAGGTTGGTTTGTAGATTTAATTGTAATCATGCTTTCGATGAGGCTATAATGTCAATTACATGTGCAACATTTCACACGACGCAAACATTGAGAAAAAAAAGAAAAAAATCACCGGTGGTAGTCGAAGAAGGAAGGACAAATATGTTGGAAGCATGTTCATAAAAAGGGGAATGTTCATTCATTCATATAAAACTGATTACGAAGAAAAAAACGAGATAACCGATTAATCTATTTCCGTGTAATATACGCCTTCCTATACATGTATACGTATACACATCATGTCAATTAAAAATCACGTAATACATGCACAGCTGAATCATATCATACAGACGATATTAATTCCAGAAACACTTGCATATTTCTATATTTGATAAATAAGAAATTACTTTTTCATATATTACAGTTTCATACATTTTGAACGCTAAAGTTGCTGATGATGCAGGAAACTGAGATGTCTACGTCAATCTCTAAGGCCATCTAGAGATATACCATCTATGATAACTTGCAGCACATACTCTGTCACCCCACATCAGTAGATTTTCACTTACACACTTCTACTTCCAACATGTGACTTTTTACTGCGAATGAATAAATTTATATATACCCATCTAAGCCATGAGAATAAATGCCACGCGCACCGCACTCACCTATTCTAACGCAGTTTGTAATTTCATATTGATCGTAACATCTTCAATTCATTGATCTGCAATGTCCCAGTCATTATTCCCTAGTGGGAAATTACACCATTTTGTCGACTTGATGATGAGTTCAATTCTTTCAATACTTATGTGCAAAGTGTCGTGTCGCGTGAGGGTAAGAGGGTGAGAACAAAAATGACAGACTTTGACACCTCATATATTACACTTTGAATTTCTGATACTAAGGTAGACAGTTCTTTAAGTGTATAAAAAGCCATGAGTGATGTAAAAGGTATTAGAAACCACTTTTCGTTACGAATACTCCGTTTTTTTATGCATCTCGTAGGAATGTGGCCGGTAAAAAATGCTCGCGAACAATTCATGTCTGATATTTTACTATCTTACACTGCAACTGTGGTAATACTGGCCTTGATGATTGAATCACAAGATTTCTATTACTCCTGGGGTGATTTGCGTGTATGTTTATGACTAATACCAGTCACTGTCAACTCAAAAGCATGTATATATCATGAATTTATTTCATACGTATTTTTCTGTTCAAAAATATCTTAGGCTATTTCATATAATGCACCCACAACAATTACCGTCGCTATTGAAGTCCTAAAATTGACAAAATTTATGGTGAACCGCAGTGAGGTTAAGAGTTTCAACGCTTATACAGAGAAGACATTTTGGAAAACAACATACAGTCCTGCAGAATATGAGATTCTTAATAAATGTAATCGTCAGAGTTTGCAAATTGTCGCTACTCATATTTTTCTCATGATGTGCGTTGTATGGATGAATTTAAGCATTCCAATTGTAGGTAAGTTCTAATGTATTGACTAATTAATCTATCCATATAAAAAGCTGATAAATTGGAAACGGAAAGTTTCTGTTATATTCTCGGTGACTTTAAGTTCAGTTTTTATTACATTTGATAATTCTAGAATCAGCTGGGAGGAATATTTCTGATCGAACGCTTCCTTTCAACTTATATTTCAACCTGCCATTCGCTGAAACGCCCTATTACGAGGCTGCATTCCTTCTCGAAGTAAGATTTTGTTTTCATACATAAACAACAATATACTCTTTCATTCATCCAATTATTCATATGACAGTCGGCCGCCGCAATGGGTGTTGGAATTTGTACTACAAGTTTTGCTGGTTTTCTCTGCACAACGAATCTGTACGCTGCTGCTCAATTCAAAATTCTTCAACGTAAAATAGAGATGACAGGTTACAATAATGCTACGGATATTCCTCGTACACAATATACTGCCTACGATAATTCTTCACCAGCTGCTTGGTAACGATCTACATTCGATACTCATTCTATATCGTATGTGATAACACTATTTTGCTACGATGTGCCTATATTCACGTTGATTTATCCGAGTCCGAAATCCATTCGGAGGATGCTGTGTTGCCGTTCAACTGAGTGATAAAATGTATCGGAATGTATGAGCGTGATTAGCCACTGCTCATCTGTCAATATTTTCTATAATCATGTTCAATAACACGGGCTTCATACTAATGTGTGGATTGACAAATATTCTCATGCGCATCCAATTTATAGAATATGGACACTCGTGTCATACAAAATCTGAAATGTTACATGCCCATATTGATTCCAGTCATGAAGTTGAAAAGCGGGCATTGTCGCAAGGTGGAGCTCGCGTGTCGCCTTTGAATATATCTTTTCAAATTTTGTGTTGATCCTTCCAGAGTTTCTACCTCTTTACCAGATAATCCTCTCGAATACCTCATTCTTCAGTTGTATTGAATAATTTTCCAAGAAAAAAATGTCAGACTGGACATGACCGATCACAATTCCATTTCGCGCACATGAATCGATAAGGATGCACAAGATGTCTTACACTTACTATTAAATACGAAACGCTTGGTGTATCTGAATGCGTTGTGAAATATAATATTTTATCAACTAGGCAGAAGTTGCATCTGGTGGCTCGGTCCGATATGACAGATCAAACAGAATTGGCTAAGGTATCGTAGAATTCTACAGCTGTTATATTGAAGAAAAAAAAAGAAAATCATACTGCAATATTGTAACAAAAAAAGTTTTTTTCAATCGCCATCAAGGATATTGGAAGGGGCGAGAAATTTCATGCATCACGATTGAAAATGGCAAACGAGGGGAACATCGCGGCTGGTAGAGCGAGATGTGAGAACACGAATGACCCAACTTTTGCTCTTCTCAGAGACTGTATCATACAACATCAACGGCTCATACACTACATGGAGAGAGTAGAAAATCTTTTTAGTACTATAATGTTGGCACAAGCGCTTGGAAGTATTTTGGAAATTTGCTTTTCTGGTTTTCAAATTCTCTTGGTATTTATTAACGAAAATCAAGTTAATCCTCTTATTTTCCACATTATATTGGAGTTTTTTTACCGGACTATTCAGGGTGTTGGAAATTCCGTTATGCGGACAACATTGAGTGTTCAATTTTTAGTAGCTGCAATGGTGCAATTATTATTGTTTTCGTGGTCAAGCCACGAAATTATCATTGAAAGTCAAGAAATTGCTGAAGCAGCGTATCGAGCATGTTGGTACGGGTTGGAATTTACTAACGAGGGCAAAGCATTCAGACAATCATTACTGATCATCATTGCGCGTGCGCGTAAACCATGTATTCTTACCGTTGGAAAATTCGCACCAATGTCACTTGATACGTTCACTTCGGTGTGGTCATTTTATAACCATTCAATCTAATGGAAATTCGTTGAATCTGTAGATTTGACGATCTTTTCTTTTTTTGTTTTTGAAGGTTTTCAATACATCGATATCTTACTTCACGATACTTCGTCAGGTGAATGAAGGCATGGAAGAATGAAACACTTTCCATTCGTCACCATTCGACTTACTGGTCATGGTGATTTGATCAAGCAATTTTCACACGGATATAGATGAAAGAACAGATATGTTAAAATACTATATGTGACATACTCAAATTAAATATATTGATATAAAAATTACTTCACAATTAGTAGACATCACATTATTGCTACTGCATACTGATGAACAAAGATGGAACAACTGGAAAGAAATGTATTCATGTATCGTGATTGTTGATATCTCACGTACAGAATTTCATATATATGTATAAAGATAAAATGTATATCTTGCTTTGGCATCTGAATATGAAAATTGAGTGAATTTATTATACATTTCTGGACTTATAGTGAAATTGATTTTTTTGAATGTAGAAAACTATCGGGCAAGAGACGCTTCCAATAATCGAAATATTACACTACTATTGCGATGTTATCATAAGTTCTTCTTCTGTATTTTTTTAAAGCCTGAATTTATTAAGATTGAAAATTCTGATCGAAGTAAGTTTTGACATTATCTTATTGGATAAACATCATAATATGCGAATGGATATCTCGTTAAGAAAAAACGTACTCTGATAATAATGCAAACTCGATGAAACTTGGTAACCTTCAACACTAACATACCCAAATAAGTATTGAAGACATGGCCGATCCCGAGTTCATGTTGCACCACAGTGAAAATTCCGTTCAAGAACAAACTATCTCTCATACTGTGAAGCATAATATTAATCCAAAATGTACGAAGGTATTTCCACCCAACTACCATCACTTCTACACAATTTGTATTTAATACAATCAACAGAGATGGACTTCGAACTGTGACAATATGTTCCGGTGTGAAAACAACAACAGAGTGATGTCGTACGCGTCGCTTTAGTATCAAGAAGGGCTCTATTTGACGGAGTATTCAACGATCGATCCAAAAATCAATGAACTACCGTTCCGAAATTACAGGGTTTTCTGGAACTGCATCATGTCTTCATTACCATATGCTCTTTTGTAATTTCACATCAAACATTTTTTTTTCCATATACCGATGAAAGTTGATTACTCTGTAGTTATGCTACAGTATAATGATACACTGCGTTTACTTTTGGTGCGTGAACAAAAGATATAAGTCGGTACAGATTTGTCATAGCACAAAATGAAACCACATGGAAACCCACTGATTGTATGGTAAAAATAATCCAGTATTCAGTTTCTGCTCGATAACATGAAAGTCATGCATCAAGTCAGCAGTATCAATAACCACTTTTCCATAAAAGTATCGCGAACCTTCATGTGGCTTGTGGGCATGTGGCCCGTTGACAATTTACGTGCGCAACTTAAATCCGATGCTCGACTTTATTTAACTTTCACCGTGTTGATTGTGGCCCTACTACTGGAAGGTCATGATTTATACCGATCGCGGAATGATCTCCATGTATGACAGAACATTAAATGAATTTCCATTCGAATTGATAACATAAATTTTTTCAACCTGATTCTCTCTTTCATAAAATCTACTAGGCCATTTCTTACAATGCTCCTACAACCATCACCGTCATTATTGAAATATTCAAAGTGACAACATTTGGTATCAATCGACGAGAAGTTCTGGGTTTCAATGCCTACACAGAGAAAACATTTTGGAAAAAATCATATAATGAGGCTGAATTGAAAATCTTGAGTAAATGTAATTTTCAGATTATGATGATTATTGGTATACACTTTCTCATTGTACAGAGTGTCGCAGCACTATATTTCACTATTCCACTAGTCGGTGAGTCTCTTTTATCTGTCATATTCGGATTAAATTCTACAAATTTTCCATGAATGTGGACATTTAATCCGGCACGTAAAATGGGTGTTAAGATTAGCCAAGCCAGAATTTCGCTCAATATTCTATTTTCATAATCTCACAGTCAAAGCATTTTTATTTCAATTTAGAAGTTTCCCAACATTTGCAAGCCTTAATGACAATATGAAAGTGTGGTGAATATTTTAATTTGGAGGTCATTCCGGTGTCAAATGGGATTCTTGTCATTAAATCATGCGCTCAATGTCTATAGCATCAAATATATAGAAGGAAAGCTCATATTGAATCGTGATATCGTGGGCATTACCACTTTTCGGAATCATTATTCTTTTGAAAAAATAGGCCAAATTACACTCTTCTTTTTCAAAACTTCATAAGTGTAATTCCTGATATTTAAAAGAAAAAAAAGAAGAAAAAAAAAACATGTCTCAAGTTATAACAGATATAGTTGTAGTACTTAGAACTGTGGGATAAATAATGGAGAAAAATAGAACAGACGAGCATTCTGAAAAATCATATGAGATATTCTTTTAAAATTGTTGAATACTTATTTCTGTTCCAATCAACATTGAAATTTGAGGAAAAGCATGCCTATGTTGTTTACATTCGATAGAGAATTTTGTAGATGCGATACTGATCCGGAAACTAACGGTTCAATATTTATTTTTTTTTTTACCAATTTCAGAATCATACGGGAAAAATACTTCTGAACGATCACTCCCGTTTCGATTGCACATCAATATTCCATATACTAAGACACCATACTACGAGCTCATCTTTATCTCGGAGGTGTTGAAAGTTTAAGCATATAAAAAAAAAAACAATCAATTTTTCAATAATTTATTTTTCAGTCGGCTTGTGCGCTAAGCGTCGCGATTTGCACAACAGGTTTCGGCGGCTTCCTCTGTGCAATGAATCTCTACACAGCCGGCCAATTCAAAATTCTTCAAAACAAGCTGGAGGTCACATGTGCCATTGGCGTATCGAAATTCTCACAAACAGAGTCAAGAACCAATCGGCGATCTTCTCCATACGATTGGTAATACACAATGGCTCGAATAGTAACATACAGATATGTCAGAATGAGTAGAGAAGGATTTGAGTACTCCTAACAAAAAGATTTCGTGATCGCTTTTCTGGCGATTTTCATATTCTTTACCTCTGATTGATGAGGGAAAATAAACTCTCCATAACTATATGAAAAACAATGTATACGTGAATGACTTGTGAGATTTTATCAATAATTTTTCAGGTTGCAATTGGGTCTTCTCCCCAATACCATTTCAACGAATCACACGGACTTGATGAAGGTATTTAATTCTCACATCGTCGAATTTAAAAAAAAAACGTTTGAGTGATAAAAAAAAATTATTCACGCTATTGGGAAGAATGTCGATGAGGAAGATAGAGCAGATTCCAAACAATTCACATTGTCCGACATGAAAAATATGAAAGCTGATATGTCAACTGGAAAAAAAAAAGTACCTAACGTTCTACTCAGAGAATGCATCCAGCGGCATCAACTCCTCATACATTATATGGAGAGAGTGGAGAATCTCTTTTCCGGGATTATGCTGGCACAAACTCTCGGCGCAGTCCTGGAACTTTGTTTTTCTGGATTTCAAATCCTTCTGGTGATAAGCTCATTATTGTAAAATATTGAAACTATTATTTATTATTTCAACCTATCTTGTATCGAACCTTTTTCAGGGTGTCGGAACTTCAAAGTTACGGACTGCATTGAGTGTACAATTTTTATTAGGTTCAGTGGTTTTACTTTTATTCTTTTCTTGGTCAAGTCATGAAATAATTATCCAAAGTCAAGAAATCGCTGAAGCAGCCTATCGGGCATCTTGGTATGGCCTGGGATTTACCGACAAGGGAAAAGCATTTAGACAGTCGTTACTTATTGTAATTGCAAGAGCTCGTAAGCCGTGCATTCTCACCGTTGGGAAATTTGTTCCGATGTCACTTGATACCTTCACTTCGGTGCGATTATAATATCAAATTTCCCCTGAATTGAACAAATTCATCTCTTGAAATGCTGTTGTGATTGTATTTCGCCTCTTTCACAGGTATTCAATACATCGATATCTTATTTCACTATTTTACGACAAGTCAATGAGGGAATGGAATAATGAACGGGACTAATTTTGACACGGGCACTTTATGAAACACGATCAATTATATCTCAACCCTTCAAACTTCTGGATTGTTCCATCATCTTCACGTGCAGAAGGGAATGATATTCACAGAAAGCTCTCCTTAACATAAATATGTTTTTTATCAACACGCTTTTTGAACATCATAAATACTTTGACAAGTGAACAGCCGATAAAATCATTGAGGCATCTCGAAAATTTCATACGTCATAAAATGGATGCTAATAAAAAAGATGGTGTTGAAGCACTCGCTTATTCTATTTTTCATCGGTAAACATTAAGAATTACCATTCATAACACAATAGACGCTGTCTACTTGCTGAGCCAGGTGATTGGCTGGGTTTGCATTTTCAAATGTCATGATGGACAATTTTTTTCTTTTATTAGTTAATCATCCCTCATACATATTATCTCCATTCTTCACTATTACTTCGATAATTGAACTAGTATTAATGTGTCGTTGCCAGCTAGTAATAGTTCGTGAATTTAGAGTATCCTCCCGAAAAAAATGAGTTTGGATCTACATAGATCCTATTAAATCTAATCTGTAAATTTTGAGGATCTCTGCAGAATAAATTGAATCTCCGTATACCTTCGTCAAATTACGGTGATCTTCTGAAATTCAAGGAAACTCGCAACACACTTCATTATTAGATCTTTGCAAATTCAGTGAGATCTATGACGGCCTACGCTGGTCTGAGGATCATTTTTCCCGGAGATCTTTGTAGATTTGAAGCTATCTTGGATGAACTCATGACGGTATGGTATAGTTGCTTTATAAGTTTACCTCATTCATGATGTTTGCATAATTAAGTAATGCCGATGTTTTGGTTATGAATTTTCATGGACTCATGGTTTAAGGAATTGATTGATTATTGGGAAGATGTTTTGGGCCCGCCGGTGGACCATCCTCCAATTGTATGCAGTACAGTAGCTATTAGTGGCTGACTTGAAAGTTTTTTTGACTCACCCCGTGTTTGGTATATGGTAGATCGATGATATTACGATAACTTCAAAAAAATAGGTAAGTTATCTGAGGGTAGAATATTTTCAGAAGATCGAAAATTGCGATCGAAGTAAGTTCTGACAACTTTATCTTATGTGATGAACATCACAACATGCGAATGAGCTACCTCCTTAAGGAATCAGATGCTACATAAGTTAGCATTTTCACGCGGTCGAAGAATCACTCCGTCCATACTTTATCCCAGCAGCTGGAGTAAGGTTTGAATTTCGTAACTTCACACAGTCGATCTGACATCTACACCCGGACTCTCGATTATTATCTTCAGATTTTGTCTGCATGCGTCGCTCTAGAATGAATAACACTCCCGTACATCTACGTTCTCCATTTATCCCTGCCAAAAGTTTCAATTTCTTTTTCATCACTGATTCCCAAACATGTTGATAAGTCTTCGTTTCTCGAGTTCCAAAATATTTCCTCTGATGGACAGCTATAAAAAGATATGCGAGTAATATGATTATCATCAATACGCTATGCATTGAATTTCTAGAATATGCGCGCATAATTGATTGCTACAATGAATTGGGTATGCAGAAACAACAATCACTTTTCGTTATGGATGTTATGTAATATCTTTTGTAATTTTAGTAAGTGTATGGCCTTTGGAAAGACATAGTAATATCAGTTTGAGTTGATGAAATCATAATATTACTCACAATACTGAGTTATCGGTAACTTATCTCACATCTATTTTGTGATAGACTAAAAAAAAGCATTGTTTCCGCGATATTTTTCTACCAAGCGAAACGCTTCACTGCATTTCAGAGAACTCACAATCGATGTCACAATCACTTTTCAGATGAATAACTCTTACATCGAATAGTGCATTTTCTCTGACGCTCGAAGCTTTTCCGTCAATAGTTCAGTATCACCTGGCTGAGACACAGTGCGATAGCCTATACCATTTAAATCGCATATGATATTATAAGACAGACATGAATATCCACCAACATCCACAGATATTCATCTTATGCATTATAATATGAATGATACAGCACTTGCTGTAATGCCCCTCTCTACTCTGTAATTTCTTATTGATCTTTTGTCCCCTAAGAATATTGTATATTTACCTTTGAACGTACCGATGTCTATATATCACGATATTAAGATATATTCTCGATCCTTATTGTGATAAAAGGAATAATAATAGTGAAAAGTTGATGAAAGAGACTCAGTTATGAATAATTATAACAGATAGTCTTTGATTCTTGCACGTCGACACTAATTTTATTGAACTATCATTGTAACCAGCAAACGTGCAACTTATCAAAAAACATTCTTTGCAATGAATAATGTGAATGATATCACCCATCACATTTCATTAAGGACATTACGATTTTCTCTATATCTTGTTGGTATGTGGCCTGTAAAAAATGTACGCGAACAGCATTTATCGGATGTATTACTGCTTAACACTGCTGCATTAATGTTTATGGCAGTGGCGATTGAGTCCTTCGATTTATATTGCTCTTGGGGCGATTTACATGTAGGCGTTAATCAATCCGCAATAAATTAATTTAGTATCGAGTCTCCATGAGTAATCATTGACATTTTTCTTGCTTCATAAAATTCATCAGGCAGTTTCGTATAACGTGCCTAACACCACTACTGTTGTCATCGAACTTCTCAAATTAATACAGTTCGTGTTCAACCGAAGTGCAGTCTTGAAATTCAATGCTTATACAGAAAAAAAATTTTGGAAAACGCCATATGACGCGGTAGAACATCAAATATTAGAAAAATGTAATCGTCAGAGCTTGACAATGGTCATCATATACATTTTTTTCGCGCAAAGCGTCGTATGTTTGTACTGCGCCATTCCGATTTTCGGTAAGTTCATATAAGTTCTATATTCCATACTGAGTCCGATACTGAATTCGATTCCTCTCACGCATTCCAGAAGCAGTAGGGAAAAATGCTTCGGAACGAACTCTACCATTCGACCTGCATCTTGATTTACCACTGACACAGACGCCCTATTATGAAATCGCATTTTTTGTGGAGGTTAAATATATTTCTGAATATTACTGCAAAAAAAAAAAGCAAAAGCGTTTCTAATCATTAACAGATTTTGATATCAGGCTGCTGGTATGATGAGTGTTGGACTCTGTACTACAGGTTTTGGTGGCTTTCTTTGCACAACGAATCTTTACACCGCGGGCCAATTCAAGATTCTCCAACGCAAATTAGAGTTGGCATGTTGTAATAGTGGAGTGATGCAGTCTCGTGCTCAGTCCAACACCAACCGAATTGAGTGTCAATCGAAATGGTAATCTCCAATACACTTTTTCCTGCTAAAACCATTGGTCTTCCAATGTTCGGAATAAATGAGCTGAAATTTCTGTAACATGAACAATCAAATAGATCATATAAGAAAAAGAGGATGAACCCCTATTTGATAATCAAAGCCCTCTCATATCGAATACTGACCTTGACTCGCCAAGGTAAAAAGCGGATTTGCAGTAAAAGCCGTCAAATTTACAACAATTCGATTTTATCCCTCGAGCCTGAGCAATTTTTATAATTTCATTGAGTACTGATTTGGTGAATTTTTAACACTAATTCGCAGTGATTTTTTTTCCTCACATCGCATTGAATAATTATGAAATTAATAATGCAATTGAGGTGGAATAAAATCGAAGAGTTCCGAATTCTAATATTATAATACATTTACGTAACATGGAAGAGATAATCACCGAATCGCCAGGAAAGTAAAATCAATAACTAATGCATTGAGATTTTCTGTTTTTAACTTTTTTGGCAGGTGGAAAAAAGGGCAAAGTGGTTTCAATTCCAGAATAATTCATCAGACAAGTTCGATTAAGGTACAACCATGTCACAATGGAATATTCTGTAACGACAAAAGACTATTGTTTGCAAAATTGGTTAAAAAAGCTTTCATCTTCTTTACTGTCAAGGATGTCAAGAAAAATCCTGAAATTGACTCGTCATGGTATACAGCGGATAATACATGGAACTTCAACATTGATAATTGTCGTCCCGACATGAAAGGAGAGGTAGAGTATAACATTCTCAAAGACTGCATCAAGGAACATCAATCACTTTTAGAATATATGGAAAAGGTTGAGAATCTTAGTAGCGCTGTAATGTTGGCGCAAGCGTTGGGAAGTATACTAAAAATCTGCTTCTCTGGTTTTCAAATACTTCTGGTAATGCAAATATTCGAAGAGGACATTATACCAACTCATCTCAATTGAACTTTCCTTTTTTATCATTCAGGTCAGCGGGACTTCTATATTGCGGACAATTCTGTGTATACAATTTGTAGTAGGTACATTGTTCCTCTTTTTCATGTTTTCATGGTCAAGCCATGAAATAATAATTGAAAGCCAGACTATTGCTGAAGCAGTTTATCGTACATCTTGGTATAGTCTACCTTACACAACCGAAGGCAGAGCATGTAGACAATCTTTACTGATTATCATTGCGAGAGGACAAAAACCTTGCATCCTAACTGTCGGGAAATTTGCTTCAATGTCACTTCGTACCTTTGTTTCAGTAAGATTATAGCATCCGAATAATGAAAGATAAATAAAAATGTCTTCGGAAGGAACAAGCTCACTAACAGTTTACTTTTCTCCAGGTATTCAATACATCTATTTCATATTTCACGATTTTACGTCAGATGAATGCGCGCATAAATGAATGAACGGCTCACTGTGATAACGGAACGGAACGGAACATGCAATCGGCAATCGCAAGTAAATGTCAGCAGTTGTAAGAATCCACCTCTCAGCCATCACTTTTATGTGCAGTTGGGAGAACAGATACCCCAAGATACTGTAAATAAAATAGTAAGACACAGTGATAAAAAAATCATGAAGAAAAGTTAAACTTGGATATTCAATTAGGAATGTGGGAATTACAATTTGTGTGGGGGGATAGATGCATTCTCGTAGATCTGGCTATCTGGATACTTCAGTAGAATTTCATCAAAAATTAAAGTATTGTAGAGAAATTGAATTAACGCAGTCAAATGCTGGCAGAATTTTTTCATTTTCCATGAATTGATGACAGGTGCACAGATTCAGGTAATTATTTTTCACGCACTCTGATAATAATGCAAACTCCATGATATTTGGTAATGTTCAACACCAACATACGCAAATAAGTATTGAGTATTCGGCTCAAACAATCTCTCATACTGTGAAGCATAATATTAATCCAAAATGTAAAGCTTGTTATTTTTCAAACAAGTGTTACATCAAATACTCTATTACTGAGTTGTACAAGTTTTTTCAAAGTGTGTGATCAACATGTGGAAATATCAACTATTTCTGATAATTTCTACATATGCAGGCATAAGTAAATAAATACATTTACTCATGGAGTATATTACATTATCAACGTTGGGAAATGTAGAATGAAAGAGACAATATACCAACGAGTATCTGATGGTACATGTTGATCGACCAGTGCCTCTATGCGGTTTGTTCAACAATCAATAATCGAACACATATACGGTGAATGTTTCAGATTTGACATTGGTAGTGGAGAATTGGGAAAGCCAAGAATGTGAAAAATATGTTCAGTCTTTATCAGGATGAAGGTTAAAAAAACAGAATAAGAGTTTTAATCCACTATATTTCGCGGTGAAATTTCATTTTTGCACAATAATAACGGATGAATTTGAATTCTTAATTGTGAGTACAGAATTGAATCAAAACCCCCTGACATGCGATCAATAAAGAGGATATAATGCTGGCAGATAAAACGTTCAACCTCACAAGGAGATATAGCTTCAATTTATTCGTCCACCGTCTCAGCAATAAATTTTTTTAACATTTCTACGCCCTCAACGTTGGCGCTTCTGTATCCTGGCGCCGAACTTTTCACCCTTTCCGCCCACTCGCTCACGTTCGTGTACGGCGCGACCTCGAAGCCAAACGCCTGCAATTAATTTTGTATGAAAGAATGGGAAAAGTGGGAGTTCAGTAAGTAGGGGGAAAGAGTTCGAGCAGTGCTACTAGCACTTGCACCAAACTTGTAACACTCTTTCCAAGTATTACTTCTGCAGTCGTAACACTGGCGATCAATGCAAGATCGGCGATCGTTAAATAACGACCGGTAGCGTAGTCATGACCCTCCAGATATTTATCAAGTGTTCCGAAACGATCCTTCAATCTCTCGTATTTCGACTCATCATATTTTGGTTCTCTTTTCAGCGCCACGGGGTACTGTTCGTGATAAGATTGTTATTAATATTCACTACATGTTGTTTATTTGTAACAGAAATTTATTGGGTTGAAAAATTTCAGAGAATCATTAATATAGATCCAACTCACATAATATAATGATATAGCCTTGTGAAGAGTTCCAATATCAAAATGCAGGCGTTGATGCACCAAAGCGCGAGCATTTATGCTCTTCGGATACAATTGGGAATTATCACCATACATATCCACCAAATAGCACATTATTGCAGGACCTTCATTTAATTCATAATCGTCATCAATGAGAAGAGGGATTGTTTTTATAGAATTTATCTACATAAAAAAAAAATACAAATGAATTTATATGACAATAATAAAATAGTTGAATAAATAATTGGATGTAACATGATAATTCGAGGTACCTCACTGTAATCTGAATTCAATTGTTCATCAGCATCTATGGGCTTATAATTGAGATTAAGTCCGATTGCCTCTGCGGTGAGCATCACTGCACGACAAGGTGAACTCATTGGTGCATAATACAGATCACAAGTCATGACGTATTCAAGACAAATGGCCGGGATTAATGTATGTTTTACTTGTACCAGGTGTTGACAGCAACGTATTTGATGATGTTGAAGAACTTTTGTAATACACGTATGCAATGCACGACATGCATCGATAGCCTCCGTGACTGTGAGTGACTATGAGTGACTGTGAGTGACTGTGAGTGAATGTATGACGACCATCGGATAGTCAATACGTTCATATGCTATATACAAAAAAAAAATAGATTCTTCAGAGTGACCTTGACCTATGTCACATCCCTCTGTTCTACATGAATTCAATAAAAAAAAAATTATTGAGCTAGTTGACTGCATGTTATTCCGTTGTTTCACACAGTAGATCATTTTCCAATATATTGAGTTTTATATATATATATATATATATATATATAATCGCATACAGAGATTTACAGTTTTTCGTTGATCCTCAAGATTTTCTCTGCAAAACATGACAGACTCAATTTTGACTTTAGCTCTAACTCTGACTGCGAAGGATTTCAATACAAATATTCAACCCATCCTACAAGTATTCTCAATACTTCTTCATTTTTCTATTGCTTCCAGTGTGATCATCACGATAGTTTAATCAACTCCATGTTTTTTTCTTTTTTTTTCCAATCTTGTTCCATGTGAAGTTCGTTACAAGTTCTAGGAATATTCCAGATGGACCCGCATACGCTGTAAATTATCTTGGTCGAGAAATAAGGAAAGAGAAAATGACAGAATGATAATAAATGAATGGAAAAAAGGGATGTGAATTTGTCACAGAACCTCTTTTGATTCATATATTTGTCATTGTTTAGTTTGTTCACTTTTCAATTCATTTATGCGCACATTCACACTTATTCCATATGCTCCAGTCATTCTCGAGTTAAGTGTATGAAAGATAAGAATGGAAATAAATATTGATATCTTGTAATCAATAACTTTGTTGAAGAAACGTGGTCGATACTTATCGAAAAGATCGTCACGATTCAAAATTTCTCAAGGTTTTTTTTTTATAAGAATTGCATGAATAAATGAGAAGTGCGATAAGATTCATCATGATGATTTTCAGTATACATAGAAGTTATGGATTACAGGTGGATGTCGAGGCAAATAATTCAGAATAATTTCGGATGGGTAATGAAAATTCATGTAAAAATCGAACTTTTTCCAAATGAAACTATCTTAACGCAGCGATATGTCATATATTCAGACACATGTTCTCTTCTATTTAAATATAATATATTCAATCATTTTTCGTTCGTTGTATCTTTAATCGGGTTAGTAATATCAAATATAGTGAATATACACGTTTGATAAAATGGAATTGGAGAGTGTAAAATTTAACACCAGGTTGCATCAATTTGACCGTTTGGCCCATTAAATGTTGAACAATAAGCCCGGGCGTACTATTGTATAAGGCCAGGATGATTATAATGACATTCGTTGCCGTATAAATGCACCAGTAGCGCGGTCTACTCTCGCTTCGTCTATTAGATTTTCAGCCCGTTTACTGCGCTCAATAATGGCGGAATATCGTTGCATTGTGGCCGATGAATTTGTCGATGCGTAGGCGAACAATTCAAATGTACGCACACACACGGGCACGCAAGCACACATACACATCTATACGAGAGTTTGACAACACATATGAACCATAGTCTTGATATGCATACACACTGAATAAATTGTTCATTTTATTTTATTTTTTTCCGTATAAAATACTTCATGAAATATTTTATATTAACATCAGTTCACTCGCTCTAGGGTATAAAGTAAAAGTCATGAAAGTTATGTGTCATCTTCATATATGTATAGAGTTTTATCTTGCTTGAAGTTAGAAGCTATCGTCAGCCAATGTTGATATAGAGTTTGCCTTTATCTTAGATATAATCGGAAAAGAAAAGTGTCAAGATTTTTTTTTCTATATTTTTTTCTCTCATCCCTGTCGAATAACAGTTAAAGGGATATATATGAAAAATTTGCGCTTCATCGGTATATTTTTTTGTTCTTCTTGTTTCCGCATGTGCATGTCACTCAAATGAGCTTGCAGTTTACCTGGAGGCCTTCAACTGATGTCAGTTTGACGTTTTGACATGAGCTTGCGGCTATTCGTGATGTAAAGATATATTGTGAATCATCAGAGCTTGAATGCCGGACTCGTTCTCAAAGTAGTTCAGTATATCAAGTATATAAGGGGGTGAAGGAAGGTAGCGACGAAGTGAAAGGTTGGAAAATACTCGAGAAGTTTTCGACGATTTCCTACAGGTGACAAGCAAGCTGGGCAAACGTGCAATTTCCAGGAATTCGAACGTGAGAATTTATTGCCTGTCGTGGCGACGTGCGAGCTTATTTTGTTACTCTCCCACACATCTACTTACGTATAAGTTTTTCAAAACTATTGTTGCCAACTGGACTTGAATTCACTTTAGTCTTTATACTCATAACTCGCCATGTTTATCCCCACTCATTTGAATCACATTACATAAGCTCAAGTATATTTATACAAGTTCATTTTCTTCAAAATTATCAATCGTCTCATTCATATAAATTATAAACAATAATATACACGAAAAAAAAAGAGTCATCATGCATAGATCAATAACTATATTTAATCGGATTGACATGGAATTTCTCTCATCACATTTTCACCAAATTTTTTAGTAGAGAAAACAGAAGCGAAAGAAATCAATAAATAAATAAATATTCACATAGACTTATTCATTTCTTCGACAGCTTATCAGCGAATGCCCGAAATATTTTTGCCCCTTCACCATTTATCTCTTCATATTTTTTTGCTTCAGACTTGATTTTCGCTGCCCAACGAGTGACATTGTTGTACTGAGATATATCGTACTCCATCACCTACAGGAAAATATGAAAAATATATCTCATTAGCAAATCGTAATCCAATGTGTAGAATTGCTTAGCAGGGGCCACCAATGAAGTTTTTATCTTCATTTAATTTATCTTATAACTTTACATACCTCAAAATTGGATACAGTGACGATGAGGGCAAGATCGGCTATTGTCAAATGGTCGCCGGCAACATAATTTCTATCCTTCAGGAATTTATCAAGAAAGCCGAACGCCACATCAATTTTTGCAAATTTGGCGTCGTCCTTCGGTGCCCCAGCGAACATAATTGGATACTATGAAGCGACGAAAACAATTAATATTGGTTCGAGAATCGATAAACATTTACTGTATATCCTAATATGAAGAGTCTGATGAGGATAGAGAATTGCGCGTTTTCACATCCGCACTAACACGGATAATTCGCAATAGTTGTCGTTAACTGAGAATCGGAAGTGGTCGCTCATTGTTTTTCCTCACTATTTTTTTTTTCATCCTTCCATATCACTATATTTCAAAGAAAATAAAAATTCGATTTTCTCTCTTAGAACTTTGAAAATTGAATAGCATTGGCAATATACCGATAGGGATTCCGCATGATGTATGAATATCACAAGTTTATACAGTTATCTTCATTAGGGTGTTTAATTTCGAAGTACTCGTTATATTACTAAAAATTTGTAATGTTTTTTCAATATTGTATAGATGCATTTTTCATCTTACTATCCATAGATAAAATTCAATAACTTCCACACTGAGACTCCTACATGATGAAATTATTGCCATTACTCCATTATTTTCTGACAGATATAATTATGAAAAATCATAAAGAACTATAGTGAAGAAAGTTGTGAGATCTGATTTGATTGCAATTTGAACTCTGGACGGAATACTCAACATCACTTCAAATGAGATGTAAATTCACATAAACGAAAATATGTATGGGAATACACTGTTAGGTCGATATTTATTTTTAAACGGATATACTTACATAGTAATCAGCAAATGCCTGATACAATGTTCCAAGATCAAAATACAATCTTTGGTCGACCAGTGCCCGTGCTTTTGGCTCTTTGGGGTAAAGCGAGTCATTTTTTCCATATTGATTCACAAGATATCCCATTATAGCTCGACTAAGGAAAATACAATAATAATTTAGGGAAGCGTAAGAGCGGAGAATAACAACAGAAAAGTGTTGCAATACATTAATAATTTATCACAGATAAACTAAAATATACGGTTTTACCTCTCTCCCAGATAGAAACCTTTGTCATCCATAGTGGGGACAGTATGTTGTGGATTCATCTATGAAAAAGTTAGTGTCGAATTAATCACACACAAATATAACTCGATTTATCTACTAATCGAATTTAGAATTTTATAATACTTTGAGATAATCCGGTTTAAGTTGTTCACCGCTCATGAGATCGATCGGTTTGAGATTGAGGTCCACTCCAATGGCAGCTGCTGTCAAACGCACAGCTCGGCATGGTGCACTCGGAGGAATATGATACAAATCAATCGGCATCGTGGATTCTATTGGAGAAAAGAACAAAAAATCAAATAAAAATATCATAATTGAGAGTGTCCTTTCATTTTTTTTTTTTTTTTATAATGATTACTCAACTGATTACAACAAATGGCAATGGCCATGACGCTCCCTTTTTAATATATTTCTATTGCGGCAATAGATCGAAACCAATAAAACTTTCGATGACAAAAAATAAAATGTCATGTCATACGTGAGTCGTTAATAGAATCCATATAAAATACATTATATCGCATTGAGAAAAAAATGAAGAAGGAAACGATCAATTAATGTTAATTGAATAGAGAGCGAAATTTCAATGACAAATGTAATGAGCGATAATAATAAAAATGGGTCCTTGGATAGCGATAATAATAAAAATCGAATCATACCTCGTTTGTAAGAGCGACTAAGCGGTAAGGAAAAGTCGTAAGTATTATTCACTGCTTGTCTCGGCAGCAACCGCATAACTATGATACAAGTGGAACATCATGCGTTCTTATAGAGGTGTCATGCGGTAAGGTTAGGCTAGTCTATGCTAAGGAGTTGTTGAGTAGATAAGAACGAGCAGTTTACGAGAACCTCACTACGCAACACTCTCACTATTCAAATATCCACTCGATCGAGTTGCTGAGTCATTACCATGACAAACATGATTTGACAAGAATTCTATTGAATTACGCTATGTCATTGGTATATTCGCGTCAACCCAATGACGTTGATGGTATATATACCGAGAAATCAATTATAGAAAACGAATATTGTTCCGACCTATATATTCCGAATATCGGTATACGCCTTTACTTCCACTCAGTGTCAATATCCCATACGTTTATTTTTTTTGTTTCGTCATCACACGATGATTCGGTTTGACAAATTTATATCATAATTGAAGTTTTATCTGTTTCTATAGATTCGCATTGAAAAAAATCATGATTATAAGGAGACTAAAATAATAATAATACTTACGACATTACATTAGACTCGATATTGACGTGTCAGTCGGATGGAAACTGTCATTCTCTTGGTTGATTGAAAATATGCAAATCATTGGCGGATTATACTCCTTTTTGACATGTTCTTTCGCCTTTAACATTCTCATTTTTCATAATTCAAAGTTAGGAGTTTCCGTTTTTTGTTTTGTTTTGTTTATACAAAAAGTAATATATTTAAATCAAATATAGATTCAATGCTTCTAAAGCCGAATACCTTTTTAACATCCTCCCATATTTATATATACATATAGTGCATTATGTTATAAATATTTAAAAGCATGCCAGTAATCATTCAACATTATATCTGAGCTTTTTCATCCTCTTTCCCAAGTTACTCTTGTCTGTATTGGTATATCGCAGATGCGTCACTTTCTTGCGATGTCATTGCAGTGCAATCTTCAAAATAGGTTTGGATATGGAATCGCTCAGTGAAAATATGCTGTCATGAACGATAAAAATGATAATATACAACGGTGCTGGGAGACAGGAGTGTGTATGTATGAGCGTTTCAAGAATTTAATTGTTTAAGAAAACATAAATGTTCACGAAGTAATACGCCCCAGTAATGGATTCGCATCGAATGAAAAGAATTGCCATGACGTGGATGGTGTCATTTCAATCTCGAACACTTTTAAAAAAGAATGCTACAAAAAATAATAATATTTATTAATGGCGTGAATGGTACCACTTGAAGTAATGTATTCATTGTGACGGAAGTGTGAGGGTGGAGAAAAAACGAGATGGAATACAGAATGATAGGGAAGAAAAAGGATTGAGAGAAGCCCCTCTGTAATGAATGAATAAAGTCCATTAAGGAAATATGCATGTTAATTATTTTTTCAATGATACAAATCTTTTTTTTTTTTTCTTTTTTTCCCTTCTGACTATGAAAAACAATTCATTAATCACTCATATATACAACTGATGAACAAATTCATTTACTCAGGAACAAAATGGAACGACCAAGAGTGACGTGTCAGAAAATGAGAAATCAGAAGGAACGAGAGAACGAAAGGACAAGTGGAGAGAAATAGAGAAAGAGTGTGGGTAGCGTTATTTCTGTTTGTGACAGGGGGTGAATTTGATACGAGCATTCACTGCAATAAATACTCACCGTTGCTTTTACTCGGCTCGAAGTAATCCCAGGGAGATCTATTCGAATCTGGCAAATGACTAATTAATTATTGTAAACATAGCTATTACATTTGTTGAGGTGTGACAATTTCATATTCGTTGTTGTGATCTTGGTAAATTTATCCTGTTTAAATTAATATTTGTGGTATAGTAAAATAGAGAAAAATGTATGCGAATAGTTTTGTTAAGTTTGTGAGAACAAATATCATTTTGATTCTTCAACTATGTTGGTGGATGGTATAAAGAAATATACGTGATCAGCTGTATATTTTTCTCGAATACTCATACATTTTCGGAATGGAGTAAAATCAATTTTGTGACGTATATTGAAAGCACGATACAAAGCGAGTTGGAATTGGATATAATTAAGCCCTGATGAAGATAATGAAATGTCGGAATTCATGTCTGACTCATATTCACAAGCTGGTTGAACATCATGTATCGAAGCTCATCGAATTTGATTAATCTTCCATTCACTGATATATAACAGAAGTGACTAACCAGATATTATATCATACGTGAATGGCATATGCACGCGTGGAAAAGGAATTTAAACGGTTTCCAAATTGGCTCGGAACCATTCGCCCAGTTGCGTTGCTGGTGCATTGATCCTATCAAAATCGTATTTTTGAAGAGCTTGCCTGCATCGTATGTACCATGCGACCACATTATCGTACCGTGTAATATCGAAACCCCAAATCTGATGTATCGATAGAATATCATATAGCATCATATAGCATCATATAGCATATTGTATGTAGAACATCAAATGAAATTTTTGCTTTTCGCATATATTAATCAATTATAATTAATTTACCTCGGCCATACTGACGCTAATGATAATGGAAAAATCAGCAATTGTTAAATTGTCACCAGCGACGAATTGTCCAATTTCTAAAAATCCATTCAATGTACCAAATGCTTCTTCAAGTCCTTCCATGTCATTTTGGTGAATGACATTTGTCAATCCGAACGTAACGGGAATCTAAGCAAACATTGTAAATTTTTATACCTATCAAAATAAACGTTCCATATATATTTCTTTATTTACATAACAATCAAAAAGCCGAGAATAAAGAGTGCCAAGATCAAAATATAACCGCTGATCAACCATTCCCTTTTTTTTTGGATCCCTCGGATAAAGCGAATCATTTTTAGCATATTTATTTACCAAATATGCCATAATTGTCCGACTATAAATTCATCAAATTATTCACATATATGATTTCTACTAAATTCATGTTCAAAGTCAACAAATATGTGCCGATAACTTACCTCTCTGATAATATAAAACCATTGTCATCAATTGTTGGTATCGTATGCTGCGGATTAATCTGACAACAAAAACATACAGATAAATAAATATACAAAATATACAATATAAATACAATGAATAAAATAAATAAAGATTATTTTATATAAATATTCATCTATTTTCATTGACGCTGCGCAACATTTACCCTAATAAATTCTGGTTTGAGCTGTTCACCCTTCGTTATATCGACCACTTTTAAATTCAAGTGAACACCCACGGCTTTAGCAACCATCATCGCAGCACGTGTCGGTGGACTCAGTGGAAAGTAATACAAATCGATTGTCATTTTTTCCTCTTCCAAAGTCACTACTCAAGTTCTCGGTCACTTTGAAACATTATGAAAACAAATATTTCTTTTCATTTGCTGAATTGTCAGTGAGTGAATGAACAAAAAGGATTGCAATAACATTATCGTATGAACATGCAGTTATAATGCTATTAAGTATTAAATGATAAACAAAAAAAGGTGTATTATATCATTGATAGAGAAGTATCTGTGTCTTATGAAACAACAGTAATCAATATAATATTCTCCTATGCAAGTCATATTAATGCAATTTAAACATATGATGTTGATTCATGCATGTGGTACATCGACATGGTGCATGTGAGAATAGGATAGATTAGTTGGAAAACCATAACTAAATTCGATATTGGTCTGATATTCTATCGAATATTGATAAACATAAAGTTATACCGAAACGCCGTATTTTTTCCATTCGCAAGCAGCTTGTATTGTATTTACACAAAAGAAAATATCACATAATTCTACTTCAGATAATTTCACTCACATGCAAATGACTTTGATATTTCATATCTTATATATCAATGCAAAAATATGAATACCAAAAATTTTAAAACACATCAATGACTTTGTCCCAATTCAAATGCAATACAAAGTAGAGAAAAAAAGCAGAAATATAAATGTATGGGACAGAATAGAAAATAATTTTTTTTTTTTTGTTGATGTCATTATTCATCACAACTTGTCTTTATAGATTGTGTTGGTCAGACTGGATGCAAAAATATTTGTTTCAATTTCGAGTTTCCAGCACATGAGGTAAACAGATTTTTATTATAAAAGTTTCGATTGCGTATATGAATTCATTGTTCACACAGTACACTAATTGACAAAAATGATACGATACGTTATTTCATTCTACGTCAATGCAGTTCATTCATTTTTACCTGTTTTATTATTTACACTTGTTTCCGTCTCTCCGGCTGAATACAAGCGTTGGAAAAAAAGAATGAGATATTTTCTATTCGACGCGTATTATGATGAAAATATTGGTTCTCGGCGTTGCACGTCGTATGTGTCGAAGCATATACATTGGCAGGCGGAGCAGAATGAATTCACATTGTGTGGTGGGTAATGGGGAAACGCAAGCGCACAAAGTTACCATGACGATCTATCTGCAAACAATGAAGCGAAAAAGTTGATATTGTCGTATACGTCAGTTTCCTCCAACTTTTGATTTATCGACTGAATTTTTTTCTCTTTTTTTCTTTCTTTCATATTTTACATTTTCATTGATGCATATTTTTTTTCCTTTAATATTTACTGTTGTCCCTCCCACGCTATGTTATTCCTTCCCTATTGTTTTACCTTCATTTAAAATCCAATCCGTGCACGCGTTAACTATGCTGCGTGCGTAAAGTAGATATTGGCCATGAGATTCTCGCAAACAAATTTAGTGACCAAACAAATTCGTTACTCTCTATCAATTTACATTGGGGAGATTGAAATAATTAATGGAACTAAAAAGCAGTATATGAACAGCGTATATGATGTATGATTGTGTGCTCGGGTGTGGGATTGCGGAAAATACACATTCAAATATTATTGCACACATGTTTAAACAACAGAGTAACGCAGACTTTTACGAATGGAAGTAATGTTATGTCCAGCAGTTAATAGAACGCAACTTTTCGCTGATTGTATTCTCGCGATTGCATTCATATATATATATATATGCGGACCATACGATAAATATAATTTAGCAGGAGCTGTATTCACATTTTATAATTGAATGCGGAAACAGCTCAACCACGCAATAGGATGATGGTGTGACGCTCGTCTGTAGTTGGTTATATGGTGAGCGAGTGAGACAAAACAGGTGAGTGAGACAGCAATGTGCATATAGAAGTGAATAGTTTAAATCATGAATGGCGATTAAAGCGAAAACGCACGGTCGTGTATCATTCAACCTGCAGAGACTCCGCGTGTATTTCATTCGAGCTTTATGGCGCCGTATATTATTAAATGCCCATCTGTATACATATAATATATATGTATATATAGCCACGTGATGCTCGCGCATCTCCAAGAATCTAGACATTCCTCAAATAAACCATTGCGCAACAATGAAAACTGTTTTGCAATCATCTACATCAAACAACATACAATTGCGTTGGTATATTCATGCCTATAAAAATGCTTCGTACTATTCTTCAACTACATTTTCCCCTCCCTGTGACTCACCGAAAATTTCAATATCGACAAATGGCATCAATCAAAAGAATAAAAAGAACATAGAAATATATATATATATATATATATGTAGTGAACAACGGAAATTCGGGCAAAAATTTGGCCGAGAATTATAGTGGTAAAATCTGGCGACTATACAGTACGTTTTTACATTTATACACTTACTTAAAGTACTAATACTCTTTTGTTGATGATAATCTGGGAAGTGATGCTGATTTAGATGGAGTTTGTGTAATAAACATAATCGAAATACAAAAATTAATTGCTTTGCTTGAACAAATAACAATGCAAAATGAAAACGACTTAATACGTAAAGTGAAGTAGGGTAGTGAGATGGTAGAGAAACTGAGGCTCCTAAATCTTCAAGTTCCAGTGATGAATTATTTGCGGTGAAATATCTCAAAAGTTCACAGTTTAAACATGCTTTTTTGAGTTCTTGATATGGTGATTGCATGTACCCATGTATATATTTAACTATCTATAAATACCGGTGATATGGTATTTTGCCATGAAGTTATTGAATAATCTGGATGGTTCATTGTAAATTAATTGTGACACATGAAAAAAAAGAAAGATCTTATTTCCGCACTGTTCCATTATATATATGGGAGAAAAAAAAGCACTTGAGCCTGGAGGAAAATACAAACGCAAACTCAATATGTAATCGTGTAGATACAAAAATATATGTGTATATAAATATGTGTATGTAGATACATGTGTGTGCGCGTATGTGTGGATATGTGACCGTAATGTTTTCGCAAGTTTCGCTTTTGGGGACGCAGCGTGAAAAAAAAAAAATATGATAGCAAAAAGTTTGAAAGTTTCTGCTTAGGTGGATAGAATCCAATGGGATTTTTTTGGCACCTTCTATATATAATCGATTACTCACTGTGTATGTGAGTGTAGGTGTGCAATGGTAACAGGTGCGTGCAAACAGGTGGCACCATGGTTCAATTGTGCCTAAAAGCCGAAATTCAAATATATGGTTCCATTCGACAATGTCTAATAAACAGAAGTAAATTTTCCAGTGCAACGGCCGGGAAAAGAGGAAGAAAGCAGCTTATTTCAATATATTAATCTTACGCTATTTTTATTATATCACAAATTTTAGCTCATATCAATTACAATGGAAATGTTTTGAATTTCATCTTTAAAATTTAATGATGAATTTATTGGATATGAACGAGAGTATACTAGATAAGCGTAATTTAAGAGACATTATATCCGTGCAACTATGTATATTAATATTTTCATCAAAATGATATTACAGTCTGTACAATGAAAGATGCGTCAATATTCTAAAAGAATTTTCGATTTCATTTGAAATACAAAAGCACATAAATCTATGAATAAATTGACAAAGCATAATTACCGGTGGAATAGTTGCATGATAAAATGATTTATTACAATGTTTATATCGGGTGATATTTATTTTGCCTGCGCTACAGCATGGTTTATTCTCGTTACTGGTCCATTGTCCAGGTTTATGAGCCATTTCAATTGTAGAATATACATATCGTAGGATCGACAAAGGAATGCATGTATATTAGATTTTTACAATTTAATGAGGTCCATATAATATATATTGCTCGAGATAATTGAAACAAACAAAGTTGTAACCGGACCTTGAACACTCCCAACCACAGATTATTTGGCGACCATGGGCAATTATACATGGACAAAAATGGGAGAAATTATCCACCAATTTGGATTTAAAAATTTGAAATTATTGAACATTTCTGGTACCGTGATTTTCCGCAGAGCATTGACAAAGCAGCCATCTATACTAGTATATCATTATGAACTTTTGTAACTACATTTGTAAGTCAGGGTTTCTGAATGTTTCTGAAAATACTTCAATACATCTATGTGAAGACTTTATGCTCAAGACACTCGTTATGGCAGTGTATGAGCCGCGTTATCGATACGCCGTTGTATACTGCGGGCACAAGAAATTGATATTCCACGACAGCGACTAAACGGATGGTGATTATGGTGATCTACGCATGTACCGCCAGTCTTACCCGATTCGTTGGAGCATGAATGAAACGTGATGTTATCCTTGGTTATTTCATGTGACAGATTATCGTATCGAAATTTCAATTGTTCATTGATTATTTCATAAAGTTGCGATAACTTCGTTCTTGAGCTCATTGCTACACGGAGAGAAAATTTTAATATAAATAACTATGGTTGCATTCACATCATAGTGGAAATAGCTATGGTTATATTAAAATGTACGATAGTCTTAACCAATATTTACGATTGCCCATATTAATTTTTAAGAGTGACAACAGTATAGTTTGCTATCAAATTTTTACTATGGTAACATAGTGAAAATTACTCACAATACAAATATTACCTTATTGTAATTAAAAATTGTAGTGAGTACTTGTATCTATTTCATCATGTGCAATATTCATATTTTTGAAACATACGAAAATTTATTTATTTGTTTTTCTTGTATTTATGAATAGTTGCGCGTTTTGATAAGTATGCCCGCCATACGACATTTTAACATATAGTTTACTTGTCGATGGCGCATATTCTGTTTGTCAGCCGACCGTTTATTGTATTGTATTGTATGAGTCTTTCGTTTTTGTATCTCAATCATTCTGAACTAGATAATGTGAATTTCGTACTGTCAGTATGACTACATTGAGTGAAACATTAGTGACCACACAGTCGAAACAGTTGCAGTTTATCAAGGCAATTTAACCGTAAGATATCAAAATCAATTTCTATATAGCTTTCTGTGAATGAAATTTAAGTTTTATTTGCATGTTTGTAGTTAATCATTTATGTGAAATCTGTGTTGCGAAAAAATTGAATAAATAAAAAGTGTATAAATAATTTTTTTGTTTTTGAGGTTGAAGTTTGTTATTGCAACGCATGATTTTTCTTAAACTGATATTAATGAATCAGCATAATGAAAGAAAGATTAATATAATTAATTCTTTTTAACTAAAATTTTATATTTATTTTTTAACTGCCAATAACACTTTGTTAATTCTTTGATTTCGATTTCAATAATCTATTATACTGAAACAATTACATTGATATAACCTACAACATGTTTTTATGTATTCTCTTCGAAGAAAAAAATACAATGTAATAAATATTAATTTTAATAAAAACATAATGTTCAATAATTTTAAACCACTCAATATTTCTTTAGTGTGTATGTGAGTATGTGTATTTTTGCGTACTCATTTGTAAATAAAAATTTTCATAATTTTCAGTTTGAATCGTTATTTTCACGATAGTTTCAATTATCATTTACTATGGTCAGGAAAAATTTTACTGAATACCATAGGAAAATGTACATAACTTAGTAAAAAATCGCTTGGCGGTGCTGCAGTAAAGTTCCACTGATTTTTTACGGAAGACCATAGTAAAAAGTGACATAGTAATAGTGTAAACGTAGTCCACTATTACTAAAGTCCATAGTAAAAATTGGTATGGCTTACATGGCGAAAATCGCTATTTTTTTCTCTCCATGTATCATGTCTTTCTAACCTGATATTATATTCATGTTTTATCAAGTCTCAACTAACCTGTTTATTTAGAATCATATTTACCTTTGGAATTATTTCAACTATTTTTCCATATTAATATTCAATGAGTGATTGTAAAATCGCTGCTGTGACGGAACAATATCACTACTGTAACAATACAACCCAACAGTCTCCGGATATTGACTATAGCAATGTAATATCAGAAAACAAGATTTTCTTGAGACAACACTGCTGTGAGATAACGATATCTCTTCGTCATGACAAAAAGGATTTTTTATCGCATATGAATAACTTCAGAATCTCCATAACTGTTCCAGTGTTACAATTGCGCGTGATTTTTCGTTTTTTTTTCGCCATAACAAAAAGTAGGTATTTCAACAATAACGAACAACACTGGTTCATATCTGGAAAAACTGCTTTCATGTGAGTGTCATATTCAACTTCATAATGACCCACACGCCCAGGCATTGTTTTATGCCTGTTTTTTTTCAATGGTCACTTCTTTCATGACTGTACGACATTACTTCTCAATTTGAATGTACAAACTGATATAAAAAAAAATAACAACAGAAAATATAGGCATTACAATTGAATTGCGCAGGCTGGCGAGCGACTATACCAATAGAGAAAAATTGTCGATGTTATTTGCCCCTGAAACGATAAATATTTATTGAAAATGAGTTTTGATTTGTGGGGATTCAATACAAGAAAGACAATATTTGTGATATTCCATAATGTCGGGAAATCACAACTGACACTAATGAATTGTTAATGAGTTTATTGATATTGTACGATACGTACGGGTTTTGTTTGTTCAATGTCAAAAATTTGTAATTCTTATAAATGTTATTAGCGATAATATTCGTATAGAAAAATCTACCCGTCTGTATCTCATATATGCACATAAAATTGTTATCAAAGTCCTATACAACTAACATCGTTTCATGCCACTGAATAGAGGAAAAATGGAGAGAAAAAAAGAGGCAATAGTAAATAATAAAATAAAATAGAATGACGTTGGTGGTGCCGTTTCGCTTCGACGCGTTTTATTCTCTCTCGCACGACTCATCGCATCGTGCGCGCTGCTTTTGCCTTGTGTCCTCCCTATATACTTTTCCACATTTTCCGAACGTTTACCGTTAGAGCATTGCAGCAGCGTTGTACTCCGTGGAGGGAGCGCACGCGCATTTTCCAAGCCTCACCCTGAGTGAAATAGAATTTCTCTCGTAGCTTCGTGGAACCGTATGAACAAACGTATTTATTTTTATCGTGAGAGCGCTCAGCTGCAGTAGAAAAGAACCAGTACAGGATACTCAGCTCGTCGCGCATAGTGCGAGAAAGAGGAGACAATATATATATATATACATATATATATAAAACTATAGTCAATGTGCTACCATCTCCGGTACACCTTCCTCTGTCGTATGCGGGATTGGTGGTGCTTTTTATTATTGAATCCAAGCCATGTGGCTTCTGTCTCTCTATCCGTCTCTCTATCCGTCTCTTTCGCCCTTGCTCTATTTCTCTATACATACAGATAATCCCGTCTCATTCTCTCACATTTCTACCGTCTACTCTCACCATCTCATTCATTCGAAATCCGTACGTGGCATTTTATACGACCACGTTGACTTCCATCCTCCTCTTTTTCCAATTGAAATGAGAAGAGTACAAAATTATAACAATAATAATGATAAAGAAGAAAAAAAACAAGCCAGCAGCGGGTTTGCAGTCGAGTTAAGATAGATAGTTTATATTTGTACATTAGGACGATAAATTCGAGACTCTACACATATTGTTTGTTGCATTGTGCTGAAGTCTAATATTGAACAAGAAATCTACTCTATTCTGTTGTCATTCCTTTCGTTCATTATATATAGAGGAAAATTAGTGAATTTTTTCAACTACTTCATAAGCTGGACATAATCAAACTTATTGAATATAGTAATTTCAAAACAATTATGAGGTTAATAGCCTTCTCATTTATAATGGGCATGTACGATCGAGAATATGGAAAAAATAGTATGACGAGCGGCTGTCCAGCTTGTTTGAAAACATTTTAATCAGTAATTGGCATGTCATTCTCAGCACGAAAGTGCAGAGATGCAAAAATTGCAAAAATTCACCGGTTGAACCAAGGGATTGACTGGGAGAGGAAAATTGTGGTGTGTTTCGAATTGATTGTTTATTAAAACCTATATGAGCAACTATTGATTGGAGTGATATCATGATATCTCCCATTAGCATAGCCAACTGCAATGTTACGGTACTATAACCACTGGAAGAATATTAACAACGGAATCAATGTGCGTATGCATCAATCTTAGTATATTTAGTTAAAATTTCAGTTGGAATCAGAATCAATTTTGTTTTAATGTTCATAATATTCATCTATTTTTACATTCAGCAATTCAACAATGAGTATCAAGACATGAATGTATATAATTTACGAAAAATTAATAGAAAGCGGTCGGTCTACTGATCTTGCAAACATGAATTTCGATGTTCTCAGTTGAATCAATACGAAAAAAGAGCATGTTATCACTCAAAGATCATATATTTTACGTAGATACGTCAATTGTGTTTGATCTTTGAAAAACCATATCCATCGCTGACTCCCGCATATGAATAGTTATGAAATTCACTACTTCCACAAATTGTTTGATGACTTGAGTATGTTGATGCAACGATTTGTGCTACTCAGCTGTTTCATCCGCTTACTTCAAAATTCCACCATTTTTTAATCAGAAATATCTATCACGTCTATATTGAATGTAAATATGTAAATGAATCATATCTTCCAACAATTTAATGTAATTTAATGTTTTCATCAGCTGTGTTAGTGCGATTCCTCCCACAGGATACAAAAATTTCGCCTCGACGTTTAATAATTCAATGATTTCATGAATCAACCTCTGATTCGTCAAAGTGTTGGAATCCTTGTATTCAGAGACCAATTTTAATTAATTATTCCACTGAAGTTTTCAGGGTTGGTTTTATGAATACGATATAATCATGAGCTCCATTTGCTCAATTACTTTTTTTTTTTCTTTCGAATCAATTATTCAAAATATGTGAAAACTCATCGAACATACATCTGTTTAGCATCAACATTTCATTTATTTATTCATTCACTTTCCATGTTTTCTTAACTGCTCGCTCGGGCATATCCGATGGGCAACGAGCGTACGTTATAGCGACAACACATCGGTCGATTCCGACTCGTCAAGCATATTCTTCACTTTTAATGAATAGTGGCACTGATGAAAATCTATGCTGGTCTCCTACGTTATGACATTTTCTGATTCCTTGAAACTCTCCATGTCTATATATAAGTCCAAAAGTGTCTACACGAATGAACAGTATCTGCAACTTTTCTCGTTAAAAAAATACCACCCATTAACATTTTATTTAATGGAAGTACGAAGATTGGTGTGACGTAAAAAGCTGTTAATTTCTTCAGCATACTTTAATATTTAAAAGTGTATTAGTGAGAAAACCCGAATTCTCGACATAAATGCATAAAGTCTCACGATTCTGTTATGAAAATCCTCAGAAAGTCACATGAACATTTATTTTCTCATAGGTCAGTTGATATTTACACTGATGAATACCAATCATATACTTCTGGGTTGATTCAACAGAAGCTGGTGTGACGATTTACCAAACCTTCTCTCGTTGTCTCTCCTTTTTCTCTTCATCTGA
This sequence comes from Meteorus colon, assembly GCA_030523085.1. Taxonomy (NCBI): domain Eukaryota; kingdom Metazoa; phylum Arthropoda; class Insecta; order Hymenoptera; family Braconidae; genus Meteorus; species Meteorus colon. The sequence goes on along the minus strand of JAPYZH010000202.1, from coordinate 182,326 downwards.
CAATCTTCATGCGTAATACTTTCATAATACTGTTAATCACATCCTCGAAATGAAAATTAGTATGAATTTTGTCGGTAACAATATTTAATTATTGAGATCTGAATATACAAATGAAATTGTTGTCATTGACAAATTCAATTATCGCTAATTAGTAGATGAGAAATAAATCATCGTATCAATTGATACTGCTTATGATTTTTTGTAGATTTTTGGTGTATTACCCACAGATATGGCGCTACTACAATATAAGTAAAAGCACTGTTATGCAAAATGTCATATATGGAGGATAATGAATTTCAAGTTGATCTGATGTGTATGAGTGTAAAGTAAATGGGAATACCAAGCAGATCAGTTGTCACATGTCCGTTCAATTCTCATTTGTTGTTCAGAATTAATCTCATTGCTAAATAATCAGATATATGTTGTGTTTAAAAGTTTTTTAATGATCTCATACTTTCAACAAATATTGGATAAATTTGAACAATCGAAATTTTGTACTTTCTATTACCCTGTATTTATAGATAACAGTTATGGAAATAAAATAATGAATTTTCTCTGCATATGAAGTGTGATGACCGATAAATTTGGTAGAGCTAAAATGTTGTCAAATTTTTTCACCCCAGTGTCTGATGGTGTTGGTTCGCAATCAATAGCTGGAATCGCACTCGACTCCCCAGTGCAATTCCAAGTATTATCAATTATGCAATAACTCTTCATGGAACTCTTCAGACTCATTAGAAATACTCCTATCTGTAGTTGTTCTCATGCTCATTGACGAATTCTATAAACAATTTCTGTATTGCCACATATAACACATGGGATCGCAGGATTATTTTATCTTCAAAGTCCAGGTGGTGAGCATACAGATAAAATACAAACCAGCGGATCAGTGGAAAAAGAATTTTATTAGGTATTATCCGATGATGCTTTGTATCTTTGTATCGTAGCATAACCACGTCATGTCTTTGAAACCACAAAATTATCACGTGACAAAGACAAGGTTGATAAGCACTACTTTGGTTATACATATGTATCAGAGGTTGAAGTGTGGGGGAGGGCACTTGATTTCTGGTTAATAAAACGTTACGGGCGACATAAAGTGATACGATGATATATGACACGCAGTGGTAAGAAGGACGAGAGTGCAAAATCACATGTATAATGCACATATATATGTAAAGGTATGGGTATATATGTGTATATATTTTGTGGAAGTGAGTGAGGGTAGCGTGTAGCGCAGCCGCGAAGCGCCTGTAACCCACCTACCTACCCTCTCAGTGAACGTTACTCTCAAGAGAAACGGCAAATCGTGAGATTCAGTAGTTGACTGACGTGGGCAGACGCGACACCGCAACCGCTCACCCCATCACGTGTTGACATCGAAAATAATATCACAGTGGCAAAGTGTAATATCTATAGTTTTCATATAAATACCAATACTGAGATTGAGTATCAATATTGTTTTGTGTATGAGGGGGCTGTGATTGAATTTGATTGGAAAACAAAATCATATCATTTCAATCGGTTTTGCCTTTCCAAACATTTAAACATAACGTTATTTAAAACGTTTCACCACCATCATTATTGTTATCATTATCACTATTATCATAAGTTGGTTTTTTTTTTCACATTGTACGCGACGAGTGAAATTGTCTGCAGGCGACGGCTACTCTAACGTAGATTTAACAGAGTGGAAAAGAAGAGAAGACAAAAAAAGGGAAAAATACAACGGTCGCGCGGGACAGTAGAAATGCATATAATAGCGTGAACGAGTTGGAGCAATATAATTTTCCGTCTCGAAGAATTGAGGATGAAAAAAGTGGTACGAACAGTGAAATTATTTATATGTGCTTTGTTTATTTGCTTAGAAGAAGAAAATAATAAAAAAATGACAACTTTCTTTGAATCAAGATGAATAATGGTGAAATCTATTTTATTTATCTGTAAATATATATAAAAATATATTTCCATGGTGTGTTTCTATGAGAATATACGAAATCTGGTATATTCTCATAAAATCTGGTTGTGCGCCTTTAGCTATCATGGGTGGACGTTGACCGGAAATTATGCTCGACGTTGACGTGCGCAAGATTGCTCTTCACGATATAGCTAACACACATTTTACCGTTGTGTGTAATGATCAATTTCAGTTGATGAATATGACGTGAATAATATAGTACAATCCAAACATGGAAAAGGGGTTGAATATTGGTAGCATTGTTAATCATCATCTGAATGATAACAACAGAACACTATACTTTCTATTCAATTCCACTTGACTTTAACGAGCATTGCTCACATATAGCTGGGGTGTATTCGATAAGGGTCATATATACATGCATACATAAATTGCACATCAAATAAACCAACCTATTTTCATGTGATTGACATTTTATAGCCGCATTATCTCATCAACGTTGGTTAAATGCTTTTTTTATACCTCAATACAAAATCACTTTGTCACAACAAAGTGGCCGTTTTTTCTTTTACTTGTTGCATCATAAATTAACAAAGCCCATAAGACAATGTATATATATTCTATAACTATTTTATTAATAATTTCAATCCGGATGGCTATTGAATTTCGTGAGAATGATTCAAATGTATTCAGCCAATTTGATCCAACCACTTTGTTTAAACTCCATTGAGTATTTCCCTTCAATGGGCTTCTAATGCAAATACGTCAAGGTAAAGCTGTTACGAGGAGGAAACAATCAACCAAGTCCAATTGGAATTCGATCCAAGTGCAAACGTATCAGATTGTGTGATGTTGGAGCAACTAACTTCAGCTCGGGCGAACTAATGGGTCTGTCCCGTTAGTATAGTTAGTTGTATAAGCTTGCCCTCTCCACTCAACTTGCTAGACCACTTAATTGTCTTTACTCGTTGTATTTGTTATTCGAAATGTTTCAAATCATGTTATATGATTTTCATTCAATTAACAAGTCACTCTTCTTGAAGGAGATAACTTCAAATTTTACCTTCAATAGTATAAATATCTATTTGAAATAAAAGTTAAAACAGCTAATAGTTTAGATATTTCCGGTAACAAATTTACCTAGTAGTTGGATCAGTGGAAAGCCCTGTTTTCCGAAAAGACTTTTTTATTAATTATTAGAGAATATGAAAATTGTTATTCGGACCAACCATGAGCAACAAAATAAATAGGTCCATCGGGGCAAATAGGAGTGGAATTATCATGAGGGTGGGACGTAACCATTGTAGTGACTCAAACTCCCAAGTTTTTGATGACTTCCTGCTTCAACATTCCACCAGAGATACGTAGCACAATGCAAACTGTGACATATTCATACTCTTCTATCTCACTCCATCTCGCAGAATCTCACCCAATCTCACCCTCTTGTACACACTCACCTGCTGTGTTAACTTTGATTGCTGAGAAACTGTTGGATATGGTTGCCTACCCAATGGGCGGCCCATCCTCACTGGATAAGTACAAAGCTCAAGCGGCCAAATCCCAGAGCCAAGTTGCAAGATAGAATAGTATATAGATGCGGCAGTGAAGTTTTGACAAATTTTATCATGTACAAAACTGGAGTATCCGCAGGGGATCTCTCTCCAACTGACGAGATCGACTTTTTCTTTTTCAATACATGATCAAACAAAGATTATACATTATTACATATTCAGTATTCAAATGTCAGTATATACTCTTGGTCCTATCTGCTTTGTCCTCTCCTAACTCTTCTTTGTACTTCAGGCTCATATATCTTTTTGTCCATTTATTTCACTCATCCCTGAAGCATTTCGAGAATTACTCTTTGAAAAAATGTCATCCTGAATATCCACATAACTAAATGTACACTAACTCATTAACTTTAATCAATTCCCGACCGTTCCATTGATGCAACTAGACTTCAAAAAAATAATGCGCATCAACTGCTTTACATTTACAGCTGTACAACTATAGGATATGTAAGCTGATTAACGAAGTGGTTGTAGTTTATCACTGAATGTCGAAAACTGCCCGGGAATTTTTGTATCGTTTATATGATCATCAATCGCTTACTTTTTTCTTTCATTGTTTTTTTTCTCCACTTTCCTCTTTTACCCTCATCATTTTTCGCCCGCGTTTTTTTCTTCGCTCGTTCTTTTTCATATTTCTTTTAAACTCTTTTACTTTTTTTTTTCGTGTCCCGCGTTTTATGATTACGAGCGTGGGGTGGATGAAATTTATGGTGAGTTGTGTGCATCGACTTTTTGGACAGAAATGGCATGTAGTCGTCAGGAACAAAAAAAAAAAAAAATACCGACATTTCATTCGATACGATGTATATTCGGCCCGGGACTATGCAGTATATTATGTGCTAACGACACACCGTGGATATTTTGGTCTTATATATTTGGACCTTTGTCACCGATAAAATTCTATCCTCTTTTTCATTATATTATTATTATTATTATTATTATTTTTATTATGTGAACTTATTTTTTTCCTACAAGGATGATATGACTGACTGACGTGTTGAATTAATACATAATTATGATTTTATTGCGGCGACATGAGTAATATAATTCTATTAAATTTAGTTACATATTATTGTACAACTTTCGAAGTATGTCAGGAAAAATTTTCAATGAAAACTATTGATAAATAAGCCGGTGACGTTGAATTTCCAGAGGCGCCTCGAAAAAAAGTGATTTTGCGGTGAACATCATAACTCGTTATCGGATCATCTGAAACAAAAAAATTGATATGCATTTCAAAAGTGATATATTTCTCGAGGTAATCACGAAGAGTTTTTTGTTTTCTTATTTTTTTCAATTTTTTACAGCACTTGGAAGTGACAAGCGCAATTTTAGCTAAAAAAATCGCGGTTAATTTGTTATTAAAAAATAGACAAAATTGAAAAAATAAAAAAAACTCTTTGTGATTACCTCGAGAAATACATCACTTTTAGAATGCATATCAATTTTTTTGTTTCAGATGATCCGATAACGAGTCATGATGTTCACCGCAAAACCACTTTTTCTCGAGGCGTCTCTGGAAATTCAACGTCACCGGCTTATTTATCAATAGTTTTCATTGAAAATTTTTCCTGACATACTTCGAAAGTTGTACAATAATATGTAATTAAATTTAATAGAATTATATTACTCATGTCGCCGCAATAAAATCACAAAAATATGCTTCTTTTTCCCCCCTCCCCCCCCCCCCCCCCCCCCTCAACACTCATATATCTATACACAAACGTACTAATTCAACGATCTCATTCTATTCACGCAGGATTTCATCCGATAATCCTTTTCATATGCATAATTTATGTAAAATCATGATGTCGATAAAATATGTAACAGGAGGATATGAGGGAGAGCTGTGCAGTGATTGACCACTTGTGCGAATCCTTGACATGAGTATTTTCTCAATAATCTACATCAAATTTAGCGATAAAATCATGGTGATTCATACTGAAGAACCCTTGAAAGTTGAATATATATATCTATGCAACTGAGGATCTAAAAAATAATCAGGAGAATACGCAGAATATATATGCACATATAAGATATACAGATGGGAATTGATCCGATGACTAAATAGCTTTAGATTGAAAAAACTTTCGAAAAAAAAAACTGATTTTCCAAACGAAGTTAAATATGCGTTAATAATTCTTATTGAGATCGAAATATTGTATTATTGGCACAAGTCAATTGATTCATGAAAAAAAAACACGTGGATTTTCTGATACCAATTCATAATCCCCTCGAAAAAACTCATGAATTTGTCAGGTTTATCTGTTCCTATCACTTAATCGATCACAAAAGTATGGGTTCATAACTGTATTGTATCCACCACATCTCACTGTAATTGAATAGCAAAAAAATACATTTATTAGAAATCAATATCTATGATAGAGAGACGAGCTCGATTGCATCACCACACCAAAATTCACAAATGAAAAATGATAGTTTTCTAACTTTCATACCATCCTCAAAATAGGTATCAGCATCCTGCAACCCATCACTGTCACTGAATTATACCCCATTCACATGGAAAATATATATGCTTGTTTTAAGCCCTTATGCTCTCAGACAGCAAAAAAATTTATCTAGCTATTGTATCTGATCATTCAGGACCAAGAAATTACAATAGTACATATCATGGTGATATAAAACCTCTATGAAATATTACCAACCTCTTTATTGAGCTTCATTTCTGATTGAATCACTTAAATATTAGAATATGTTAAACCATGTTGCAAGATTTCGCCAATTTGTCCAGTTATGATATGAAGTGGAAAAGTCGGCGATGTTCATAACTCGAGAAAGTAGAATATTCTACATGTTACAATGAATACGAAACATGTGAATATTAATGATTTTCTTTGACTTGTCGCCAACCGTCTTATTGCTCGTCTTTTCCTACATTCAAGCAGTTAGTTCTTCATTCAAATTGCATATTGTTCAATCAGTATAAACTTTTCATTTATTTGATCATTCAAATAGAACATGACTTTACATTAGGAAAAAAAAACTCGAATCCCTTGGAATTGTTTGCCAATGTTTATGGTGAAAGAAAAACAAATGTTGTGTGAATATTAATTCCGCTCATTTGTAAATTACATTTATTTGCATTCAGTGATTTGATCACACCATTCTTGTACTCTACATAGAAATTTCAATTATGTAAAGATATACACATCGATTAATGTTATAGATTTATTTCAGTGTATAATTAATACCACATTCATATTATTAAGACACAGCGAGAAACTCAATTTGACTGGATATAACCAAGACGTTGTCACAATGAGAAAATGAGTTTTACCGTAGCGAATCTAAAATTCATCGGGTATATTCTATTCCGTATACGTTGTATGCATCGCTTCTCGTATCCTGCGCGAGTTTCAACACGAAAACCACTATCTATACACACACATATATACAAACACATGTATATATATATATATATATAAGGGGGTATACATCGTAGTTTGTTGCAGCGATGTAATCCTACATTTGCCACCCGTGGGCTTTTCACCACCGGATAAGCCAATATCAGTTGCGGTCCTTGATAGCAGATAGTTGTCGAAACAACTTGCAATCTAATAGTTACGGAATAGCAGGTACGTTAATGTAAAGTGCAGAAATGTAGCAAAGGAGAAGTTGGCAAATATTCCCTTTATATGGTTAGTAAATTCACGTATGATGTCGAAATATCTATGTTTTAATATATATATATCTGGCAGAATGACATATAAACAAATATATACATGCACATAAGCCGTAGTGTACGTATCGGAAACTATCTATTGGCGAGTACATTGGTCAAACAACCGAAATAACATTCCTGTGTGGGCACAATTGAATCCGATGGTACGAGATAGTAACGCTGAATTGGCGACGCCTCGCTTCATTTCGGAAATATCCTATTGCATTATATTCACTAGACACATGTGGATATCTAGCACAAATAGAATTGATTATGATGTCGCCTCTGCGCATATTTATATCTTAATGAACATTTCACGAAAACAAACCTCCGTATATATTCACTCCGTATAAGAGTGATAAATACCAATGAAAATGTTGGAATAATTGGTGGGCCTGAAGTTTCAATATTTATTCGTATTTTATTGGAAAACGATCATTGGGATGTTACATTATGCATTCAATGTGTATTGATTATGTGATGCATATGTGTGTACGAGCAGATTTGTCAAGGGGTTTCTGTGTCACTCGGCTCTTCATTGTACTACCACAACGTGATCAAACATGTGTTACAATTGGTTTATAGGAGCAGCTGGAGATGATGATACAAATTTACTTGGTCTTCCTGTGTTCGTGTTTGGTTCGTGCAAAAATTGGTAAGTTTGTATAAACATATTTGCATTTGATGTTTTGCTCTTAATCTCAACTTATTTTAAATTCACAGGATACTTCTGGCACATCACAGATATACATTATGACCCAAAATATTTATCACGTGGGAATACTGGCAGTAGTAAGCTATATTGACCTAAGTATTTATGTTAGATTATTTATCAAATTCCTCTTCCACTTTCCCCCCCTTGGGATTCATTTCTTCGATACTCCTCTATCATAGAAAAGATGAAACCTGTCTGCTGAGTTAATAATAAGATCTATAGCGATATCTCAGAAACTCGAATAATCTGATTTATTTAATTTAAAAATTCGTTTTTACCGATCAATAGAAATCGAAAAATCACGATAGTAATCGGAGAACTTAGTTGTACTACAAAATGAAAATGATAAATTTCTATTTCAGTCACAATTTTATTTTTAATCTAGAAAAGAATTAGATAGATAAATTTTTCCGCGCCTGTCTCGGCTTTGACATCAGTTTCCGCTTTTTTTTTCTTTTTTTTTCCGGTCGTTCTGCCCGCCGTCCATGACATCATTCGTCTACTATAAACATTTTGAAATATTTTCAAACGATAGAATTGAGAGAATTTTCATGTTGAACTGAGTTTCACTCTGAATACACAAGAGAATGAAATGAATCCTAATCTCAACTGTATTAGTAGTCTCTGAATCAAATACACCTTTCATTCAGTGTATCAAACTCACAGTTTGAGTTACGGAGACGGTCGCCCTCGTAAATATTAATGTCGAAGAAATATTTTATTGTCGATATAGCAAACGAATATTCATGAACATAATTCCGAATGAGGAGATGAGTTGTTAATGTTCCCAGACTGTCTTGAAGAAGTACGGCTCGAATAAGTCACTGGTAGATGCATTCTCAGAGTTAATATCGACAAGCAAAATATACGCCGCAAGTAGATATATGTATAGCTTGTAACAACTAAAACATCCGGAAATATTTCCACCCTGATCAAATTTCAAATGCATCTTTGCGCATAATCAACAAAGCATCAACAACGCACTGGAAAAAATAAGGAAATTTTCAAATTTTTAAATTCTTCTAGCATGCGCAAAGGATTTGTATCTCGAGCTCTCACTTTCTATACAGTGTTTGCGTTTATTTTTTAGTCCTATTAATACTATAAGTTTCCGTCGCCTCGTTCATTGCCTAACCCACCGAGACTATCATGACCAGCTTCTAGCGCTTACTTATCCAAACTTTAACCAGTGTATAGATATATACAAACATATATATACGTAAATATATATGTCTGCTTGTTGAGTTAGTAATACTCTGTACTCTCTTTTCCTTGACTTCTTCTTCGCATTTCATTTCTCTTCACAGCATGAAACCCACTTCAACACTAACTTCCTCTCAATCTCATTCTGTTTGCTTCTTTTCCTTTTTCTATTATTCTATCTCTTTTTTCTCCGTCGTTCGTTTAATTGAGACACTTGAGTGTCTACAGACGAGAGAACTGGTTGAAAAAGAAAGGAAGATTCACAATTGGAATTGGGGTAAAGATAACGAAAGCTCGACGAACCACAACCCACTTGGCTTCAATATATATATGTATATGATGTAGAAAGACCAAGTCAAGTTCTTTCCAGCGCGTTGACCAATACGCCGCAGTTTTTCGTAACATACTTTTCATTTCAATACATCAATGTTTAAAACCATGCAATTGATTTTTATTGCATTGTGTTATATTTTCGAGTTATTCTCGTTGAGATTCAGTTAATTTAATTGGAAGTTGCTCAAAGGAAACTAACTGATCACAACAATTCATGTCTATGTGAACTCATTTATTTTCGCTATGAAGACAAATGTGTCAATTATATTTATTGATTGCCGGGTATATGTCTTATCACTTTGAAGGTACAATAAGAAAAAAGAACCTTTTATTTTACATCCGGGACTTTTTTTTTTAGTTTCTTTATGCAACGAGTATCCCCAAAATTTGAAATTCAAACATGAAAATTTTTTTATTTCTCAATAAAAGCTCTATAAATTCATTCTGCTTGAGTTAATGGCCGGTATGTGGTGGGGAAATAATATAAAAAAGATTGGCAATATTTTTTATGGAATTGCAGTATGCTGGAACACAAAAATAAATAGTGATGATGGTCGTATGAGATCAGACAGGAGAGTCTCAGGAGTTTTCGGCAACTACAGTTGTGACTCGCCGTGGGCGTTGATAGAGTCTGCTGTCCAAGCAATGAAATCAAAACAGGACGAGGGAATTGAATTTGTTCTCTGGACAGGGTAAGTACCAATCTATATTTCAATTTTAATTGTTTCTCATGGATTCATAGCACGTGCATGAAAAAATATCGTATAATTTAATAAGCGTTCTGGCTCTGTGCACCGACGATTCAAGGATACACCCATAAATAAATGAATTATTGAAAATAAAGGCAGAAAGGCACGCGGAATGTCGTTGCCATTTTGGCGTATGTGTTACCGTCGGGTACCGCGTCTCTAACTTTCTCCATTATTGTTCAACCAGTGCGTGTATAACATGAAATACACAAAATAAAGGTCGATAGTATATACATATATAATTAAATTGTCTGCATATGCATATGTATGCACACATATAAGGGGTGTTTACTTTTAGCGTAAATTTATACCGACATATATATGTATATACAGAATAGAATGCTGCTACGATTTCAATTATTTTTTCTGCGATTGCGATGTCTCGCGTATGTCTCGCGTATGTCTCGCGTATGTTTCACTTCATTTTCGAGTTCATATGACGAAATTGTTTTTTCTCATTTTCTGAGAAACTCTCAATCCGCCACGATGAATTTTACAATGAACATCGAACTACAAGAACGTCAAATAGAAAATGTAAAAAGAAACGATGAGCACTGAATTGAAGATTGAAAATAATCTATTAAATCTTCCCATCTTTCAGTTTCACCAACATATTTAAACACAATTGTTTGTTTAGTCAATAATTACTGAACACCAAAGTCTAATGTTTCATCACGTTAATATAAATATGGATCACTTGATCTGTTACAGCGATGCATTAACTCATGCGAGTGAAATGAGCGAGGAATATCGGTTGGAATCGTTGAAAAATCTTACGGATCTATTGTCCCATACATTCACTAGCCAATTTGTATTTCCGGCATTGGGCCACGAAGACGTTGGCTTGAACTTCACCCAAACGGCAATTTTGTGGAAACATTGGTTACCCAGCGAAGCTCTCCAGACTTTTGAAAAATGTTTGTATAACCTGCAATATAATTTTTTCCCCTTTTCGTAATACTTTTGTTTATTTTCAGTTTATTTTGACGTACTCTATTTGAACCTTATTGTGCTGTAGCACTTACTTTCATTAGAATATTCATGGCAGGTCGGAATAAAAAATACAACAAGCTCAACTATATGCTGGCCGAAGACTTAATTCCTGACGCATAAATTCACGATGTACCTTTTTTCTGTTTATATTTTGTTTTTTCTCATTTTGTTTTTATCTTCGCAGCGCGAACGACGGAAAGTAAAGTTTTCTTCAGGAAAATACGTTTCGGGTTATAATGTAACTAACGAAAATGAGGACTAACGGCGAGTGCGCGCTCGGCTATTTTTAGATCGTGTACTTTTATATTTGCCAACTTTTTTTTTTATACGGATAAATGTAAAATATCTCTGGATCGCAAATTGCACTTAGGCAAATTGGATATTGATGATCTATTTTTTCATTCAGGATAAGATAAAACTTTTGAGTGTAATTAAATTGATTTGTGTATGAAATTTTTCGATAAACAATCTGGCGAACTGAAAAATGAAGTTTATATTATGACAATTGTTGTTTCAGCTGGCTTTTATACATTCGAACAAAAGTCCAAAAAACATCGGATCATTTTTCTCAACACAAATTTATGGTTAGACATGGGCACAAGTATTGAGAATCGGGTTCAACATCACCAAAATTATCATCAGCAGCAGAAACAAAGGGCTACGTCGAATTCGAATACTTCAACAAAAAATACAAGCGATCCCCACATGCAATGGCGTTGGTTCGAATCTATTCTGAGTGAAGCCAAAGATAAACAGGAAACTGTGAGTAATGCAGTTGCACATATATATGTAACATCATGCATGTATACTTACCATCTAAAATGTTCATAATGATGCCCGACTGAAAATTTTATGTGAACATCCATACGTTTCATTCAATATGCAAATTCATTTGAAAAATCGGCCACCTGAATATTGAATGGTCAAAAAACGTAAATTAATTAGAATGAATATTGAAATTTCTATTTTTGATGTCGAATTTTATTCATTAAGAAGATGGATCCATGCGTTATTGATATTCAGTAACTAGATGATTTGATCCGGACAAGTTTCATATCATTCAGAACATTTTCTGGTCTGTCTACAAGAACTATTGAAATAACAGAGTGCTACCAGAATTCACAATATTTTTTATGTTACAATTAACTACATTTCAATAAGATTTCTGTCGTCACAATTCAGAACAAATTCATTTTGACTACTCATCTACTGTCTTATCCTAAATCAACTTGTCAGAATTAATTCTATAATTGATCACATTGATTTTTCAAAAAGCATTCTGTATATTTTTTTTTTGTTGTTGTTCATTGAATATACGATAATTAGGCCACAATGTCAGCCTCTTCTATGTCATAATTGATCGATTTGTCATTCATTTCACTAATCATGTGTCTATTAAATGAAAGCGAAATCGATTGTTCACATATTCAACAATTATTCAATTACACGATTCCGTCGTTCGAATCCATTTCTTATCACCAAGAGTGATCATTTCAGATATTGACAATGATATACTGGAATTGTAAGGGAAAAAAAATTTGGAGATCAAAAATAGTCAAATGAGAATATGGAAGAAGCATTCAATGAATTGAAATAGATTCGGCTAAGGGTGGGCACATGAAAATCCTACCATTTGAAAAATTAAAAAGACCTCAAAAATTGATTCAACTATACAGATCACACGTATATTATAATATTATTGAAAGTAATCATAATTCCCTATTCTCCCTTCTAAATGTTGTGTGGGAAGAATCAAATAGTTCACACCCTTCGAAACTGTGTCGGATAATCCATCCATTTACATCAAATTCTTCTACAGCACTTAATCCATCTCAACAATTATTAGTTCAGAATTATGATACACATCATTGACAACGATTGTAAATTTCTAACGCGGGAATTATGCTTCTATTAGATGGTAACTAAATACGCACGAAAATATTGTAAATAACTTTATTTTTGCTTCGAACATATCACCACAATCTCAGTGACATCTGTGTTTGAGCCAATTTTAAATTAAAGCTAGGTGAAAACAATATTATTTCAATATCATCATCATATGTCTATTGAATTTTGGAATGAAAATCCTCCTACAATAGATTAAAATGCTGATACTCGGGAACTAGAGTACTTTTTCATTTCGAAATAATTCCTTGAGTATTGATCATATTCCTGCGGAATTCTCTCCCAGTATTCGATTAATAATATCTTTCTCATTAATCGTAAGACGATTTAGTGAAGCGGAATGAGGTTTATTGTTCCATAACAATAATATTAGCAGGGTCGCTAACATATTTTCGTGAACATCAAGTTTTAATCGGGTATACAGTTTATAACTCTCTTCAACAAATTGCCAAGAATCCACGAAATTCATGTATAGAGTTTTCTATTACGTCATTTGTTGCTATTTGTCAGTTCAATCTTCCCCCATTTCGTTGCAAATAAAAAAATTTTTCACAATAAAGATTGGAACTAGCTGCTGATCTGAAATATTTTAAAATGCTCGAAGATTATTGTTGAACTCAACATAATGGAATTAAAGGTAAACTCTTTACCCCAAATGGATACATTCAATTTAATTTAGTTTTTTCGTTGATTCATTTCGTATCCAACAATTAGATGATGTTTTTGGCGTGATGACAACAGAGATTTAACAGACCATGTTGGGGAATATTGTTGAATAAAACACAGGGGACGGTTGAAAAGGAGAAGAACAAGAAGAAAAAGAAGAAGAAGAAGGAGAAGAAGAGATTCATTAGAGACGGATGAAGTGTAAGGGAAGAGAGTATTAGGGGTAGGGCAAGAATGAAGAATTTTGTACGAGCGCGCGTGACAGCTGAACATAGGCATTGGCCGCCCTAATCTCCTTTAATTCGGGTCGAGGGCGAGGTTCTTATTCTCTTGGTGGCCGAGTGCCTATTCGTCTTGTTCGGGCGATATAGACTTATACGAAGTATTCCCAAACCAACTGGCAAATTGATGAGTGGTTCGCGCTCTAGAATATTCACCAATTTAACTCGAAAAATACTTTTCTCCTCTGTCTCTATGTCTATATCTATATAAACGTACATCATTCAATTTGTACGGATTAGTTCAGATGAATAATGCCTGCAGTTATTCACCTCATTCAATTGAATCTGAGTTTATTTGTCATAGAATCAGTAGCTCTCATATGCAATACAGCTTTCATGCTTAGCAAACATTTATCGATTTCATGTTTGGTATAATCTATATGTACAAGAAATACATGAGTTTAAGCGTATTCTTGTGGAAATTTGAAAATTGAGACTCATCTTAAAATTTATTTGAAAAATATAAATTGGCGGGAGACGATTGCATTTATATTTAAACTAAACAAACCAGATCTCTTGAGTTGACAATAGTTTATTCACTAGCCTGTTTTTTCACTATACTTATAAATGTTGAACCTTACGAAAATTTTCATCCATTTTACATTAAACTCCACTGTACTTCACATCCATATACAAATGCAAATGCTCATTTGTCAACTGTACTAACACGTCGAATGTTTGACAGAGAAATTCATTCTAAATATACACAACATGTTTTGAACGAATAACTTTTCATCCAGACGTATGAAAATATATAATTTATTCATTTCATATATGTCGTTGTTGACTGTGAAAATACACTCTCGTCACATTCTATAGCACCAGTGAATAATTTCCCATAATACATAGGTTCTCCGAAATATCAATTTAGTTTCAAGTATTTATCAACAGATACAATCATTGCGTGGTAATACAGCAACAAATTACACATGGTCGTGTGTGTATACATTTTTGTATAGATACGGGATACTGTGTGTCCAGATGGAAGGAGGGAAGAGAGCACGAATGAATGGGGTATACGCGTTCGAGTGAAAAGTGATCAATCAGCGTTCCCATTGTCGACTCATTGGAGATCCTTTATCTCGTGTGCTCGTTCACGATTGATGAATTATTCTTCCACCTTCTTTTGTTGTGTTTCCAATTGGAGCTTCGCAAGAATTTATCAGCGATTTTTTATCGCACACTCTGCATGTGTTTTAATTTAGTTTTAATCGTTTGCTTATATATAGCGTGTCGATGAAACCAAAAAATAGAAAAAAAAAAAAGGTTGATCACCAATTTACAACCTTTTTGTATTGGAAACGGCCACGGAACTATGAAAATTTCTCTTTCTCGCTTTCTAAAAATTTTTATAAAATAGATCCTACTATGCGTCTACATCTCTTGTATTTTTTAACAAATATCTTTATTGTTTATGACATTCATTTGCTTTAACAAAAATTCAAACGAATTTTTTTTTTAATTCTGACGATGCAATGCATACACTGCGCACGACATGCAGTCTCAACTTTATATCTATTGTTAGAATATAACCCCAAGGTATCTATTGAAAATTAAGCATCGGCAATATATACTGCCAATAACTATGTGTTCCATCGACTTATAAACACATATACATGTACATAAATACATGTGTATGTACATATTCGTGTTGGAACTTTGTTATCTAAATATGTCCATCCGTTAAACGCAAAGATTCAAAGTTCTAAATACCAAACAGATATATGTTTCATGTTAAATTGAGATTATATACAACTATAACAAGACTGAATTCTCGATCCACTTTCCTAAATCAAAATATTATATTATCTGGATGATTCCATTTTGAGTATTCGTATTTTCTATATCTCGTGTTTGCGTCCTTCCTGCATTCTTCGATGTGTCTGCACTTTAAATCACATTACTACTTCACACTCACTCTTACTTTTATGCCCATCCTCTCGCGCGCTATACTCGCCCGCTATATAACCAAGATATTCTCGAGTAAATTTCGCGTGTAATGGAAATTGATCATCGAAGGAAACTCTGGGGCGAGTGCAAACTCTCGTAGCAACGGTTAAACAGAACGTAAATAATCAGCAAGTTCCTCCTTTCACACTTTCACCCGCTCATCCTTTTGCACAAATGCCCTTGTACATTACTTCAAATGTATATACATTATACATATATATCTTTGTATGTGTATGTGTATAAGGTTTATGTGGTTGGGCACACGCCTCCTGGGGTGGATGAGAGAGCCAGCGGCGCAAGACCACTGAAAGAGCACCACAATAAACGATATCTTCAACTTGTCCGACAGTATGCCAGTATAATTGCAGGCCAATTCTTTGGTCACTGGCATTCTGACACATTTCGTACTATCTACAATAACGCGGGTATGAAATATATTTCTGCAACATTTTTTCATAGTTATATTCGTGTATGTATGTATAAACGAACTTCACAGTGAATATTGTTTTTGTTTGGTTGAAATGATGTTAGGAGTGCCTGTCTCATGGATCATGATGGCACCAAGTATCACGCCCGGTCGTCCCACTGGCCCCAATAATCCTGGATTAAGATTGTACAAGTTTGAAACGACCACCGGCCAAGTAAGTCTTTTCATTAGTATATAAATAATTATTCGTACATAATTTCGTGTATTCGTATGAAACATTAATATCCATAGTATTCATGAACAAAAATATTGTGACTCGACAAACTATAAGTCAATAAGGCAACCACAACTACAAGTGAAATAGGAAATTGATTTGGCATTTTTGTTTCGAGGATTATGCCCTTTGTGAAGCTCTATTTTTTCCCCGTCATCTCGTCCATTTGCGTATGATCAATTGATTCCGTGGAAAAAAAAAAATATGACATGAACTTTAAACGGAGTGTCAACAAACTCAATATCATTTCATTTTGAAAAATTAATTTTTTTCCCCTATATTTTTGAAATGAGTAATTTCTTGGATTACCGTTTATTTAGACAAAAATAAAACTTTATGAATTGTTGAGAATCAAAAATTTAAAAGTACCGCTACTGGTAAATGGTGCCACCTTCATCCACTTCAGGGAAAATTAATTCTTTCTTTTCCCACTGACCTATTTTGAATTCAAGTAAATGTCATCTACGCTACTAATTCTTCTCTCTCAGTGATCTCACAGTACTTTTTTTTTTCCCACTCAATCTAATTATTCCAGGAATCATAATTTTTAAAAAGAAGTCCAATTATATTCAGACATTCCGAATGGATGAAAAATCGTGGCATCAAACCGTTGTTTTGAATCATTCAAGCACCCTGATGCGACACGAGTGCAATGTTGCATGAGTAAGTCATTCTGACAGTGGTATTATTCCATAAATCGATTTTGTGATTCTCTCAAGTGTTAGTAAATATAAATGTACTCCGATCGCGAACGATGCGTGTGGTTGGATGATTTCACTTTTTTATGCGATCGATGAACTGATTCTCGGCAAAAATCAACTTTCCATCATCAGTTAGAATGAAAAATTGTATAGTCACCAAAAACTGTCTCGTCAGTCAGTATAAAAACTCCCATTTCACCAACCGGGAGAAGAAAAAAAATTAATTTTCCCAGAATTCTCCTCCTTGCCAGAAGAAATATCATGACACATGAAATTAATCATTTGAATTCAACAGTGGATTCACGATCGTTATTTCATGATTTTATAATTTTTATCTCAGGGAAATTCCCTTTTTTTTTTTTTTTTCATCTATATATTTGACGTGATACTGAACTGAATAAAAGTCTCACGGAGACAACATGAAACAGAAATAACTTCTGTTCATAACCGAGATGTCAAATATTCTTCGAAGAATACAATTTAATATGATCGCAGCTGCTACACTTTCATTATGTAGTTCCAATGTTAACCACACTTTTTCTCTCCTGTGAATTCAGATGCAAGTTGTCAAACAGACTATTCTACGAATATATGAGTAGAAGTAACAATACAAAATCAACAACAATATATATCTGAATGTCGATCAAATCGTCAAAATTGTGTAAAACTATAAATCACAGAGAGTTGCAATGTTTTCCTAAATATTGGGATTCGTATACGATACTATGTTATATTCTGCTCGAGAAGGAGGAAATGTAATCGAACAATAAACATAAGAATTTAGTTTCTGTAATATAATAACAAGGGGCAGAGTTTTAATTCATCCACCTCCACGGTGAAATAATAATATTAATAATAATAATAATATAAATTATTAATAATAAAAGCAATAATAAGAGTTCTGCTAGAATATTCACTATTAGAACATGAGAAAGAAAATAAGATGAGGAGATAAAAAATCGAACAATCTCTATACTTCAATAAAATAGATTGATCGAACTATATTAATTATATAATGCAGCAGGAAGCGATAATATATGATGTGAAATGATGAAATATTGAACTGTATGCAGATTCTAGACTACACCCAGTACTATCTCGACTTACCAAAAGCCAATGCTATTGGACGTGCCAATTGGGTCGTTGAGTATTCCCTTTTGGATTATTATGAATTAAAAGAGATAACTGCTCAAAGTCTTCATAATCTCGCCGCTCGATTCACTCAGCCCAATGATTATGCATTTGTCAGGTATGCAAATACAAATATTTATCATTGTTTCGCTTATGAAAATGCCTGATAACTCTATACGATAAATTTCATGATGGAAGATCAATGTGATTGCGATGAGATGTTTGCAGATATTATGCTGCAAATACAGTGTCTTTACCACGTGAGGTCGGTGACGTATGGGGCTGTGGTGGTGCAATGAATGGTAACTGTGCCCTCCAACACTATTGCGCTGTTACACGTATCAATCCAGAATTATACAACAACTGTCTATCAACATATGCCTACGCTCTTGCCGCAGCTTGCTCACCACCAACTCGTCTTTATGTAGCGCTTTATATAATCACTATTCTCAGTTGTCTACTTCACAGTCGGTAGATTATAATTCTTTTGTTCATGGACCATTTTTTGATTACATTATCGGTCGAATCCACTGTGGTATATGTATTTAATGTGTATGATTGTATGTCTGAATATATGTGCTGTAATTATGAATGAGCGGCCAACTATTTGTCAAACGTATAAGTCAATGGTGCTGTTATTTGTTCATATATTTCCATTATTCATACTCGCAAAGAAGAATTATGTTAAATTATAACGATAATAATAATAATAATATAGGTAATGATAATATAGATAATGATTGAAATCGTCATTGTAATAACGATATTAATATCGGTATCAATTATATTATATCGATGGTAATAAAATAATAATAATGATGACCCTAAAATTAATAAACAAGAGATTTATTAATTTATACAAAAATTTCGAAAGCGAAAGAAAAAAAATTTGCACTCGGTAAATAAAAAATAACCATTATAGTGGGACTACTTGGGTGAATGATGATGAAATATGCTTACAATGTTAATATCATATTGGGAAGCCATCATACGGATGAAATAAAGTGGCAGCATTATTATCTTTTATGTTTCTTTCTCTTCGCAAGTAAATGGGATGGAACAATTTCATGAAGGAAGAAGGCAATTGGTTGTACGCAGCATTGCGGGACCGCCTTATTATAGATTTCGGATATTTACAATGTATATTCGCCAGCAACCGTTGCGTATAGATATGTCTCTCAGTATATATCGTTTTCATGCTTAAATGTTAGATACAGTAAGGCTTAAAATATTACCTTAAATTCATGCCCACGAGGCACTGATGATTTCTCACATTTTCTCGCTCAACGCAATTATTAATCGTTGAACAAATATTTTTCACAAAATTTTGAAACAGACAAAAATGATAAATGAAATATTATGCTAGGTTGCGAAAATATATAATGAAATCAACGAATTTTGCCACATGATATTCAACGTTTTATCCCTTTGAGCCCATTTCAGTGTGGTCATTGTAATCATTATTCAATTGATTATATGATTATGCACATAATCTAGAAAGAATATAGCATAAATGTGACCAAAGAATCTAACTTGCGTTACAAGTCGATGGAATATTTATGTGTCATCCAAGGCTATCATGAATATCATTTCATGTTATCTCTCGATTGGACAAAATCATATAATATGAAAATAAACAGCCATTTGTTATAAATGTGTATGCAATTCATTTCTTATTTGCTTTCAACAGAAAAAAAACGAAAAACAAACACTCGTGAATGATGAAAATAATAACACAAACATAAATTCGATCCAATACATATGGTTACATGCGCACAAACATAAACATAACCATCGTTATAAACAGCAATAGAGACAGAACCGTAATGATTCTCAAGTAATATAATGCGCATGTTTGTCATATGCAATGCAACAATAGACTAAACATTCCATTACGACCATACGGCAACTCAAACAAAAAATGAAAGAGATGTCATTGTTATTGACTTTTCTTCCACAACATTTGTTCTCTGAAATTTGGCGAATATTGGTATAAATCGTCATAGCTAGCTGATTCGGATGGACACCCAATTGCACGAGACAGAAAAAGAACGCGTTGACCCCAGGTGAGTTGCGAGCCAGCCGAAATCGCCAATACCAAGCTACCCGAGTATTTGTTTTCTATACCTTAATATATCATAAAAGATGTAGGAAGAAATGACATGTTAGTACCATTATGCATACATTTCATAAATTATTGAACGGCCACCGTCCATTATACGGCAATTAAATGAATCAATATCTCGAGAAAATATCAGCCAAGCGGTGAATATCTATAGATATTCTTCTTGACAGCATAAACCGCCAATTGGTACGGGATTTTGTACAGAACTTTAATCCGATATAATATGATTTTCGGTGGAAAATTATCCAGTGTCCCGCAATCGTCTCCCTGTTGTCGAATTGTTTAACTCAACTTTCCATTACATTTCATCCCATAAGGCTAATTGAAAGGGTATGCCAATTGGAAATTGTTGAACGCAAAAAAAATGGGAAAATCATTTAACCAAACAGAATAATTTTCAAACATTTAATTGAATATCTGAGGATTATATTGAAATTTCAAAGAATATGACGATTCCAAAATAATAACAACCCATGGATTATGGGTTTGACGATCAAGAAGAAAAACAGAATAATTTTTAAATTACTCATGAGTATTTGCAATGGTATATTTGAAATTGATGAAGAGCAAAAAAATGGCCATAGTTAAAATTACATAAAATAATCCAATACGGATCCTACGTTTTGTATCTATGCTAGAAATACATAAAGGCGAAAAAGTTAATGGCCACTTTTATTATCCCGAAAACTAGTGTGTGCCATCGAATCACCTTCGATGCAAAAAAATCAGATCAGATAAACTTTCAGTATAACCGAAATGTGACGGAAAATATGGATTTTACTGTGAGACATTATAACCTGCACCGATAATGCTCGAATATGATGATCGAAAAAAGAAAAAAAAAACTTTGCCACATGTTGATTTCCACAAAGCTGGCATATACTCGGAGGAAAAAAGGTGAATTCCACCGAATGGACTCATCGTGAAGTTCAGTAGTTTGTCGGAATGATTCTTCTTCTAACCCCAATAGATTTTGTGACATTAAAATCATCCTGTATGCATGGATGATGTACAAGTGCAATATTTAGGTAGAGTATCGTTATGGTTGTAGACGGATTTAAACACCATGAGGAAGAAATCGTTGAATATTTCATGTAATATTTGACGCGGGAAATTCTCTGTGCCGAAAATGTCAGGTACGCGGGATTTATGTGTGTGAGTGAATGTGAATGTGTGTAAGAGTGTGAATGTGTCAGCATGAAGTAATTTTGTAGGAAGCATAATCGAAAGTTTGACTTTACGTCTCGTACATATAAATGTGTTTATATAATGGCGATGACAATAAACGATTCGTCGCGAGTGAAAATTTACTGATTCTATACGAGCGACGACGCATCCAGTTTAGATTTGCTTACGACTGCCACAGGAGCTGCATAAATATGGCCGAGATATCTTCTATATGATTTTATTGCAATTCACCCACAAGACCGTGGTGATGAGATGGTGAGCATGAAAATTCCAATGGTTGTAAAGCCATGGTTGACGTATAAAAAGATAACTGAAGCTATATATAGATATAAAGATAAATGGTAAGTATATACATATATATATATGGACATAGAATACGGTTGAGATATAAGAGTCAGCAGCATTCACTTTGAGTCTAGTGCACGTCGAATGGTCCGAATGCGACTCCTTGGAATTTTTATGAATCGAGCGAATTCTTCGAGTGATTACTTCGTGAAATCGTATCAAAGTAAATTTTTTAAAATCTCTCAACTTTATAAACACCAACAAAACTGCTCCTTTACTTTATATTTATCTTTTTTTTCCTCTTCTCCATTCCAACTATATATCTATATCCGTTATGTAATATATATGTGTGGGTTGGTTTGGTTGGACAAGTGCACTTCAGTGTATACATGTATAGAGGTTGATAAAAGTCGTTGACCTTTGGAGTAAAGGCGTTCAATAAATGAGAAAAGTAAAGAAAGAAAGTATAAAAAATATATAAGAAAAATAAAATAAAATAGTATGCTATATAGCAGTAAGATATACATATATATATATATATATATATTTATATGTATAACTTTCAAGATATGGCATCGCACTATACGAATAAGAAAATTTCGCTCGCTCGTTTATTCTCTGCAGTCGCGTGTCACGCTTTTAAATGTTACGAAGCATAAAGTGCGAAACAGGGGTATTCCCAACTATTATGCTTCCTAAAGTTACAAGTGACTGGACGGGCGCTAATTTTACATGTACAAAGTCTTGCATATATGTCAATTTACATATAGATATGTATATACTAATCACTTAAGTGCTCTCGACTTTTTTTTTCCAGTCCTCCAACAATGAGACCCCGGAAAAATATATATAAGCAAGAAGAAATAGAAACGAATAGAATGAGAACGAATGAAATAGTAAAGCAACAAGGAACTTGATAAATATAAGACAATGAAGAAGAAGAAAGTGGAACGAAAATAAGTAAAAAGAGGGAAGAATTGAAATAAAGAAAGAAAAATGGTAAGAAAAGATGCTGCCGCACACTTGTCCTCGTGCGCTTGACCCAAACGCTCGTGAACCACCGTCCGTCCAAGTAGCTTTTGTTGAGAACACGCAAGCTATAGATGCAGTGTAGAAGAATTTGTCGCGTCAGCCGAACGTTAAAAGGGGAGAGACATGTCCAAGTGAGTGGGACTCGAGTCCAGCGAAAAGTGAATGCGAATAAAACGAATGAAAAGTGTTGAGTCAAGTGTTACATATAAAGAGCTTTCTAAATAAATATATATACCACTCAAATTATTTTTCAATTCGTGTATGCATGGCCTACTATTTCATTCCCTGCATACGAAATTATCAGAAGCACACACATATACACACGCGCACACAAACACATCCACTCAAAATTTTTATATCGAAGCTAATGAATTTTTTCTGTCATTATTCATCTCACAAGAGGATATTAATAAAAATTTCAATTTTTTCCACATTCTTCCATACATCAATACTGAATATCAAGTTCTCAAAATAAAAACTCAATGCCTCCACTAGAACAATCGTTTTTCACTTTCACATACAACAAAATGTATGAACAGTATATTTTCAGATGAAAGTATGAATGAGAAGTCCAATGCAATGAACGATACGAAAATATGAAACAAATTTTCTGATATCGTTTGCTCTTTTTTATAATGGATTAACTCAAGTTGTGTCATCATTTTGCGATGGATCTGTCACGAATGTATATTGAAAGATAATTCAGAGTTTTCATGATAGAGAGAAAAGATCGTGGCGAACAATTTGGTTCCTATCAATAAACTCTTAGGCATTTAATTTCTCCAATTTTTCCTACATAAATATTAAATTCAAGCATTGTTAACCGACTATGATCCAGTACTTGAACATAAACTCTGTACCTTACCAGACATTCGCCAGACTTGATATTTCAAATTTCTTGACAAAGCATAAATCCGATGTATTGACGTCGGGTTAGCCATGTCAACGATTTTCAATAGACTGACATAATAAAACATCGATATTCAATAGAGACCAGAATTAATTTTGGTCTCAATCCTGAAGGTAGAGTCTCTACCGTTAATGGCTTAAATTTGATCAAATTCACACAATTACTGTCTAAAAATAGGGAATGAACGTGAATCCAACACGGCTTTGCACTATTGTGACAATCATACGTCAATAGTGGAGGTTGAAATTAATACGAAATATTGATTATCAAATAATAGGTACGACCGGATAGAGGGCTACTCCCCCCTAACTTCAGTAAGTAAGACTTCTCTGAGATATTTTTCAACTTCAGAACTAGTCCGATGAGATTATCATTGCAACTATAACCATAATTAACTGTCACTAATTGATAGTTTCATATGCATTTCGTAATATCAGTCAAGAACCCATGTGTGTGCTTTTTTTTTTGAAGAATTATGTATGGATAAGAAGATAATTTGTTACTCAGACGTAACGGATCATTGATTTAAAATAATCAACTAATTCCCTTTTAGTCATATTTGTTTGTTTCTTTGTTTTTATTTTGTTTGATTTATTTATTTTTTTTTTTATAAATTTCCTGTCCTCATTACTTGATGAATCGGAAATTGATAATAAATAACCATGGATTTGGCAAGATTTATTTGATCTATGTGATTCATGTGTTCCATGTGATTTATGAATATACAGAGATTGCATGACGTTTCTATAGCAAAAATAAAATATTGAACCGATTGTACAATATTCGAAACATATTGACGCATTCATGCATCGATACGGCTTCACATATTTAAAGCGATTATTTTTTTCATTACATATTTTCGAGTGGAAATTTTATAAGAATTTTATGTTTAGTGAGGGTATAAAAGTTTTGAATGAACTTGAAAAATTTGGTGAATCGAAACATTATTTCTTTATGGACTGAAATCAAACACCACAAAATACCATGTTGTCACAAATAAAGTTTCATGGTTACTTTTTGACTCGGTGAATTCCTGCACAAACTTCGCAGAGGTGGAGAATATGAAATTTTTGACTGTGTAGGTATAGTAGAATGTAGAATGACTGAAATATGCGACGGATACATATGGAAATAAATAGAGGATAGCGCGATAGATTGTATACATTGCCGTTTATTCGCGTACTCGCTATATCGCTGTGACAAATGTCGTGCTCGTATAGGCACGCGAGAAACGCCGGGGCGAGAAGAACAAAGCATCCTTCGCCGCGCCACAGCAGCTATTTATGAATGCCTACGATAACTCAAGGGGTTGCGGCACTCATTTCTATATATACATACATACCATCACCACCACCACCACCACCACCAACACCTTTATCATTACTATCACCACTATCACCACCACCTATATTGTCGTCGCTTTTTCCCTCACGGGGGCAACGTTTCCTTGTCGCGTTTCTTCACCACCAATTTGTCTCTTTGTGCACTTTTCTGTCATCCACGAATATATATGTATACATGTGAAGAAAATAAAAAGGCAAATTTAGCTCAATGTCAGAGAGAACCATCAGAATTTTTTACATAAAGAAGACAATTTCCACCAATAATAATACTCAAATATTGGACATATATCTGGTAATGAATACGTGAGTAAATTTTTTAGCACAGAGAGCATATAATCATTGTATCATCTCAGGAAAAAATCATCGGAATTTATATATATCAACAATGAGTATGATTATATTTTCGAGAGTTGAATAAGCACCATTCTGTTGAATAATCGCATCAACTCCAGAATAATCATGCGTGTAATATTGCCATCACAAAGTTGATGGGATATAATGAGTGTTGAGCGAGAATTTGAGTTTACCAACCCTTTATTAATTAGACATTATATGCAAGATAATGTAGATTATCAATATAATACGGAGTCGTCTGTTCGACAATCATTAATAATAATTGATTGATTTAGAAATTTGAATCCATTTTCAATACTTTTAAATATTGGGAATTAAAAATTATTAAATTCACAGCGAAACGCAACAAAGAACATTTTGCACAACTTGGAATTTTCATCATAACCGATATGTATGGCACGCCGTTTTACTATTTAATAACCGAATGAAAATTGTTATAATAATAAACAAGTGAAATTTAAATGATTTTTTTATGATGCAACATAATTAAAATGAAATGAATTAATTTTATGTCAATACATAAATTTAATTCAAATTAATTATTATGCAATAACATAATCAAATAACAGTGAATTAAAATTATGAGTTTAGCTAAATTTTAAGACTCAATTATTATTATGTCTCATCATAAGTGGAAAATATCAGTATTATAATTATGTAGGGACATAATTTTAATTAGCAATTAGTATTATGCTGTGACATAAATAAAATTGACAGCTTTTAATTTTTATTTTAAACATAAATGTTGGTTAGTTGTTGATTCAATCAAATTTAGAACTCTTACTGAATTTGAATCAAAATTATGTACATAATAATGAGGATTGAATTAAAATTATGTACAAAATAAAAATGTTATAATTAAAATTATGTACATAATCAAAATGTTGGATTTGAAATTATGACAGTTATAGTAGTTAAAAATTAAAATTATGTATCAACATAAAACTAATGCATTGCTTATTATTATGTGAAAAAATATTTTTTTTTCATCATTATTGTTATGGTACACAAGTCAAATTAATATTACTACGCCTCATAGTTAAAATTCGACATTGGGATTATTAATTATGGTAGCACACAATAAAAAAAGTCTGTATTTTAATTATATCATCGCATAAATTTTCTCCTAATTTTTATTATGACTCTACTCATAATTGAATTTCGAAATTTATTTTTATGATAAACCATAATAAGAAAGGTGAATTTTTGTTTTGTACGGATTCATATGGTATTTACTCTTTTATTATTATGAAGTAGCATAATTTAAATATTTTTCATTATGATTTTCTATGATGAAATAATATTAATTATTTGTTCACATAATTATATTATTTTCAAATATTATTATGTCACAAGATAATGTAAATAATTTCTTTTTTATAAGAAAGTAATGTTTTATAATTTCATTTATGCCACAACATAAATAAAATTAACCGTTTTTCGTACATCTTCTTATGTATAACCATTTAATTTTCTGTCAGAACATAATAATATTACATTTCTATTATGCTGATATATAAATAAAATTAACTCATAAAAATTTTTTTTTTATAAAAAATAATAAGTTATTTATTATCTTATTCAAAAATATCTCGCGATTAAATAGTAAAACGGCGTGCCATAGATATGTGTCATCATCCTCAAACATTTGTAATGCGCATTGCTTATTATCGATAAGCAATTGAACAATAAAAAATAGCTGAAATATATTACAGCATATTTGACACACATCATACGTCACAGTATCGAAATAAAAAACATTGAAAAACACATGAGCACTTTATAAACAATCGATGAGAAAAAAATATAGCGCGTGTTTGCTCGGTCCACTTCATTCTCCTCATGGATGAGCGAAGAGTGAACTTTGAAATTGCGGCAAACGATAGACAAATTCAAGTGTACCAACGACACAATTATCAAGTAAACAAAAGTATATGTGCTATTTTTCCCCATAATATTGTACAGTTTCAGTGTATTTGATCACAATGGCGAAATAATCCGGCATCAATATGTACGCTATGATGATTTGGAATGAAAGAAGTGATTCAGGTGCATGAAACATATAGAATATAATGGTATAAGCCATGAATAATTTGATCTTATTCTCCAAAATTCAAGTGAATGTAATATTGTGATGCGCTGGTATGTTCAAAAACAATAGAAAAATATAATTTTACTTATACGCCATATCCTGATGTATTCTCTATATATGTATACTCATGGCATGAATGGAATTGCAGAGTGCTTCTACTTTCAACACTTCAGTATAACTATATACTCCACATTTTCAGCTTCCCCGTCTCCGATTTATGCCAAAATCGTCGGAATAGTTCACCTCCCACTTGGCATTCGCTCGACCGCTGTTTATTGCATACCAATATGCCATCAAGAATATAGAACTTTCAAACTATAAATGTTCGACCTATTTCCTCTCTCAATCATCTGCATCTTTGCCTGATTGATTAGTCAATAGTGCACGACATGATGGCAGAAAGACACTAAAGGATAGCATAATGACAGTCGCATGGTCGATGAACGTGTTGGAATTTGGATAGAATTGATAAGGCAAATTATTCATAATTCACCATGGAATGTGTTTGTTCATAGAATTTTATTATGAAGGAAAAAAGCACAGACGGCTTTGACATGAATGCTAAAGGGAAATATACCTACCACGTCGCTCTATTCTCATTTGTTTAATTAAAGCTCGGAGCTTCATGGAGCGTCGAGTATTGTCCCTGGATGATCCATCACATTCATGCAAATATATATATATATATATATATATATATATAAATTCCCACTTTCCCATCCTCCTCCGTCCTTCCGCATCCCATTGCTACTCGCTAGGGGGTCTTTCAACTCACATCTTAATTTCAACTCCTATACCATATGGAAAATGAAAAAATCAATCGCTTCATTTATATATATTCCCTTTCGTTTTCTTCTTCTCTTCGTATAGTCCACAACAGACATAATCCATTGTGAATTTAATGAAACAATCAAATCATGGTGTAACGTATCTTCATCTCAGATACGACAAATCAAATATTTATGCTATTATATTTTATTCAAGCCATTTTGGAGATGCATTTACTATTATTCCATCAATTCTCCCTGAAAACGATGTCTTTGCAGAGTACTCATACAAAATGTTGTTGTTGGGTGGGGTTGGTTGGGGGGTTTTGTGTGGGGGGGGGGGGGGGGGGGGGCGGGGGGGGGGGGGCTACATTTGGAAGATATTTGCTACTTCGTGAACGATTCACAATATACATTTTGCACAGGCAACTCACCACAATATATTTTCACATCATAAA
This sequence comes from Meteorus colon, assembly GCA_030523085.1. Classification (NCBI taxonomy): domain Eukaryota; kingdom Metazoa; phylum Arthropoda; class Insecta; order Hymenoptera; family Braconidae; genus Meteorus; species Meteorus colon. The sequence goes on along the minus strand of JAPYZH010000202.1, from coordinate 153,273 downwards.
ATTCAATCTGATTGAAGGAAACAATTGGTAGCAGATTCGCGGATCCTTAACTTGTCATGCCAGAGTCAATATCGGTCGTACAAACTTATATATATATATATTGCGATGTGATTCAGGGAAAGAATACACGCCGAATTATGACCGCTCAACTGGATTCCGCGAATGACCTTTTTATCACATTAATAAAAATAATCATTTGCGATTCAGAAACCGCGATTTCTGTTGGGCGCCAGGTACCTTACGGGCACCAATCGAATCTAATATTTCTTTTATCATTCTGAACCAATAACCGACAATTTCTGATGATCTCCGGACTCCCGGTTGGGAGAGACCCTCGGCGATCAACTATCAATATTAATACCGAATTAATAATGTACTGCAGCTAGCGGACGATAGACGGGGGTGGCCCCCCAAATGTGTCACACTAAATATAATATTCTTCACAAAATACCCAAGTACTATTTGAAACAATTAATGATTTATTATTAATGAATGCGCGTTCCAAAGACGCTAGAAATATTTATAATACGCGTGATGCGCGATTTCAGATTTCTCATAAAGAATAATATTAATTCAATTAATGATTACGCGATTATCCAAATGATAATAAGCGTCTGATTTCCAAAATACGTGTCTAGAGACGACAACAACAATTACACAATTTCATACATAACTTTTTATACTGATTCATTCAATCATACATTCAGCACACTACATTATTGATTCGCGAGATCGATTCCCAACCCGTCCAAAGCCTATGCGCGACAAGGTATTCACAATCATCATCATACACATTCCATACAAATAATACGCTCACCGCGTTGTCCGAAATATAGAGAAAGGCGTAGATATTCCTCGAGGTAGCTGCTACTCTCTCCAATGGATACGTCCTTCCTTGAATTGATATGGTTTCAGCTGGCGATGATGCTCCGCTGATTTGATGATCTTCTCACGAACAATGTCTGATTTTCAAACGGTCTTCTTTGATGGTTTATTACGCGCTTATCGCGTTGATTATTAACATTTAATTTCTTTTCAATTGCAATCCACGAATCGCACTTTGTCATTCAATTATCATTTACAACCACTCAACTATTATTCATACATTACGGACTCCAACGATATTACTTTTCCCCGTCCCGTGACTATATTCGCGTCCTAACGCTTCTTTACACAATCAAATTCGACTCCATATTTTAATAATGCGTCGTTACGCTTCCCATATCTGCCGAGTACCCTTATCAATGCGTCATTACGCTCCTGATGTCCATTGAATACTCCCATAATGCGTCTTTACGCGATTACTTTCCGTGGAATACTAATGCGTTCATCATCTCATTTTTCTATTATTTCTTAGTGAGTCGCGAAATGCTCCCCACTATTTTCTCCTTCAATCTTTGTTCTAGCGCATTTTGGCTATTTGCGATCCACGCGTGACCAATTGTATCCCGTGACGTCCCGCAATGTCCCACGATGTTTTCATATTAATTATTCCATCGGTTGATCCTGTTGGTCCTCGTTGCGCTCACAGTCGCGACCCATATAAAATAAAAAGAGAAGTGATTAGCGATATACGCTATCGCTTCACTACTCTTCGTGCACTCATTTTATTATTATTTTCAATTTTCGGAGACGCGTTGCTGAGGTGAGGACAGAGGCGAGGACAATATATATAGGAATGATGTTCAGAATAAAACTGTCTTTCTTGTATCTAATACCGGCTTGTACATTAATCAAATGTTCATCAACGAATAAAAATGCTTTCATGACATACATATCCATTCACACAAGTATACCCACATTTATGAATGTTTGATTTTGTATACCATATGAAATTGTTCAATGGTGACAGAATATGCAAGGCAAGCCATCAAATGCCATGTGAATAAAGGCCACACCGAATACACCTGTACAGTGAACTTTCTCATAATTGCATTCCTTACCAAAACCAATTCACGTGGTTCAAATATTTTCCAACACCTTGTGAAGTTTGTGACGAGAAAAAATATCTATGTAGAAAGATCCAAACCTTGATTTGAAAATCAAAATTTCGTCCACAAACTATTTTTCAGTAAGCACATCCATCAATCATTCAGATTATCCGAATGCATTTATCATAAAACTCATCAATTGTCTCACATCATCGGCATTACTGTCACTGTAACAAATATAATGATGAGACAAAGCACTCATAACTCTATTGAAAATTCAACTCCAATATTGCGGATAATTGAGAATAAATTGAATCAATCGTTAGTACAATGCACCCGATATCCAATCGATCATCAACACGTTTCTGACGACTAATTTCCCATTGAGTCTGTCTCAATTCAGAATCAAAAATAATTTCATCCTGGAAGTGAAATTGTGTAATGAGCAATAAAATTCCTATTATTGGGTTCAGATAAATTCGTCGTTTCAAAATCGTAGATTTGCGAAATAGAAGGAGAAAATCGTGGTATTTATCCTTCAATCTTACCATACTACTATACACTTTCTGATAAAGTCTTTTAGCTCATTTAATTAATTTGAGTTGGGTCTACCTTCTTCAAATCAAAAATTTTAATCTGCATTATAAATCTAAACTCAAAAATGAGATTCATTCCAATTCAAAGCCATTTGTTTCAATAGAAAGAAGAAAAAAAATTTGTCTAGTAAGTGATTAATTACTGTCCCGGACTATACCGTGACTAATGTTTTAACCCAGAACAAAATAAGATTATTCAGGCGCACGAATATCTATACAGGATGTGTGTGTGTGTGTCTACGGCACTTGAAAGCAATATGGAGAGTCTGAATTCGACATAAAATATAATCGTTGGGATGATATGAATAAAATTTCTACAAATAATGAAAATCGAATTTGAAATTGCTCTATTCTTAGTTGTCAGATCGCTGCCATGCAATGATAGTATCGGGGATGCCGTGATTTCAAAATCTCAGCCCGTAATGCAATAATTAATTATTGATATGCTGATAATAAATCCAATCGCTATTTTGTTTGTTCTATCACACTTATCATATCGATATTCTTTAATTTATTTTTAAACTAACACACACACACGTGCGTGCATTATTCTTCTGATGGCCTGACGTTTTTATAAGATGGTATATATATTCCTGTCGCTATCCCTGTAACTCCGTAAAAGGGTGAATGGGCCCCGCCACTGACGGTTGTTTTTAATTAAATTGGATCTTCTTCCACCTATTTCTCACTCGTGGCTCATCGAGAAAATACGCTATGTTTTTGTTCTCCTTCTTTCTTCATTGATCCACTGCACTTTATCTTTGCGTGAAACTTCCAAATGGTGATGTTCATGTCACTTTATATGAATGACAGATATATGCACACAGTCTGTGACGTGAATAAAACATTAAATGTATTTACGTTTCTCATCTGACGGTATACATACCTTACCAATTGAAATTTCGTTTATGCATCTCTGAATGTGAGCAATTGCCGTTGAATACTCATTGCATACATATACATATATATGTTAATATATTGCCATGTCCAATGGACTATTGGCTGAGATTTTTTACAGACGGATAATCAAATTACCTCCAATATAAATTAACTTTGCTAGAGTACCTAAAGTTATTTAGCATTTGTGAAGCGTTGCTTTAATACTTGATATAAACAACAGTGACAGAAGGATCTTCAAAGATAGAAGTTGTTCGTGTCCAACTAAACTATCAGAAATATTATCTTGTTGAATAACTCTATGAGTGAAATTTTCTTCATACAAATATCACAATAATAATACGGTTGATTCGCGTGTTTTACCAAACGTGCGTTCTTTCGCTGCTGAACATCGGTAAAATGGGTTCGATCATTCCGAGCTAGTGTTTTTTTTTTCCTTCCTTTGAGAATCAATCACTCTCAAAAATTCGGCGGTGTTAGCTAAATATTGAATAACATGTGAAAAAAGGAAGGGGTTATGGTGTCTTACCTCATGACTACCCGAGATCATCACATTCGAAAAAAAAGTACTGAAGACCTAAAAATAGTTTAGAAAATTGGAAATACATCCTCTTCGATAAGCAGCTATCCACTACAATTAAATACCTCTACAGATCATAACCCCATGAATACCATCAATCATCTCTGATAATAACAAATATTTTATCAATACCCAAAATATATGAATATTTGACATTTTATTCAGATCGAATGATGTACTCTCGGTAGTTACGATGGTATAGATAATGATTCACAGCATTAACTTGGATGCAATATAGGGACTAAGAATAGACTTTTGTATATTAGATGAGTGGGTATATACGTTTCCGGGTAGTAAACTATATTCCGGGTGCGGCGTACCAAGGCCGTGGTAACTTAGGGGTGCAATAATGTTAGGGATCAAGTTGATGCCGGAGTTGCCGATGCATCGTTCTATCGCACTCACTCATTTTTATGTCTCATATAATAAATATTATAATATAGATGTTACCCATAACAACGATTCTAAAGTTATAGTGCAAAGATTATCCACCCTCCAACCGAAGTGTTTTTGTTTGTTTGCAACGTAGAATTTTCGAACGCCTCTACTTTGCTGAGAAAATGAAAGTCACTGAGCGTTTGTACAACGTGAACTTTGATGCCAAATTATAATACACTTGAATGACAAATTATTAACAAAGCTAATTTCTTTCACTACTTTATGCGATAATAATATATACCTTGGTTTACAATGATGTTGTGAACCTATTTTATCAATCGATACAATGTGCTGATCAAACTTTTTTTTTTTCAAGTGACATATCTTAACATGATATGCATGTTGGAGGATGAACGTCATATATTTGAAATGAGCATTAATCTCATAAATTGATGTACTCCTTTCTAAACAGAAGTTTCCATTTCCAGAAAGTAGTATCATTCAATTGAATAAGAAACTGAAAGTACACCACAAAGTATTCTAGCCAGGCCACACAATATATTTCAAAAATACCAAACATCTCACCAATATATGATATGTTCAGTGTGGGTGCTTTTGTGTGTGTGTGTGTGTGTGTGTGTGTGTGTGTGTAAATAAGGTGAATTGTAATTCAGCTGTTTCGCACTTATATCATCCCACTCTTTGTGCAGTAAGTGAAGTACATCAAAGAAACGGTGAAAATATATGTAATGGAAAGGAAGCACAACTAAATCAAAGGCGAAAGGATGGGGAAGGTTTGCCGCGAAATAAAGCCCGATAGATCGGAGTTTATATACGATAGCGAGCAAAGTAGTATGGCGATGTCTGTGTCAAGACCAAAAGGTCCGAGACGGGTTACAAAAATAAGTAAAGCCACACTAACGAGTGACATCGCTCAGTCGCGATAGCTTAAACCCTCGTTAGATCGTTAATAGTCAGCAATGTATCTTGTGAGTCGCCGATGCTTCAGCCATCAGATATGAAGAACCACCCACTACACGGAGAGAAATTTGTAGGAAAATTTACAATTCACTATGGAAGTAGTTCCCGAAATTTATGGGAAATGGTTTAATGAAAATCTCAATTATGGTAACTTTTACCATACTCATTATGGGAACGATTCCCATGCGATATTGTAATAGTTCCTAATACATTATGGTGTTAGTTCCCATATATCATGAAAATATTCCTATAATTATGGGAATGATTCCTATGATTATGGGAACTGTTCCTATACTGTAGTGACCATAAATATGGGAACTATTCCCATAATGATAGGAACTGTTCCTAGAATTATAGAAACTTTTCCTAGAAGTTATAGGAAAGAGTCCTATAAGTTATTGAAATTATTCCTATTCAGAATGGGATAAAATTTCATCAAAATTATAGGAAACGTTTCCATATTTTTCTCTCCGTGTAGTAGGGCATTGCTTCAATATATATATGCGTATTTTATGTTATATCTGCCTTTATCGTCATAAATATTGTCTGCCCTTCCATCATATACTTTGGTATTGTCATACTGTCAAGAACTTTGGCGAACATGCCTCGGGGGTCGATATATGCACACCAGATTCTCCCTTTACTCTAGCACATCCTTCATCTGTAGATACACTGAAACAGGAAATCGACAAAGAGTCCCATGCATATATTTCACTTTCTCTAGCTCTATCTATGTCTTCCAGATATTTCATTGATGTTTTTACTTTTTCCCTACTTTTTCCACTATTTTCATATTGCCATGTCATTTTCTGATCGGCAAATTGATTGAGAAAATGGATTTTTCTATCAACGAGATTCTTGAAGATATAATATGGTTATATTTTGGCTTTTTTTTAACTTCCCGATAGGAAGTTATTGTATTCACCCTGGAAATAAAAAATCGATTTTTTAACAGATCTCGACGTTTTAAGACCTCCCCAACATAACCTGCATTATTTCAGAACTAATAGCGCGATTTGGATGGTCCATGGCGTTATCGATAGGGCTTGACGTAATTTAGTGCTGATTAGATTTTGGTTCGATTCGGTTGAATAGTTTTTTAGTATTCTTATTAAACATATCTGAGAATGGAAATTTCTGTGGGACTCAACGAGCGAAGACAGCAAGTAGCTTCGGGAAGTTATTAATGTGATACCTGTTGGTATCAGATATGAAATGATTCTCCAATTAGGCACCACCAAAAAATACCTATTACTAGATATGGGCACCTTATACGCGAGCGAGCGCAGCGAGCGAGCAAATACAACCCTACTTGTTTCTTTCAATATTTCCGTTCTGATTACTCATGCTCTATCATGCACGTGCGAATGGTATACAGAGAATAATTAGTAAAGAGATAGAAAGCCGAAAAAAAGAAATAAACAGAAAAAAAAAGAAAAAAAACATAACAAAATGAATAAAGCACTGAAAGGTAATACCCCATTTTTATTTATATTCATGTACAAACAATATATTTATGTCTCTGTATGAAATCGCGTACATGCTGTCAGAATATATAGATGTGTTTGTGTATAGAGGCACACAACATATACTAGAACATCGTCGATGCTCTTTTCGGGCGGGACTGCAAACTAAATTATAGTGCGCTATTTCACAGCTGCCCGCCCGCCAACCCGCGCGACGCCCTGTCGTGACTACTGCACGGGCGCGTGGATTGACGGTTTGCGTGACGGCAACTATATATTCACCTGAGAATAATAATTAAAAGGTAGTGTATTACTCGAGAGTAACTACGGGCACGCTATTTTTCTCAGTTCATTTTCCCCTTTTCAATGAGTTTGTTATTTCATCTATTTATACCATTATTTATTCAATTGTTTTTCACTTATATTGCATTCGTTGATATATCAATATCCACGCATGTAATAGAGGGATATTATAAAAAAAATATTTCATTGATTTTTTGTATGTAAGCGCTTTGACAAATACTTGCATACAGCTGTATTCAAGTCACACAGTTTTTTTCTCTACTTTTTTTTTACCATATTTAATATATAATGAATGGCATAATAGATGTATTCGAAAAATTTGTAGTATCTTCAGTGAATCCCAAAAGTATTCGCGAATGTGTTAGAAAATTACTCATGGAAAACAAATTCCACAAATTCACGATCTTTTTTTTTTCTCTCCATCACACTTCATTCTATTCGATTCATTCGATAAATACAAATGTTGGAAAAATAAAAATTGGATCTTATACAGCTCATTTCACACATAGATTTTGAGCTATATTTCCCATGTACGTTTGGGAATAGATGGTTTAGAGACATGTTGTAGTAATGAGCACGGAACTGAATTATGGTATCAGTTGAAAAATTCGACACCAGTTGTGTTGCTCATGCAGGTAATGTTATAATTAAAAATTCCCTCTTTTCAGTATATTACAGTTTTGTTTCCTTACATGTGTTTATGAGCATTCAGAAGGGAAAGTAGAATCTTATAATGGGAAGAAAATAAGGAAAATCGGCGACGAGTCTAGTATGAATTGGTACTTGAAAATCATACTAGATTGTTAACCAGCATCAACCGTGACATAAAATATCGATTTAAATGCATTTTCGTATCGCTCACCCTTAAGAGTATGAAAATATTTGTGCATCCCCATCGTTCTACACCCCTTTACACAACATATCATATTATTCAGTGAACTTCACAGTAGTCAAAGCGAATGAGCAAAGGCATTTATACATGAAAATGTATATGTATCAACAGCTTCTCTATATCTCCACATCCATTAGTATTACATAAAGCAAATGTCAGGATAAACATGTATATACGCAGGATGCAATAAGTACAAAATTAATTAGCAAGTGAATATATATAGAGAACGAACAGCATATGGATTGCCAAGAGGCAAATGAAAACATTGTTATGCAATACTACTAATGGTTGGATTGCCTAGAAACGTGTCGCGCCGTACATACTCTAATGCACACATACTTGCTTTAGGATGTATTCATGTTACATACATATGCACACATAGACACACATAGGCACAATAGAGTTGTAAATATGATATACGCGTATACTTATATAGGAAATATCTACATTGAAATATATATTTGGGATAAAAAGAGGATTCGACGCACGTTACCATTCTAGGGAACGTTTGCCCACTGCATATCTGGTTCTCCATTCTCAATATCTCTCTCATACAACAGGACAAAATCCAATTTAAACCTGCCGTGACATTTCCATGAGCGTGCAATTGAAAAAAGTGCAGATAGTGAGCATGAGAAAAAGAGAAATCGGGAGAAAAAAAATGCCGAATTCAGGTTTTTCTGCTGTCCCATAAATGCCCACAGATCACTCAATACCACATGCAACCGTGATATGCACACGATATCAATATATATGTAAAGTTCAATCTCGCGAGAAATATTGGAATGAAAAAATATTTTCGATTCTGACCGATTAAAATGAAGTGTCAAATGATTTGAAAGAGAAAAAAAAAAACCAACTGAAACTCTGTATTATCGATTTTATATATATGTATGTGCGAGTCAAATATTGTCAGTTAACTTCAGAATATTTCCATTCCAAAAGCTCATAAAACAATTCAATAATAAACATCTATCTTTGTATATTCGAGTAATGCAGTGTGAGTGATGGAGTGAGAGGAGTGGGTCAAAAGTGTAATAAGATAAAAAATTCAATTCGGTTGAGAATCTCCATCAGACACGCTACAGGGCGTACGTTTATCTGCGATGTGCATTTTTCATCGAGCACTGGTATTTCAATTTTGACGAAATACCACGTCCAATCGATTCTCTATATATGTGTAGAGACAAAAGTATGTTTTATATTATTCATATTGAAGAATAAAGGTGTATATATAGGGGTTGTGGCTTACTTTACTCTAGATTTTGTTTCATGTTCAGAAAATTTCCACTTTATATATATATATATATATATATTCATGTTTGAATGAGATGAAAAAGTGATTGTGTTGATATATAAACAAACGAACACCATATCGTTGACATAAACGTGTACCATCCCGTTCTGTGATGTTTTCAAATACAAATACGTGCATGCACATTGTCTATGGGGAAACTTTATGTGATCGATTCTGTAGTGAGCTACACAACTAACGCAAAAGATGACAATCGTATGGAAAAAAGAAGTTGATATACATAGACATAAAATAAGTATACAGAGAAAGATTATATGTATATGTATATATATATATATATATATATATCGATTTGAATGTATTCTTGTCTCCATTCAAAATTCTGACGCCATAGGTCAATAAAAACAATATGAACACTTTGAAATGCAAGAAAATCACGAGAGCTACACCACTATGACAAGACGATTGGCATATGTATTTGCAGATTCGATTAGTTACGCTCGACTCACCCCACACTGCTCCTCGGAGTCAAGAAACTCGCGCGCATTCTTATTTTGCCCCAACCACACCGCCCATAGCTAACCTCTCATGTACTCCGTTGAATAGATATGCAATGTATAAATTGCCTGTGGTGTTCTCTGTGGGGATGGCGAGACAACCGGATATAACCACTCTACACACAGAGAGGTAGGAAAAATAAAAAAAATTTAAATGAGCGACAATTTTCTCAAATACTTACAAACTGTACTCGTTACACATATGTAAATGAGTTTGCGAGTTGAAAAACTGTATAAAAAAGGTAGTCAGTTGCAGCAATTTATATGAATAAAATATTTATTCTCTGCAGGAGTAGTAAAACCGCGAAGCAATATTTGTTGTTACACCTGATAACAGAGTAAAAACACATTATATGTATATGGAGTTATTAACGACGTTGATGCCAATGAGTTAATTGACATATACATTGCCGTATTGTAAATATAAAAATATACATAAAATCAGACGAAAAATCGACTACGAAAAAATTTAATTGCTATTCTTATCATGCAATTTATATGTTCTCGATGATTTCGAACGTTGGAACAATGAATGGCGCGAAAATACATCTATCCGATCAGCAAAGCTACAAACAGAAAATTGCGCTCAATTGGTAGTTGAATGACTGCGCCAATTAGTATATTGATCTTAGTACATCCGCTGTTGAATACCATTCGTTCTTTCATTTCTGTTTGATTCATTCAAGTAAACCATATGCAGCGATATATCCAAAGCAGTAAGATAAATTTCCATTTATATTAAACAACGTTCTCCATAAAATTGATAAATACACTCCAATTCAATTGAATCTCTCTTTCCCTCTCTCGGAGCATTTCATTATTGTTATAATTGTATGAAATGTCAACAAAATTTATACGGAACCAACACCAACATGTCAAATCGCGATAGTTTAATTGCAACGTATTATTTGCCATATATTAATTAATTATTCAACATACTGAACTCACCTTAATGAAAACCATGAGAAAACCAGATACACATTAAAATTCTCTTAATATTTATTGAAAATATCATTCCCAAATTATAACAAAGACTTGAGCACATGAATAGTATCATATGTCCGCGCAGATAACTGTTCAAAGGCTCAAACTGGATATTACGTCTCAAGCAACAAATCATTGAAGAAGAAACATCACATGAATCACAATTCAACCACTACAAATGTAATATTCGTTGACGTCGGAAGCAGAGAGTAATAGAGGGAGAGAATAAGACAAGATGTTATATGATGGCCGAGGCATACAAACTTGTCATATCCTACAAATGTAAAAACGCTCAATAAATCTACGGGTGAAGCTATTTCACTAGCTGCACATGTCTATGGGATAATTGTAGGTGAATCCAAACAGAATGGAGTGGTGGATAAAAGTAATTTCTCGCATTTCTATACCGAAAACTTTGTTCGAAATAATGATAGCTTCTATGAGTTTCGTAATTTTCGCATGAATTTGGTTGAGAATTATTATTGTCCAAAGACCCCATACCACGGATCTACGTTCGATCTGAAAGTATTACAGAAACATAGAAAGGAGACTGTTGCATTCAGCTACTTTGAACCTGTACCATTAAATATATTCCATTATGGAACCGGATAATTTTCATTTGTTAATCCCTTTTTCCTCTCCGATATGCCTGATTAATGCCACATGACATTGTGCTTGCTTATTAGTACTACTGCTAACCTTATGATGACAATGTATATTATTTGCATAATACATGTGAAGTTTGGAATGCAAATTTCTCATTGACTGTCACAATATAGCAATGTGGTGAACTGACATCACCATTATCATCAATAGTTTGATAAGTATATCGATATCAGCACTTACTCACATGCAACCGAGCCGAGTTGATTTAATCAACAAACTTAGAGCCATTCGAATTTTCTGTTCAACAAATATTCCTCTGAAATTATGGGAAAATTCAGTTACCGTTAACAATCAACCTATTCTCACCTTAATTATGTGACTATCATCATTAAATAACACAATGAACGTTCAGTCTCAAATATGTGGTAATTTGAAGCCATGTCCTCGCCTATATATTTATGATAAACGGTAATGATAGGGGGAAAATAAGTTTTTCATGTCAGATTTCAACTGAATAACAAGATTTTATACGATGTTACATCTTGAAAAGAGCTGGATCAATTTCAATAATTATTCATGGTGAATTAGCCAATACTCAAGAGACACTGTCCGTTCTTATCTTAGTATGGTACTAAAGTAAACCGCAGTATATATAAATACACACATGTATACATAAATAATCAGGAAACATCTATCCGTATGTATATATATAAGAAAAGCAGTGGAGCCAGTGAGACAAGCCCGTGACAACAGTGCCTCGGACGTGATACGCAAATGTTCGTGCTCATGTGAAGATAACAGAATTACAAATCACATGTACGTATATAAGCATGTATACAAAATACATATGTGTATATATGATGTATATAAGGTGTGTACAATATCAAGGCAGCATGCAGCAGGGGATGCCTTGATGTCGGTGAGATCGCGCGTCGTACACAGAGCGAGTGTACAACTCAGTATAGTTATATAACTGATGTATATGTATAACCGAATATATATGTATGCGGGTGCTCTTGACGGTTTGTTTGCCTTCTTCTTCTCGGAACATTTTCCCGCTGTTCGCCCTCCGTACCATATAATGCAAATAAATTGCGGTCTATCCTCTGGTTTCTTCCATCATTGTCTGTAAGCCATATATTTACAAATAACAAATTGATAAATGCACTCTCCCATTATTATTCTTATCATGAGTCTGCTGATTGCAGTTATTACTACTTGATGCTCCTTCAAATTTAACTCATTCATTTATTTACTTGAATTTCATAGTGAATAGACATCTGGTGTTCAATTTTATATTTGTATATAGGTAGGGAATCGATGATGGAAGACAGATCATGAGAGAATGCGAGGACGTGAGGGACAGAGAGAGAGAGAGAGAGAGATCGAACACTCGACGACTAATCACCTCAATTCCTGCCAGTTCTGGCGTTTGTCTCTGACCATTCGCAATGCGTTCGACTCCACGTACGAGCCTCAAAATGGATGAATAAAACAACCAATAAAATAAAACCAAAAACGAAAAAAATAATATTCTATCCATATATTCAGAGCGTTCGCTCTCCCTTTTTCCGCTCCAATTTTGGTTGCTCCAGTCCATTCTTCTCTTTTTTTTTTACTTCTTTATTTTACACTTGATAACAGTTGACATAAAGCAGTCATATATATATATATATATACACATATGCATATCCAATGAAATATTCTGATATATCGATATTAACTCCATCAATTGGATATATTTCTCGCTGACTTTGGAAAATCAGACTAAGAAAATTAACAATAACGGCTGAAAAAAGAATATTCGAAAAAGAAAATTCCATGTTTTACTAATAAATCACGATGAAATTTTTATATAAAACCTTAGAGGCGATTCTTAATGTCATTGACATTATCAAGACTACTATAATAGATTCTGAAAATTCAACATTAAAATTATCAATTCAACTATAGGAAAGAATATGATAAGAAATTGGTTTATCACTATTTTTCTGTGATTTTATTCGGCTGTATCTCAACATGTAGAAAACTAATGTCTATCATTAACTAGAGGCTCGAATAACCACTCAGAATCACGATAGTACCACTATTTTTCCACTATTTCTCCATAACAAGATAGCTATTATCCCTCATAAGAATAATTGGAAATGGATATAATTTTCTCTTGTTCGATCATCTATGGAGTGCACATGTGCTACGATTCTGAAATTCTGAGAGTTCATTTCAGTTTTATCGAATATTCAGAATTTGAATAAAATCACATTTCCCATTGAAAAGTCAACATACATTCTCCTGCAGCAAATTTAATCACTGCGATAGCAAAAGCCAACAAACAATTTTTTTCAAACTTTCTGCAGATTTCACGATGAAGAAATGGTGGATGTAATTAAACACTTTTGGAACAAGGGTAGTCGTTGTGAATTGACGTCAAGTGCGTGCTATATATGTATAGTGAAAACAATATGTATGTTGCATGTTATAGCCAAAGCTTGAACAATAAATTGAGCGAATTGCTACTATGAATAGCCGCTTAAATGATTTCTAATTATTACGCCACGCTACACCATTGTGACGATTATATACGATATCAAAGTTCATAATCAAAACCACAAGTCGATAATATGTATATAGCTGACAAAATTTGAATATTCATAAAGAGTACTGTAGAGACAGTTGGTGGGGTTTTACATGTGCAAATTTTCATGTATATGGGTGTATGCATACATACACATTAAATGTGCGCTTCTACTGCCATTTTAATATAGACTAGTCTTTCATCCATCCGTGACGAGTTCTTTCATTCAGTTTGATTTTGAATATGCATAACTATCTGCCGACAATATGACGTGCAGCACAGTAGGGAATATTCCATGGAATAAAATGTTGGATGGGGAATTGGTGGATACAGAGAAGGAGAGGAAAACGGAGAATGAGTGTGGTTTGGTGTGCTCAAGTAGGTGAGGGGAAAGGTTAGGGTGACGGGCGATGAATTGAAGACGCGAGACGGTGGGTTATTGGTTACTCGCAGTATACACAAGAGAAAATTCAACCTCGCGAGAAATTGGAACGCGCAAGCCCATTAAACGGACGGAAGAGTCTATATATCCTCAAGTAACTCGGTGAAAAGTCATTTCCTCTCATTCATATTATGTAGACATATATATTATACATTATATATACCATACATACAATATATACAATATATACAATATAAACAATACATACAATATATATAATATGCGTATATTTTCATCATTCTCATCAGTATATTTTTCCAAGAGTAGTACTGTCAACGACATTTAAAAAATAACACTTGCGACCTTGTTTTCAATTCCTTCATTCCCCCCCCCCCCCCCCCCCTTCTTTTTCTTTCTTTATATATATTTTCAGATAAAATTTATTCATCTGCTTTATGGTGATGGAATTTAATGTTTACATAGTGTAGTTTGCTCTCTGAAAAGCTCGGATGAAGAGCCGTACAGAACACGATAGAAAGAAAAAAAAGGAAAAAAGAAGCCAAAAAACGAAGGAAAACGAAAAAACATCAAATAAAATAAATAAAAAATGAAAAAATGAAAATGATGATGCCATCAGAGCAGGCCGGTTGGGCGCAACAGTATTCGCACTCAAATTTCCGTTAGGAGCAGGAGAGTGCAATTTTTTTTTCTTTTTTCATTTGTCTATGTATGCCTCGGAGCGGATGACACACCGAGATGGCTATTGCATATAGAGTACAATATATATGTAACGAGAGACATTTTTGTATTGTATCATATATATATATATGCATAGTTTGGAACATATACATATATATATATGAAATACAATGTGTTGATACATATGCTAAATGTCAAGTGCGCATATAGATGTCATCGAAACCAAGTACCTACCACTCCACCATGCCATGTCGGTAGATGTGCGCCGTATATTCATATATACAAATAATATATACAACATAAACGTGTATATACATATAAACATATATAATGTAGAATGCAGTTGAAATGTATACTATGTACTTTGTTTCATTATATATATATATATGTATAAAATGTAATGCATACATGGTGGTGGTGGTGGTGGTGGTGGTGTACGATGTTGAGTTGTCAACACATATTGTGCTCTCTCTATATCCATCCCCTTGTTTATAATGTGCAGTGTACTATGCAGTCTGGCTCTTTCCATTCATAAATCACTGTTGAACGATAGTAGGTGTACGAGTGCTCATCCAAGTGCAGGGAATATCGTCCCACGGGTATGTTACTGACTCTCGTGCGAAATTACTGCACTGTTGTCAATGTGTTACGCATATACCATGTATATTATAAGAGATGTCATACATAGATTTGCTCATCATAGCCTCATCAATGCTTTCATATACAAATGTGCCGAGTGGAAATAATATTTGAGTATGCGAGATGGATTTAATTGACATGGTGTCTTCACTGATTATTCGGTGCACATAAATTATCAATACTCAATACGTGAGTTTATCAACTTTTATTGTATATAAAAGAAAGAGTATTATTCATTCGACATCCCACTGCAATACAGTATCGTTTTACCATTGAACACACACCAAGTGTTAATTTGTAATATTTTCATCTTCTCAATGCCGCTTGTAATCAACTAATCACATAAATTTCGTACTATCTTTTCTCACTGCATATTTATCAACCACACTCAATATTATACTCTGAGTATAAAAATGCATCTTTAGTATAATTCACTATGATCAATTTTGGATCGGCGTTTCAGATTCTGCGTGATAAGTTCTGAGGTTTAAGCCAGACAACCTTTGTACATATACATAAAAAAAAAGAACAAAAGAGATCAGCGAATTGTTTGGGAATGATATACAAATATTTTAATGTTGGCTATATTGACTCTCAAACAGCACCGATATTCCAATCTGCTCTTGATTTATTCGCCTACCCCTTTCGATGCCTCACGCGAATTTTAAAATTGTTCTTCCAATCCGTTCGCTGGCCAGGAACATAAAAGAATATATAAAGTGAGGACTTTATTATCTCAATTCATTTACTGTGTGTATTCTGATAAAACCATTCTAATTTCGAGAGGGAGAGCGGGAGACTTTATCAAAACATCGATTGATAAACTTTTGGCTGTATCTAAAGGTGGAAATGTCAGTAAAATTGAATACAAAAATTATAGTTATTCAGCAATGTGAATTAAGAACACTTTCGACATTCACCTTCAAAAAATATTTCTCCCCTTAAACTTTAATTTTCCGAGAAATATGCTGATCTAAGCTGACTGTGAATAGGAGTTCAAAGTATTTTTCAAGTTTCTCCCGAGATATTGAGGGAGAGAATTTTCGGATCAATTGGAACTTTTGAATGCAAAATAGGAATATATATATATATATATATCCTCATACCATATGTTCAACAGTTTATTATACACAAGTTGTTGAATTTATTTTCAATGACTATGAATACAAAATATTTTGACTTTGAAAATAAGCCCATTCGAGGATAGTCGCTTGTCCACATCCAAACCCACTCCGATGGTCATATAGAGATACTAAACAATAAACAGGATCTAAGTCAAATTCATAAATAATATGTTGTGAGTCAAAATAAATCCTTTAGCCACATGATAATTGCCAGTAATGTCAAGAGTCCGTGCTCGCTCTGCTGCTATATACATCAAAATGGAAATGGTAATACACTTTTCATCAAAATTCATGTGTGAACGTCAACACAGATGTGTCAAGATGAAATTCCGGAAATACTACCGATACTATTTTTTTCCCAAACGTTTTGAAAATTCGAGGTATGAAAATAAGTTTTCAAACGTATTATTAGATTACGTTTAGTCATGATTTTATATTTCTTATGAGTAACTGGGTTTGTATTGAAAAACATTGGTTAGTTATATCATCTGACAAAATTCTCCTATTGGTTAGAACAATCAGTGATTGTACAGGTGGTTTGGAAGAAAATGATGTCATGAAAATTCATCAGATTACAATAGATCTATATATATGCCGTGTTGCAATAGCATATATTATCAATTTTACATCAATATTTATCTCACTTTAGAATTGTGTGAAAAGCGGTCGTTATGTCGTGTGAGTTATGGTAAATTTTCATTTTCTTACAGCTGGCATGTGAAGCAATGGTTTCGCACAACTTCTCGTATAGAAACCTACCATCGTGCAATAATGTATGCTATATATAACACAGAATTTATAAGAACAGAAACTGGGCCGTTGATGACAGCAAATGCAAGTGGAATCATATACATTGATTAATTTATTATATAGAAAAATTTTGTTCGTGTTATGTTGACACTATACTACGTATATGAAATATTGTTGAGACTATGTATCCACTCTCGTGGGTAAATAAGTTTTGGCTTGGAATACATTCGGGCAACACGTGTCCCGCAAAAAGCTCCGCGAGTATTCTGCCAGGTGGCAATAAGTTCATGGAAATATAGCGCACCATAGGGAGTCAAGACGGGTATTAAAACTTTCGTTCTCACTCTCTCACATCTTCTATTTTTCGTTATCTTTTATCTCCTTTTTTTTTCTTTCTTTTTCTTTTTTTTTCCTCGTATTCGTTCCTTTTATCCTTTTTCCCTTCATTCTCTAACGTATGGACTCCGTAATTTACTTTCTCTTTTTCTTTCTCTCCCACAGCTCGTTTACGAAACCCGCTCAACTGTAGTAAACTTATACCAGCCATCAACAGACTCTCACCAATTTCGCTATGATGTGGTAATATTATCTGTTATACGTACTTTTAATCCCAACTTTCCAACTGCTAAAAACTAAAAATATCTCTATTATCATTCAATATCACAATCAAAATCCCCAATGGATTCATGCATGTTATACTGCAGCACTGTTCCCCTTTCACACAATATAAATTACAAAGTTGCAAATTAATTTTTTACTCCATAGATTTATATATATATATATTCATTTTTTCACTATTCCGGGCACTTTCCCAATCACCTCAACCGCAAATTAATTTTTTTCTGTATTGTATGGATATATGTACGAATATGTGTGAGCATGTATATGCTTTCATCCAGCCCACTCGATAACTTTTCAATCAAACGGGATAAAGAAGAAAATCTGAGGGAAGAAAATACTTTAAGGAAGAAACAAAAGTTGCTGTTGATGTGGATGTATTTATAAATATGAGATAAAAATGTATCACTCCTTTTTATAACCTTTCGTCCTCACCCAACATATATACAACTGCTATATATATTGCTACTATATATACAACGTTGTGTGGATGTATTATTCACATATGTATATTGACTACTGATGGTGTGGCGCTCGAGCGAACGCTCGCGCTCTCATCGCGTCGATGCACGCCTGGCGTTTACATACACGACATGTGAGTAATGCGACGCGTTAAATTAAACTGCTCCGTAACGTTATGCAATAATTTGTGTTACCCGATAAGACGAATGTGGTGGAAATTCATCGAGCGAACAGGGACTAATTTTGCTTGTGCCAAAGCATCCATGTATACATGTATTATATACACACTTGGCTTAATGATTGGAACCCATCATCAGCATTCACGACTTCTCAATATATATAACTCTTATATATTCACCACTTAATTGTTTTCATATGTATTCATATTTACCACGTCGATATAAACCAATTAATATCCGATTTCCGTTGCGTCTTGTATTTCTATATATATTATATATAATGTATAAATTATAGGAATACATATTGGCACTTATACAATATTGTTTCATAATGTCTTATATGTATCGTGCCAGTCGCCAACAAATACGAAATTCTCAAATCGGCCGATTTTCGTTCGCATGCGAGTAATTGCATTCACCATCCCGTCACGCGAACCATCATAACCTTATATATATATACATACATGTTCATGTTCATTTACGATATACATACTGTATATACAATTGAACGCATTAATATACATATATGTATGTGTTTACCTACTTTTCCATCGCCATCTTTTTCACCCTTTTGTCAATATATACTTTCCCGTTATCTTCGTAACCAGTGCGGCTATATAATACAAAGCAACTGTGTACCCAGACTTGTATTATTCCGAGAGAGCAATACAGCCATCGCCCTTTCGAGGAAGTCGCGTTATGAAACACTATGCATATATGTATATATGAACATTATCCGGATATAATCGACCATTGCTGCGGCCCGTTGGCTCTCCTTTACTTTCATACACATACATTCATACTATCTCTATATAAGCCTATATATACATATATATTGAATAATATTGAATAGCTATCGAATAATCTACTATACATACTCGTATAGGGTAAGCAGACGAAACGATACGCTCACCGACCTCACCAAAACATGTAAAAGTCTTTGGACTGATAATAGATATTTGGATGAACATTTTGTTTCTCAGGAGAAAAAGATATTGACTATGATAATGTATTCTT
The DNA here is from genome assembly GCA_030523085.1 of Meteorus colon. NCBI lineage: Eukaryota > Metazoa > Arthropoda > Insecta > Hymenoptera > Braconidae > Meteorus > Meteorus colon. The sequence goes on along the minus strand of JAPYZH010000202.1, from coordinate 133,402 downwards.
ACACGCACACACATATATGAAAATTGGTGTTAAAATAGTTGTCAAAATATATTTGGCAATCGGAACATATACGTGTACAATTGATTTCTTTCAGCTCAATTCGGAAATTCGTCAAACACAATCGAGTTTCCCACAAGTATACATCCGACTTAACTTTGTCAATTTCATTTCGGATGTGACATTTTGTTTTTTTTTTCTGGGGAAAAAAAAATCAATGATCAGCTCCTCCCGGTGTTTCTTTTTCGTCTTTTTTATCCTCTCAATCAATACTAGATTGGACAGAATTTCATCAAGAATTGAACTTTATTCCCAATTTTCAGTTGGGTGATGAAACGATTTTAATATACCGTATCTCATTAGTAGAACCCCAACGTCTCCACTGCACATTAATTGTTGAACTTGCTTCCCAGACACATTTTATTCAATCATCATTCATCGCGCAATACACAAGTGAACTTTCTAAAAACTGATACTTTGTTCAGATATTGCCGAGTCTAATAAATTGGATCTATTGAAAAACAAACACCACTATACTGCTACTTAACTACTGACGCAATTTAGAGCCAGACCATCCCGTACGTGAATGAAAATTCTCAAAAATTATACTTACATCTATTATAGTGCAATCAAAGTACCTTTATCGTGAAAGATCCAATTAACACTTGACCGTTGGTATATTGAATTGATATTTCGAAAATTCACGGATGACAGCATATATTAAAATTTCATACGTGTCGGTAATTTTCATAATCATGGTTTTGGATCAATTCCTTGCATTGTGTTCGAGTAATAAAATTTTGAATACTCTCCGTCATTCAGGCAACGCAACTAGTATAAAACTGCTCGTCGTCGTCAGAGCGTTCTTCTCTTATCGGTCCCTTTCCTCCTCACTCACCGTGTGGGGCTTCGTCCGGCTTTAGGAAGGTAGCCACAGAACACACGGGGACATCACCCATTGCCACATTTTCTTTCGGTGTTGTGACTGAATATTTGTGACGTAATTGTTATCATCATTAACAAGCCAAGCCAGAACAGTGATGCAGTATTGACTACAAACATTTGATGAAAAAAGCATTGTTATTGTTGTTGTTGTTGTTGTTTACCATTTGTATGAAAAACAATAACAAAATCATGAGGCAGGAAATAGAAGCAAAAGAGAGGATTGAAAAAAAAAAAATAAAAACACGAATCCTCCATAGTGATATATTATCGCCTACAACGAGTGAGAACCATTCGACTCAGGCCGCAGTTCCGAAAATTTATTTGTCTCACTAGCTTCTGATCGCCCTGCCACCTCAACTGTCTCTACGTATAGGATCTATCTTACAGACGGCTACTGAAAAATTCTTTTTAGTTACAAAATTCTTCAATTTCATTGAATCAGGAGAATAATGAACGCATCAATTGAATTGATTCCAATTCGACACGCTTCGTTTGTCAATAATGTGCACAAAATGTCAGTAAAAATATTGCCTTCGGTATGTTAGAAGCAATTCGAGTGAACAAATCAAAAGCGGTCAAATTCGAATCAAAGGTCTTAACTGTAAAAGTGGGTAAAGTATAAGATGGCACAATTATTCCAAAAACTGATAATTAATATCATTACGTTAATATTCGCTGTAAGTGTCACATGCAGCACCGCATTGCTTTTGCATAATCTTTATTCTCTTGTAGGAGTTAAATCTAGAACAGTGGTACTTCTTAGCGACCACTTTACGACTTGCTATTTCATCCGAATCACTGAGTACTACATCCACATTGTTTCATTATGGGTCGATATCTTCTCATTGTCAACAACAGACTTTTCACATTGATGTTACTTGGATATCAACATTCAATAAACAAAAGTAGTCATGTCATCGGGCTACTCTTTCGGCACAATTCTAATGTATTTTTGGAAAATCTTTTTGAACTTCAGTTATCGCTTGTTGAATATAAATCAATGTCTTGATCTAAAAGACAAGTTGTTGCTTTGATTCCGTAATCACAATGTTCATATTGCTTATTCAACATATCTATAGAGGTGGCATTTCCTATCAAGTCATTGAATTAATTCGAGATTGTTAGGTGGTACTTTGACAATTTCATAGTAAACTGTGTTTCGATCTTGATCGACGTAGACGCAGCTCAATGAGTTACAAGTCCAACACTGGCATCGATGCTCGGTAATGACGTATTGTCGTGAATATCACAACCATAATTGGAATTTCATTCACACAATACTAGTCACCTGAGTGAGAACCCAAGAAATTCCCGAAGGATAGGGCAAAAAAAAATGGCAGCCATTCTGAGAAGAGAATACCGATGGCGAAAAAAATTAGATTCAGTATAATTGGATCTCATGAAATTAAGTAGAGTCAAAATTTTGTAAAAAATTGAAATTTGCCATGTCCATCCATATCTAACTAGACATCGAATTCAAATCCTGGACGCAATCCAACATCATTTTTTACTGAATCTCTTCAGATCCAATTAGACGTGAGTACATAATTTCAATTCGATATTCAATCAAACCAAGTTTGATGCAATTTCGTAAATTTCTATCAAAATAGAGAAAATTTATTCAAATGGTTTCCCAACTCGAGTGGTACCTGATGTAACCAAACTCGATTATATTTTTTTAAATCAATTCAAAAATTTATATTTCAATGCGATTCGTTCTGTGACTGATCACAAATATCATAGATTATTTCATGAAGGAAGCGCATGAGAAAAATCTTTACTTTCATTGTATCTTATTCATCGGCTTGTTTGTTTATTTTCTTTTTCCCCACTCTGTCTCAAATTTCTTCATTAGTGGAATATGCGATGTAAATTTTACCGCACGCTCTTTGATTACTTAAGTCCTGAAGTCAACTAGGAAGAAATAGGGTTCTTCATCGATCCTGAAAAAGCCGATGGTTCAAGTCTGACAGATTCCAAAAACATTTACATTATGCGGTCAACACTATATGAACCAAGTAAATATAGCGTATATAATGGTATCCAGTGATGATTCAATAATTTGACTTGTTTTCAGTCCCAATATGAATATCTCATCAATATCAATGTCATTCTTTACTTCTACTCCAAAATCATTCATCATTTGTTAGTGGATCAATATATATTAATTATAATCAAAAGTTACGATTCTACTCAATTGTTTATGCATTTAGTTTCAATGCAAATGGATATTTATCTCACAATATATAATCAACTTTACAATTCAATAACAATTAATATATTGTACCAACAACACGTGCGTTGTAAATTGTTTTCTCATTGTCATCGTGTATGTTTAGAGATATATTGAAAGTGCTGAGCGATAAACGAATGCGCAATGAAATCATATATACTAGTCACTTAATTTACTGGTGCAATAATGGCCCCATGCGAATTATAAGCCCCAGGTGTTGCAACAAGCGAATCTTCGAACCTCGTAAACAGAGGGTAAATGCGTAACACAGGTATAGAAGCTATATATATGTATTTATATGTGGATATAGGTGGACAGTTGTATATGTAGGAGAGAGGGGTCGAAGCAGGACGAAATATTGCGAGAGTGTAGAGCGGGTGGAAGAGGGACAACAAAGGGATTGGTTGGATTGTAAAGTTGGTGAGGTTGGTGGGTTTGGTGGGTTCAGTGGGGCTGGTGGGATTGGTTTCAGCCTGGGGCTTGTTGCGTTATAATATCAGCGGGACAGAAGACCGACGCCATGTGTATATACCTATGCATGAAACGGAACGGTATGAGTATAACTATATACAGTTTCACCCCATCCTCACTCCCTCTCCCTCTCCTCTTTATCTTTCTCCATTTCTCTCTTACTCTCACTCTCACTTACCCTCACACTCATACTCTTGCTACTTCGTTTCCCTAATTCCCAAGACTAGTTTCCATCCGAGTCTCATGCTATAGCTCGCCGGTAATTTGTACCTGACCAACGCTCCCATTCGCTCTCCTCTTATTCTCTCTAGTTTTCTCTTATCATTTTTCACAAAGACCTTCCAAACATGTATACACTTTATTATACAATCATTCATGTATACATATATACATATATGTAAAAGGTATTCATATACATACCAACTTGAACAAATATATATGTATAATATCTACAGCGAAAAATTGCATTCAAATCATGAATGGAGAAAAAAGATCGTATAGAGAAAAACCCGCCTTCGGCAATTTCCACTTCGTTAAAAGAATAACGAGTTGAGAGTCGTTCGAATAGTGCACAGGAGAATAATGCGTGTTCGAATAATTCTCTTGGTGATTCATTCAGTGAGCTAGCGCGAAATAGCAAAATATTGGCGAGAAAAATTGATAAGAAAAAAGAATAAACCAATACGGGATAAGTTATGAAATATTTCAACACATCATATACATATACGAATATAATGTATGTAAATAGGATTTGGGATTATCTGGGAATCAGCTGTTTCTCCTATCTCTAACAGAAATTACTGTATAAAACATTCAAAAACAAACATATCAAACATGCGTAAAAAATCAATACAGTGTAACATATTGTATTCAGATGAGCACATGCCGTGCGTTGAACAAGACCTAATGGAAAGTGGGACTCGGACTGACTAGGGAGTGATAATTGATTCAATATAGTTGCGTGCGTGCGTACGGTTCACGACTGAACTATATAATTTTCACTTTTGACATGTTGTTCGATATGCGTGTGAGTGCAATGTCGTATAAAAATTCGTGTCAAATGCATAATCATATATATGTAAGTTCAATACAGCAGATAATTGATGAAGAAAACATTATCATTGATGGCAACTGCACACGTTAGTATGTGTAGTTTTATTCAATATACTTTATATGTATAATCAATAATAAATCAGTATCCTCGTTTGTCTAAAGCAAATATGGTTCATCAAATTCAATAAGATTGAGTACTCATCGAGATCATACTCTCGTTGAATTCCATAAGGACAAAGGCATATCGGCTAAGGTTTCACCTTTCCTTCAAATTTCTCATTCTCTTTTTGTCTTCTTTTTTTCTTTTTTTTATCCACTATCCTGTTGACGCATGTCCTCATTATCGTCCGTCTTTTTCACTTCCACTGAAAGAACAGTTTGAGTCGGACTAACGTTCTGCAGTTTCAGTTTGTACATATTGTGAACAGCAGAATAGGAATTCCTATTAGTAGAAACCCTTTTTATACACTAAACTAAAATAGTAGTTTTATCGTGTGACTTGAACCTCTTCCGATGATAATATAGAGGAGGGTTGTAGTACCTATACTATAAAATATGTTTCCCGTTCATAAACACATGATTTATACTCCAAACTCACATTTGTCGCCCCGCTACGTATCATCATCACAGATTTTTTTTGAAGCCTTCTTTTGTTTAAAATTTTCGCTTTCCGGATCCAACTGTTTTATCTGTGCACTCCGAATTACGTATTTGAGACTTTCTCTCTTTTATTTCTATCTCACTTTTCCATCTGCGCATGAACTTATTCATAATCAGTATATATCTAGAATGCGATAAAAAATTACATTGATTCAACTCGAAAACTTCTCAAATATGTACAATGAACTAAAATTAATATTGGGAATTATGAGAGTTTTGTTTATAAATATAAACGATAATTCATTTCATTCTCAAGAAAATATTCTCTGTATTCCGAGACGCTTTGAGAGATAGCTTTTCACTTCACAGAGGTTTGGCAAGAACTGAAATATATTTCAATACTTATATTTTATATTGAAAGGTGGGCAATCCACCTCTTGACCTTACAAACAATAGCATGTATGAATCTAAAAACATCTGTTTCTACATTGGGCCGAATATAACATGCCCATTGCAGAAAACTTGAAATTAAATACATGAAGAAAAATTGTCCCTCGGATGACCCTAAGATCCGAGATAATAAAACCCAGGCTAGCACATGATCATAAAACGTTTACCTTCGCCAGCCTTCCAACTTATATTATTTGAAATTACTTCAAAACTTGTTTTCAGATAAATTAATTCTTGTACAGAGAAATTAGCAATCAATTCAAAATCAGTCATACAATCAAGCGTTCTCTGCATTCCAGTTTGTATGACAGAAACAAGTTAACTCGCATGACGCCAAAATCGTATTATGCCAAAACTTCGTGAAAATGGGTGGTCCTCAAGAGTTTTTTTGAAAGGAAAAAATAAATATAATTCTAAGAGGTTTCCGGCACACACTGGATTCTCATATAAAAAGGCCAAACTCACAGTTTGTGGCAACCTTTTTATTTCCCAGGTCGCGTATATTACTTTTCATCAAAACCCACTTGGAATATATAACATAAGCTCACTCATTCTCTCCCTTCACGCTGTACAAGGCGTTCTTAGGCTGCCTAACTTAGGTATACGCATTCTATCAGGACGGCAAGAAATCACCAGGTTCTTCCGGCCGAATTTATATCTCCAGAGGTTGAGATATCAATATTTTGCAGTTTTGATATGAATGAAAAAGTTCAATTACACTCGTTGTTATTTGAGAAACAATTAATTTCAAAAATGAATAATTAAAAAATTTTTCACACGAAATCTTAAATTATATGGAGAATGATATATATATATATATATATGCATGCATATAGATTAGTGCGGTTATACCTATGTATAAATATATTTAAATCTTTCATATACTAATGACATGACAAATATGAATGAACGATGCATTCTTGCCAATATTCTCATCCCAAAGTTTCATTATATATGCATGTATATGTGAATAAATTCCGATAGGAATCGAAACGCGGAGCATTGGAAGGAAAATTAAGTGGCTCCAATATAGGAGAAGGGGTTAGGTGGAAGATACGAGGTAGCCGAATAAGTTGGTGATATCCAGTCGCTCACGCGACACTCCGGCCTGCGCATGAATTGACATCGACAAGGACTCGATGATTATAAAACTTTATCGAGGCCATAATAAATTTGATTAAAAAGTCGTCGGAATGATGAGAAATTCTACCTTTAGTTATAAGCTTCATGAATCCGTGCTTGGCGTATCAAGAATCCGAGTTCCTTTTGACGGAAAATTACAAAACATTTGTGCGCGCGCGCGCATTTGCGCCCCAACCTAACTCATCGGATTTCCATTATTACTCATCTCATGCCGACAACGCCCAACCATAACAAATTTTCGTTTCATTATATAAATTTGTTACTCGAACTACTTGAATAATTATTCTGCGTCTGTACACGTACATAAACATTGGGGAAGAAGTTTATTGATATTGTACAGTATATATAAGTGAAACAATGAAATGTCATGGAAGCAAATACAAAATTCATTTGGCTCAAACATTTCTCATTGGACGCAAATAACTCTCATGTCAGAATAATAATATCCATATTTGTTATTAGATACGCAACAGCGGGGAAGAGGAATAATCGGTTTGCATGAAGAAAAATAATATCTTGTTGCTCAAGCTCCACGTATACCTGTTAGCACATATACAGACACTCACCGCCCTAGAGAGTATCGTGAACTCACGACCAAACGACTTTTGTGAATGTCTCACGTCCAAGAGAATAAAAAAAAATGAAAAGAAGAAAAGCATGGCAGCCCGAAGCTTTTTCCAAGTACCCACACTACGATATGTATATATATATTCCCATTGGAAAATGGTGACATATACGTTGGCGTTTGCCCGACAATTATTCTCCAGAACGTCGGTCCTTCGTCAGTGAGATGGGACGTTGTCTTTCTAACGTATATAGGGGTTTCTGCACCACGACGTCTTCTCTCTGACTTTTTATACATCCCTTACCATTTCTCTACTTTCGCTCTTTTTTTTTCACTCTTCTATTTTCTCTCCCTCTCTCTCTCTCTCTCTCTCCATCTATCTATCTACATCTCTGTATCTCGCTCTTTCTCACTGATCCACACGTGCCTCTTCAGCAAGTCGTCGTCGTCGTCGTCTGTTATTCTATACTCGCTACCGCACCTGCGCCACAGTACACTTTTTTCTCTTCCTGGCATCACCCCTGCTGTCATGCATTTCACCTCTTGTTCCTTTTACTTCTCCTTTTCGCGTGTCGGGTCGCCATCCTCTTTAGAACTAGGTATATTCTCTCTGCGCCCTTACTCGCCATGTCGCGCCCTCTCAGCCCTCCTTTCAACTAACCCTCCGTATATATGTCTGTGCGCGCGCGCTTCCACCCACGATCTCTGTTCACTCGCACCCGGCAAAAATACCTCGACGTGCCGAGACTTACGAGAACGCTGACACGTTAAATAAATTTCGTGGACATGATCCTTTTTACAAATTCCGTTGTATTTGCATAATTGATATAATAATTCGATATTGCAATGATAGAAAAGAATGAAAAAAATGATTAAATAATCATACTTTTCATTCGTATATTGAATAGTTGTGTATCCGTTCAGCTGTTTAGTTTCACATAATAACGGTACAGTTATGTCTCGGGTAAATTAGTAGCTAGGCGAATCAATCACATCACAGTACATTATACGCACCTCGAAAACACCGCATTGGAAGTCAAAATTTTACCATCAAATTCTATACAATATGAAATTTTGATCATCGTTCCACTACGAAGAAATTTGGAATATGTAACATTACGATTGAATCTCAAAATCCCACGGTTTCCAAAGAATATCCCTCTTATTTTTCTACACATAACTCAATTTTGACAAACATGAAATGAGAATTCCAGGAGAAGAATTCAAAGATGACAATAACAGTTGAAAAACTACATGTTGAACTAAGCACTGGTGATCGATCCGGCATAGAATAGCATTGGTTCACGACATTTGTATAATGTTAGATGCATAAGGAAATTTTCGACATCTTTCATACGGAGAAAAAAAAACCTGAATCGGAAATATACACAATCGTTTCTCTCCCTTTGTATGAAATTGTGTTGGGAACAACTAAACGAAAGTTCACCAACAGTCAAATGGAAAAATAGAGAAGAGTCAATAACCAATTTAGATGAAAAAGCTTCACAGTGTGAGTACCAGCAAATCGAAGACAATTAGTTTTCACACATAGTTTGAATAGCGTCAAGCGGAAAAAAATAATGCATTAATAAGAGCAGATAGAGTGCATCAGCGATCGCTAAATATGTTTACACCCTATGTAGATATACATTAGAGACGTTAATGAAAGCAAACACTCAGCTTTTTATAAATATAAATACATACAATGTACTATTGAATGTGTACAAAGAGTGTCGATTCTACATTCCTGTTTACACCTATATATTGTGAGTAGGTGAATGTGATACACCCGAAGAGCGAGTCATTCAAGTTTGACTCCACATGAAAATAATAATTATTGTGAAAATTGAGAGCCTTGTCGATAAATGATATGATTGTCCATATGGAAAACACAACACAACGAAATTGTAAATATTTATCGATTTGAAATATTCAAATAACTCAAATTTTTGTGAGAATGAAGGGGGAGAAATAAAAGGGCAAAAAAATCATTCTTCTCTTTTTACTTACATTCTGTATTTGATTTTGAATGTTGTTACCCTAGGAGGATGTAGAAAATCGTGAGAGAATTACGCTCTCGGTATATGCGATGTATGAGTTAGAAGTCAAAGAGCATTGAAAAGTTCAGGGTATAACACACTTTGTAGCATTTTCTCACTCAGCACGTGCCACATAATACTGGTCCACACTTCACACACAGGCTCGAGGGTTTTTCCAATTCTGCGACCCTACGATTTGTATGAATAGCCGTGGCGACGCCTCGGGGCTTGTGTGAATATCATGAATGATGACCGTGACTCGCCGTAGCGGAAGTAGCGCGCGAGATCAAGGAAAAAACGTATTCATCCAACTCTGCCTTACAGAGTTTAAAGTCAAAATTTGTCGTTATTTCTTGTACACCAACTATCAAACATACATGTATATATATATATATATATATACACGGTGAGCTACATGAATTTTCATGGTTTGCAAGTATGGATAGAAAGTGCATTTGCACGTCATCATTTAAAAACAAATTGATTATTATGTTACACAACAATATAAGAAATTGAAAAAAGTTGCAGGAATTCGAGCACATAGAAGAGACCATAGACAAAAGAGAGATGGAGAATAAACAAAAAAGTAAAACGGTGGTATGGGTTTTGACGTTAACGGGAAAACGAGCAATTTCCACTCTGCCAATTTCTCCACCGACCTTTTAATATCCACTCTTTGGTCTTTGCTCTCTGCCATATTCCTCCTCTGACGCCTCATTTCGTCATAACTGCCTGAAGCTAGCTTATTTTTTTCACACAAAGTTCTTTACACATTGACCAGTCGCACCATGCAACGGTATAATGTAATACTGTAATTGATAAATATTGTTAATGAAGTCATTACAGTGAAACGTATAGGGGGCAAATTTTTTATGTGTAATTTCACGCTCATTACTCCATTAATGCGAATGAGAAATTTTGTAATAGCCTCCGAAATACTTCAAATATGACATTCGGGTATCAATACAATTGTATGTTTGAGAAAAAATAAATTAAAATTGTAAACTAAATAAAATAAATAAATAATTGACGAAATACTTCCGGAAGAAAGCTCGAAATTTTAATTCTACCACAATTCATTTCTCATTATTCGTATGATTTTAGATGTTCGTGTTCATGCTTGTATTAGGAATGCTTGGGAATGTCACAACTCGTTTTTCGCCTGTATATGAATACCAAACACACCGTGAACACTTCCTTCCCATGTTATATAATAAATCAAGTGAATTTATCATATGCTTTTCTCTGATACTCTGGAGTGGAAAGTATCTTCGATATAGGAATATGAATGAGAGAGTAAACAGTCATTGGACTACAGGTATACCTATATGCAGGTATAGGACTATAGATTAAAAAATGAAAACTGATATACTGTTTCATATTTTGGTATGAATCTATCTGTAAAGAGAGTATGCAAGTACATGTCCTATGTTTATTGATATTGCGTACGTGTATGCATGAGAACAACGACAAATGTTATTTCTTCACAACCGTGTGGATTTGGGTTTATTCCGAGAGGTCTGTGAAAACAGTCGCATTAAATAATACGAGCGGATAACGGACTTTGTACAAGTAAGAGGTGGAGAGATAAAGAGGCAAAGAGGGAAATAGACAACGCACGACACTGTGCTGTATGGGAATTAGTTGGAGGGTATTCTGGTTAAGTACATTTCAGCTAACCACATTTTCTCTGCGATGTCTTATATGTATCACTGTGTAAATGTGCACAAGTCCGCACGCGGAAACGACCACGCCCATATTACGATTTAACAATGCCAAGCGGCTTCACAACTGCGGCACATTTTTCGCCAATATGTACAATATCCCAGGTATATACACATCTCACATTCCAATCATTCTCCCATATATTTTTTCACTATTATCCCTCAAATCTTCTCCATTATTCGTAAAATTATCACACAACTAACTGATAATGAATACACTAAGATAAAGGTAATTATCATTTAAAGTTGATTTATCATATTTTATGTGATATGCAGATGGTTTTATGAGAATTATAGTGAAACTGCTGCGATAAAAGATGATGGCACATATATACATATACATCCTAGAGTTTATAGAACGTGGTGAGCTATAGAAAATTTACAACTTTCATTAAGCTACTGTATATACAACATATATATATATATAGGTAATGTTGGTTTGCACTAGCAACATTCTACTGTAGCTATCCGACAAATTTTATTTCACAACCAACTCGCATCTTTCTTTATGAGTTATATTACATTTCGTTTCATTTTCTTTTTCCAAGTACAAATTTTAACACGTCTCTGTGTCAATGAACATTTAACTGCGCATCATAATTTACATTCCCAAGTGCAAGTGCAAATTCTTTTGTACATTCTTTCCCAATTCGCTGGTGCATCAATAAAATTACTCTTCAAGTTCCAGTTAATATCTCATGACCTCATTTCATTACTTTATTCATACTTTACCAAATCAGAAAAAAAAGTAATAATAAATAAATACATACATAAACAAAAAAATAAATTTAGAAAAAAAACGTATTTCAGTGAGTAAAAGTAAACGATAAAAAATCCAGTCTTTATATAGAAGGACTGGGTTATGGTACCACACCAGCATTAATTAAAATATGGAGTAGTAGCGAGAAAAAAAAGAAGAGTGAAAGGAAAAAAAACGCTAGAGATGCCGTACACGGAATATATAAAAGAGTCTCATTTAAGCGACGCAAGTGGCGCTAGGTTGGGCGATGGTTTTCAACAATGAACGGCCAAGCGCCACGGTGCCTTTACTATATGAATGGAATTGCCGGCACAGGAGTCGCTCGTGCTCCGCATTTTTACTTACAAGTGGGCATTCATAATTTTCATATCAGGTAGAAACCAAGACATTAATAAAAACCAACATTAGATAGAGTATGAAGAAGACACATCACCATTTATTCATGTGGAAAAATAATTATCTCTGAATATTAAAGAAGACAGAAGCTCCACACTGTTAACGCTAGACAATATACCGGGTAGCAACAAAAATGACAGAATGAACTTCATTTATGAAAACGATTCATTTATCTGTTTCATATTCGGAACTAATTAAATGACATAGTGTCACTGCATTGAATGAAATGTTTTAATTCATTAGGGACATAAGCAATCTGCCTCCATCGATCATGTTTAGAAATATTACTCTTTCTTGATCATTAGTAGGCTCATAATAATCGGCAGCATTGCCATATTTCCCAAAATATTTCACTTCAACAATCATTCCAAAATTCTCGATAATTAATTCATAATTTTCCTCCGTTTTCTATGAGTTTTTCAAGATCGATCCAGACAACTTATAGATGCACAATTGGTACTTATCTGCAAAGCTAATGTTACGATGAACTTATGTGCAATGACAGATCGTCCCATTTAACACCAGTTATTTTTTTCTCAGAGCAATACGATCCACCATACTTGCGACCAACTTAATTGTGGAAAAAAAAACCCATTGCCAAAATCACCTTCTAAACTGGCTAAACCGCCTAAACCGCCTAAACCGCCTAAACCGCCTAAACCGCCTAAACAACCTAAACTATCTAAACCCTTCTTAATACAATGGATATATTCTGAGCACATATATATCTATATACTGGTTGGGATATTGCATGGACATTAGTCCGTATAGTAATAGAATAGTCGTGTCAAGGTTATTCGTCTCTATGTTCTCAGCTCTGCCGTCGCTTTGCCCCGCTTTCACACTCATATACACAACACTATATCTCTTACGCTCATCATTTCTCAATACACTGCTGCCTCACATTCAAATTCAATATTAGGACTGATTTACATGTATATCCATACCATTCACATATATGTAGACGACATTATGATTCCAACGCCACATCGACAGATTCTCGTGAGTGCTTATTGATCGAAATAGTAAATACCACCACGTGCAAAGGTGATGCCGTTGCACGTTCACTCACGTTCACTCACATTCACTCACATTCACGATGAAATAGGTCTCGGGACCGATATATACTAATACGTATACCAACACCTATATATACATAATTCCCTACGATACCAAACTATTAAGGCACATGCAACGTAGAGGGCTTAAACCCATTGGTAAAGACATGGCAGCTCACATGCCCGGCCTGTTAACAACTGCATTGGATCTAAATACATTTGCATAATTAGCGCATGTGCCTGATGGCACCAACTAACCGACCGGTCAGTTCTCTTATAGTACTAAACAATTGGCCCAAGCTACATCCAAACTATATTTATACATATGTAGTTGAATTTGTATGTGCTCTGAGTAAAATTCCGCGGCATTGTGCTACGAATTTCTGTGTATACCGCAGTATACTATGTGTATATAGCTCCAAGATGTCCAGCGATGCATATCAATTCTACGCAGCAAGCCGCTCCTCCCCTCCCGCTCGTCCACCCTCTACTTTTTATTGTGCCGCCGAGTCATTTCAAGATCCCTCTCGTTGCCATTGTGCTCATAGTATATATACAGTTACTCTGTATACATATATATCTTTTCAACTTCAATCTGTTTTTTTTTCTCTCCCAACTCGCAGATGATACTCTGCAAAAAAAGAAGAATTAAAAAGAAACGAAAGAAAATGCAGAAAAATTGTTTTCCACAACGAACAATGGAAAAATTGTAAAAGTGAGTAGGGAAAAATGTATATACCAATTCACAAATATTCGTCTATTAACTCAAAATATCTTCACATTTCAACTAGAAGATGAACAGAAACGGAAATTAAACCTCAGTTAAATTGGAAAAATTCATATTCAATAACAAATATTACGAAGAAAATGACGGATTTTATGTGTAATCAATGTGTGGATGTGTATAATTGACATATAGTGTGTGGCCTAGAATTTAATTTTTTATCTTCAGTGATATCGTATATAAAGTGGTGAACGATAAGCGATTTTGCTACACAATAAATGTAACGTACAGGTATAATTTCATTTTATCGTATACCACCGCTACCACTTCTACTATACGTCTACTATAATCATATTACACATTTACATAGACGTATACGCATATATATTCATGAAATGTTGGCCTATAACAATTATAAAATGATTGTCGAGGTACACAGGATATACTCGCGGTGAAAGTGTGTATGTAGGGAAAAATTAATAGTCCCTCTTTCATTAAAACTTAATCTTGGCACATTACAACTTAATATATAATATCTATATAATCGTTTTATATATACCATATTTATACATCATACACTACGAATGTGCGACAAAACTACTACTTTATTTTATTGCATTAACTTCTTTTTTTTCCCCCCACTTCTCTACCGACAATTTTTATCCTTTCATAGAACACTATGCAATTATGTCACAATCCGCTATAGATCATTTAGCTCAATTCATCTTGATGAATAGCCGATGAACAATCCGAAATTTTCAGTCGTCTCAGTTGGAAAAAACTCTTAATATTAACAGATATTGTATCTGTTTCAATAATTTCGCAAAAAATACTGACGTTACTCAATACATAAACTACGATATGGCTGAAAACTGCGAGGAACGTCCAGGAAATTCTATTGATTGAGCATTAACTTCACTGAGTTGACTCCTTAATTCATCAATTATGAAAAAAGAAAAAAAAATAACAAAAAGGCTGTTGATATTGTGGAAAGACGAGTGAAATTTTGTTTTTCTTTGAGATTTGTCAATTATTCATTGTATATAAAAAATTTAATTGACATAATGCTAAGATAAATTTCATAACGAATCATTGAAGCCGACAAATACATTCATATGACACATGTATGTTTCTATATTGAATTCATTCCACATGGTGAGGAATTTTAAACTATTAAAATTATGAATTTCCACCAAATAATCGCAATATATATATTTGATAGTAACATGTAATATGTGTTGATACACCGTTTCTCATTCATAGATACATAATTTAGTATGTCGAGAAATATATGTTATGTCGGTGAAGCGTCTAGTCAACTATCATTGTTAAAATACACGTTCTTGAACGTTATTCACAGATACGTATTATTTACACATGATAAGTTGTAAATATAAGAGTAGAATCCCAATATATAAATATATCAATAACGTCTGGATAACTTCAGAATCGTCCTTAGATCGTTGTCAATAAAAATTTCAGGATTATGGCGATTGAGAGTGATCGCAATAAATTGGATTGAATCACAGTATAGTTGCCTCACGAAATATGAACTTCTCATTATTTATGTATCTGTGTCATGTTGTATTAGAATATTAGAATATGGCCGCGTTACCAGCACATCTCACCAAATTCGGCTTGATTCATCGTTCTCTCCATACAATCCACGCAATTGCGCTGAAAAAATTGCTCAAAGTACCATACCTGATACCGCTTTGTTTTCTATATTCGTCAAATATTCATATCCCAAATCTGAATGAATAACATCGATGTCAATGATACGATACAGATGAAAAAAAAAAAAAACCATTAGGTCTCAAATGAAAGATATGATTTTTATACATATTGTCAACTGTGCGATCATCTGATAAAAATTTTACACACATGATTATGCCTTCTAAATGTTTTTTTTTCTTTTTTCACTCAACATGCGTAAGCTGTGAATATATAACTAGTATTACAAGTATGAAACAATATAATCATTCATACACATATACTATCCGTATTCTTGATAAATAATACTTTTGCGTTGTATTAACATTTCGTATCAAATATAATGGGAACGCTAATAGTGATCAATTACTCGGATGGTCATGAAATGGAACTTCTCTGATTTTTTTTTTCCATATTTTGCTAACTCTCATTCAATATATTATATTGACGAAAAACATATTGTTCAATCATGAAAACCGTAGATTATAAAGTTTTATAATTTTTGTTGTTTATAATTATAATTATTGAATCAAATTATAGGGTTGAGATGCTACTCCAAAATATATGTTCGTTAAAAGGATTCAGATTATCTTTTTTTATTATACGCTCGGCGCTTTTCCCCATGTTAATGAATCGTATCGAACAATCAAATTGCCGGTCTATGGATTACCGTTTTTCCATAAATATTTCCATGTTCGCTTGACTCATACTCTTGAGATTCCATACACTTTCAAAATAATACACTTCCCTCTTGGTGCCACCAGAAAAATGAAAATGAAATTTAAACGACATTTGGGAGATATTTTGGCGGCCCTGAAATCGCCATGAGAATTCATGTAACAAAAATCAATCGGATCCCATTCTATAGAACCAGATCCTCTAGAACCTATAAAAATATCGAGTATATCATATCCTCACTCCAGCAGTTGAAGGAACATTCCAAACATGGGATGTTAGAAAACAAAAGAATGAACAGGTAAAAACGGAGAAAATATAAAGACTCAGGTTCTTCTGTCCAGGTTTTTTCATCACGTTTCAATTAAGCCCCTAAACAGCATGTGTTAACTATAATTTTGATTAGACAGGACGTTTATCAAAAATGGAACTACAATTGCCCATGGTGATGAACATTATGATAAAAGCACCAACTTTAAGATATCTTACATCAGTCGTTTTCGAAATTACACACTTCATGACACGAGCGTATCGACAAACAGGCAGACTTTCCTCCATACTCTCATCTTACATACATAAACACTGCCATTACTTCATTACAAACTGTAATTTCATAAATGTCACTTCACGGTATCACAATACATTTTTCATCCATAAAATGATAAACACTAATAAAATTCAATAAAAATTTGTGGATCATAAAACTTTGTAGCGACAAAAACATCACGACAATCTGACGACGTGTAGGATATCACCAAACATGTACGAAAAAAAATACAATCTTTCACATAAGATTTTTGTGGCGCACAATACCTCGATTTTCATGCACATCTATAATATATATATACACGATTTGAAAAGCTCATATATTACCGCTGAGTAAGAGTACATATGAGCTTCGGCATCCCACCTCACAGTTGCGCATATATACCTGATGATTCAACAAGAATAAGATATAGAAATACGTCGGTGAAGAGATAAAAGATAAAGGATTTAGAGTGAAAGGAACAGCTGAAAGAAAAAACCTACAAAATCTCATATGCGCGTATACAACATGGCGGAATATGAGGAAGAAAAGATAAATGCAATTGATGAAATGGCACATTTGCTGCTGTTTTGTGAATCAGATCAAATGGCATTGACAGCACTGAAGACAAATTATAATCAATCCGTCGCTCCGCATGTCATATTCTTTTCAACTGTTTTCATCACCACTCGTCGAGAGGGGAATGTCATCATCAATAAGAACATGGCGGTTTGTACACAGAATATTCTAATTTTATATAATATAATTATATAATGAGCAGTCCTCACCTTGAACTGCTCGAAACTGATTAAAATTATGGCAAGTTACATGATGATATTTATGATAAAAAATAAGTGATGACAATTGAATGAGAGGTAATACATTCTTATAGCTGCGCAACCGTTCTCTGCTAAAAGCTGTTTCTAACTCATGTTATATATGCCTCTCTATCACCGAGTACAGACATTACGTCCGGATGAAGTATTTACCGCGATAAAACTTTGACTGTGACATCTGAGTTCCACATACGAAAATGCTCTTCCCGTACTGGAAGGAAACATACACGTGTTACGACACGTGTTACGACACGTGTTGACTATTTTGTTTTATGAAATCTATGTTTACTCAGGAGACGGAATCCATGACAACATATCGCTTATAAAACGCATGTGATTGAATGATAATTGATAATAATGTGAATACCAAGCATGTCATGGAGGTGAAGAATGTTGCTCATTCAGACGTTCCATCGTTCCGAAAGATACCTATACGATTGTATACTTGTTGGCTCAATTCATTATTCCCAATGATCATATATTTTCATTCATACGCGAATTTTTCGTTACGTCACGCTCATCGCACGTTTGATGTTATTCACAATTAAAGAAATTAATAATATATATAACGTCGAAGAAATATAGAACCAATTCCTTTTATCGACCCTCTGACTTAATTATTAATTAAATAGATAATCTATACATAATGTTCAACTTTTCTGACCGAATTCCAAGTAGCCGCCATTGAAACTTATATTTTCTTCCACGTAAAACAATAGAATATGATGATTGTGTATATACTTTTGCATGTGCTCACAATAGGCGTGTATCATCCGTGACGGACACAAGTTGGTGAAAAAAAAAAAAAAAAAAACGACAATCATCATCGTCAAAACAAATATCAGAAAAAAAAAAAAATTTGCCTCTCATCAAAATGCGATAATGCTCTAAACATCTTCAGTTAACCTGCAATAATATAATATTCAGTTCTATTTGGATATCGTTTTGATTCGGAGAATATACGATGATTGATCGCCAACAAATTGGAGGTGATTGGACCAACCATATTACAATTCAATAACTAAATCTGTTGACAAAATTTCAATTGCATTCGCATCATTTTCTCATATACATTTTACAATAACACAACAATCTATGTTGTAAAATGAATTTTTAACGCCATCACATGTTTTTGGCAGGAACTGAATAGGCAACAAGGTCCTAAAGTCATTGTAGAAAGTAAATAAACACTTTAAATTCTCCCTGACACGGTGTCTGTGTGGAGTATTCAAATTCTTCAAAATATCACTTATCCATGAGTTTTAATTGTATTGGAACTTGTACAGTGTCGCTTACCAATCATATTGCACTTTGTCAAAACCATCAGTATACAATAATTGCGATTCGTTTAGATGTGAAATGAGGACGATGTACCAAGAGGAATGCGGCCAAATGAGACAGCAACGGCAAAACCACCTTGTGGGGCTTTGTCTTCTATTGATTTTGACTGCAAGTAAAAGTATTAAAATTTTATGATATTTATTTAGCAGCATGGCTGAAGAGTGAAAGCAGCACAATCGCGACGGGTTGAGTTCGGATGTAAGCTCAAGAGAAAGCTTCAGGGAATAGGAGGACCCATTTTACTTCCTCTCTTTTCAAACTTGAGAATTAAGACCTGTCAACGTCCACCGTAGCCGTTAGTCACGCGTTCAGTAACTGGGGAGTCAACCGTACGAATGTAAATGGAAAAAATATCGGAAGAATTAGAGGCGGAACAATAATTCTAAATGTTTTACTCCCATAACAGTGGTTATACCATTTTTGTTTACCTCTTTATTTTTCTCCTATTCATCCCATTCTTCGATTACGTTTACTCTATTCGTAGCTATTTCTGCACCTCCCATTACATTTTTTGTTTCTGAATTTCATTGTGATAAGGAGAAAAAAAAAGTAGGATTGTTCTTGCTCGCTCGGGAGTAGAGTATGTATGGCCAGCAGTGGGTTTTGCTCAGTGACGCACAGTTGCGGAATCGCTTTTTCATATTTGGTACGAATAGGTATCACATCCGGAAGTTCCCGATATAATCGTTGTCATTCGATCAATCGCATCGCTCGCTCGCGAGTTCCTTCCTCCCCACGAAGTTTACGTTGTGACTTACTCACTATTTCAAAAATGATACCGATCAACGTCACATTAGAAAAAAATTCGAAACATAAAACTTGAATCAGAAAATTTTATAAATTTTCCCCATAGTATTCAACACTGATCAACAATCGGGAATAACCATTCTTAGGAAACATCATTAATTTTTCAC
This sequence comes from Meteorus colon, assembly GCA_030523085.1. Lineage (NCBI taxonomy): Eukaryota > Metazoa > Arthropoda > Insecta > Hymenoptera > Braconidae > Meteorus > Meteorus colon. The sequence continues at coordinate 113,239 of JAPYZH010000202.1, read as the reverse complement.
AACATATTTGATACATGATTGCGTATTGCAAGGATATTTTATAATGCAGTTCATTACTCGGATCTTCATTATATCACAATAACATTGGCAAATATATTGCATGCGTGCGCCCACACATGCACATATATACACAGACTATGAACTAAAAATAGTTAAAAACTGCTGGAATGACTTCAGAATATCGAGATCCATCAAAAAAGCATTTCCTAATTTTCAGCGTCATTACAATAACTTCCCCTTTCAGGAAGTTAAAAAGCCGAGCCCTTGGTGAACGCAATTCTTATGATGAATCCAGTCGAAAATCTAGCTGCAACATGCTATTATCTCATCAGTTGAACGCGCAACGACGTGAACTATGTAGACACTGTTAGCAGCCCAACTAATTCATGAAATCAACTACCTTGCCTTTTTTTTGAAAACATTTAGTCCAACACGAGACCTTTACCCAGCAGAATGAATGCTTATAAATTATCAACACGGATTTTTGGCTAGGCTGAGAACTGAAGATCAACAATGAATTTCATTTTTCCAAAACATTATTTGCCGAACCGAAATTTGAAAAAAAAAAAATAGCGAAAGAATCCAAAAATACATTAGTGAGTGTTTTGAACGCAGAGACCCTATGATTGCAGACGTACGTAACGAACTTCATGTCATTATGTTTTTATCAAGCAGTCATGCATCTGTGAAGCAAATTTGATGAAATTTATTCGTATAAATTGCATTCACGAAAATATAAGCATATTAGTGAGGGATTGTTGTGCGTTTAAATCTAATCGATGTTCAGTGAAAAGATACAAACATCAAATAAGCACATTCAGAATCGATATTTAATCATTCACTTCTGAAGTGCGATCCTGAATCGTGATTCAGTATTGTAAGGGAATGCAAAAAGACTTTTGTGATATTTCACGTTCTTCGAGAACAACTGTTCTAATAATTTTATTTTTAGTTATTCAAATATAACAATCAATGTATATAGATCTCAAATACAAAATTTCGATTGAACGCCAACTAATTCAATCTCACCATAAAGAAAATAATAATAGCAACAGTGCCATCAATATTCTCACCATCAAATATTTTGTCGTTATAATTCCCATGTTGAATGATATGTGATGAAAGGAAGTGTGATTATTTGATTATCCCAGTTGTCTGACTAATGAAGAGTATGTGAACGTATAGACAATAGTATCATAAATGACTATTTTGACTCATGCGTTTTCAATCTCATGTGGGAAACAGACCGAGGGATTGATTCTCTCTTTCTATATATATACGTCTAAAGTAGGTTTTGAGGACCTATCGCCATTATAGATGCAAAACGTCCGTTGACGCATTCTGCACCAAACAAACAATCTATAATGGAAAAATATTGATTTTTGGCGATGTTATTTCAAAAAAACTATATAATAGTTACTTTGAGGATTCCCAATTTTCTGTTATTTCGAGGACATATAACGAAACGACTAATATGAGGACTTCTATACGAATGTATATTCTATAAACGGTGTAAAGATGAATTTGAGGACAACCATAGATAGGTTGCTTTCAGGACTTACGACGACTCACAATGGCCTACCGAGAAACATGGCCCAATCATCCTTGACTACGATATCAAGATATAACAAATTTGATAACAAAATATATGAAATTTGCATTTGATAGGAATAGTATCAACGGTCAACAATCAACGTCGTAATCTATCACGTGTAATCTTTATTTCCAGACATTTCCAATGCTATCAAATAAAATAGAAAACATAATGTATATGTCATAATTATAACAAAAATTAGAAAGTTATTATGTGTAGTGTAGTGTCATTTTTTTTTACTTCGTAATTTTTTTCTTTTGAACATGCAACCATGATCGTATTTGGGCAACATTTTTTCCTCGCAGACATTTTTTTTTGCATCAAATCCTAAATTTCCTCTCCGGAAGGAATTTTATTTTTCTCTAAAGTCGTTTTGAAGTGAGCCAATACGATTTTACGTTGTATTTCAGTCTATCATCTTGATGATTTTGCATGCCAATCAATTTGGAAAGAGTCTGAGAACAATATTGATTAATATATACGAACGCAGATTACACGAAATATATTATTGAATCGAAATTATCTATAGCTCCACGCTGGTTTGGAGTGAAAGAGTTCATCATCGTTTTCGGGTTCGCTTGAAGAATGTTGTCCTTGCGCGGTTTTCAAAATTTCGGCGTCAACTGTTAGATAAAAATAAGTTCATTTCGTATTTTTTCCCTAATATAATCTATAATGGAAAAGATTCACTTACTGTGCTCTGCTAACACTCGTGCAGCATATTTTTTTTTCCAATCGTACGGAACACTTTTTCCAACTACGATATCTCTAATACCGTAAACATACAGTATCCGATCAGTAAAAATGACAAGACCGAACATTTTTTCATTCACTTTCATGTCTAAAATTTGTGATTTTCTCTGTTTAACACAACATCGACGAATGACGCGAAAATGCGATCCACCACGAATCTCGGTTTGACCAGTGGTTCGTGAAGAAATTACTACAGACAAAGATAGACCCCGAAGTATAACAAACGTCTTGAAAAAGATTTTCTATCGAACGTTCTAGATAAAGGATAATATACGAAATTTGTATTTCCGGGACATTATATTAAATAATTCGAATACTTTAGGGACAGTCTCTGTTCGTGACTTTCAAGTCATCCGAAACAAAAATGAATCTCCAAAACCATCACTATGAGTACGTGATACTGGACCGTTCGAAGACTTTGAGGACACTTTTTATTCACGTTCATTGTGACGGTTTGGTAGATTCGTTTTTGTTTCCAATGTCTTTGTAATGCGACAAAAAAAAACTGATACCGTCACAACACTATTCATATTTAACAAACTTTATTCTTGTTTTCATTGCAAAGTCTAGGTTTTAGCAGTCCTCGACATGAACATCTAGAAAAATGAACGATTTGTATGAGAAAAAGATATTAAAAAATCATCGGCTACATAATTATTTGCTGTGACGATTTGTTAATAACATTTGAGCAAAATTTTAACCATTCATTAATTAACGTCCTATCCGTTCTCGAGTGATTGAGAAAGTATTTTTTCTTCTTCAAACTCTGCGGCATAAAAATAGATTTAAATGCGAATGAAAAATCAAAGTACAAAATGTCTAATCAACTTTATTCCAACAAGAATGAAGCTTGCTAAATATTTTGTGTTGCATTACATTCATTTTATATGCGATACGAGAAGTACACTGTGTTAGTACTAACAGTATATGCATAAATTCTAGTATGAATAAATTACTAGTGTCAAAAGAGGAAAATGATTACACAGGGCACTAAAGTACATGAACTATTGAAAAATGCGTCCTCGAAGCAATCGTTTCATGATACCCTGCGTCCAATACGTACTAAAAAGGATGTCACAGTCGTCGAACGCTTCAGTATCAGGTACTGATAGTAAACGTTCTATAGATTTTTCTTCGGATCGAATATTTTAAAGGTTACAGATCACGGCTGTCCCCATAGTATTCAAACGATGAAATACGTATTGTTCATCAGTTCGTATCCTTCGGGGACTTGTTTCATGAATTTCTTCATGTGACACTAAGAATGTATTGAGCACCGGAAATATTTCATCTACTGCTGGTGCCTACTCGGTGTATTTCTGGTATCACACACAGAATTTTTTAATGCAACAAAAAATAATCGATGCCGTCGTAACACCATTCATATTTGGCAAGCTTTATTTTCGTTTTAACAACTTTTACTAAACATTCCGTGCTTTTATTTGCTATTCATATTTCGCCTTTTTTTTTATCGCAAAGTTTAGGGGAAAAGGAATATATTTTGAATTTACTGGAGAATTTCAGGATGGATCGTCTCTATGTTGCTCAGTTGTTATTAACAAAATGTTAAAGGGAATAATTATGCAACGAATCATTTTATAATTCTTTTTTTTTCTCACATGATTCATCCCATATGATCTCAAGTGGTTCAAAATATTTTCTCCCTCGTGAACTTTGCGATACAACAATAGGGTCAAATATGAATAGCAAATAAAAGAACAAAATTTTTAGTAATTTTTATTAGAGCGAGAATAAAGCTGACCAAGTATGAATGGTGTAAGTACGGCAATGATTATTATTAGTGGCATAACAAAATTCTGTATATGATAAGGAAAATAAATGACGAAGTCTCTAAAGTATGCGAACGAATAAACAATCTGTCTCTATTATATTATTTGATCATTTTCAGAAGTCTTTAAAATACCCAATTTGTACATTTTTATAAATGTCCTCAAAGTAAGTTACTAATATGTGTCTTCGAAATAACCCATCCATACTTGTCCTCAAAGATAACGATTTATATATTATTAACTTCGAGGACCATGTCTTTGTATATCATTCTCAGTCACACAGTCTCCGAAGTAAATGAATGACCTAATGTCGCGTCTTCAGGGACTGTCCTCAAAATATACAATTTTCCGAAAAAATTATGAGGACTGTCCTCGAAATAGCCGAAAGTCCTCAAAGTAATCATTTCTCTTGAAAAGTAGTCTTCAAAAAATACTGTTAGACATACATATGTCTATGTCTTGCCATCATCAAATCTCACACCATAGATCTTTTTTTCGTTGATAAATACCGAAAATAATTAATATCTTGGAATTTATTAATCAAAGATACGCATGGCAGAATATATGTTTATACACATCTATGTATTGAATGTCTAGAGTAGGGATCTCCGTGTCCGTTGAATTACTTAAAGGTCTTTGAAGAGACATATATGCGAGAGACATGATGAATTAATCTACAATTAGTTCGTATATATCTATATCAAGCACATTTGCTGCGTCACCCTATATCTATAATTACCGCCATTCCGAATTATCTATGCATGTGCGGTGTGTTGTGCTCTCGTCGTTTAATTAGTCGCACAGAAGGAACGAGCTATGAACTGACAACGATACCGGTAGAGAAAATAGTTGAAGAGAAAATGCGGTTTCACTAAACATTAAATGTACATCTATAGATATGTACTATATGGTCTGCAACAGCCGGGCTCACAGAATATGTTCGACAGATTATACTTTGAATTCCTTACAACAATAATTGCAATGAATGCTTATTCACTCCTCCATGTCATCAATTCAAATGCAATAGTAGTAGCTGATCCCACACTCTATGATCTATGTCTTCAAACAGGCGATGCTGGCATTTCTAATTGATACCAAAGTTGAAGTTTCGAGCAATTTTCCCCTATGCATACTGTGACGAAGTGGCACCGGCCACTCTCGTTATATTAAGATAAAACGTCGACCAACGAATTTACCATCGCTCACCAATCGCTCATTTAATACCCCTGTGAATAATGCGAAAAAACCAATAGGAAAAACTCATTTAGGCAACCTCACTTCGAAGTTACATGGAAGGCTCAGAGGATCATTTATAGAAATGGCATCCGGATCGCAATGAAGTGGATAATTCCTGCGCGCGCAACGGGGAAAAGGGGAGAAAGAGAGAATAGACGAATGGGATTGACCGTGAAATCAATCATCGATCTATTCCCTACAAATTACGATAATGAAGCGCCAGAATAGGAGAGTTAGTGAAATTGGAGAAATACCCCTCACGAATCCGGATCGAGAAAGAAGGAAGTGAGTCCGTGAAGAAAGGACCCCACTTCACTTCTGAGATAGTAGCCATAGAGAACAGACGTGTGAAGTAGAGATACAGGAAAATTGAGATAGAGAAAGTAGAAAGCAAGTGAAGATACTTAGAGAAAAAAAATAGTTAGTTGAGAATAGGAAGAAATAGAGTGAGAGAATAGTGAAGAAGAGAATACAAGAATACGACAAAGAAATAGAAACAATTAGAGTGAAAGAAGGCAGTGAAGCAAAGTTGAACGTGAAGCGTGGGCGATCCACGCCAACTTTAACCCATCCTATTGAAGGAAGACTTTTTCATCATCCTCTTCATTATTAACTGGATCGTCATCGTTGATCATCAACAATAGCATTACCGTGAGTTTTTCCGCCGGTTTTTGCCGCATTATTTGGTGCTATTTCTATAGGTATTACGGTAACAAGTGTCGCAGAAATTAGACAAAGTCGTGCGTTCGGTGCTGCGACGCGCATTTCATTTATTACATAGTTGAATTGTGACGCGTTTCATTATTTTTCATTTATATTCTATATTATTAACAATTCCAGCCGTAGACTCAATATTACGAATCTGCGTTCGCCTTTTTTATTTATTCTTAATGAGAAAATCGTACATTATCCGGATAATTAATTGAAATAAAATAGGAAGCGATTGGTGAGAGGCGCGGGTCAGCGACGGCTAGCGACGGGTAGCGCGCGAGCTAACATATATAGCTATATTGTGCTGACTACGCGACTTCCAATCTTTGAATATTCATTTGCGAATTCTAATTCACTCTACTTATTTTGAATAAACTTCATTGGTTGAATCAATATTAAATATAATAAATAGATTGTTATATTTTTATATAAATATTTTCGAGTCACTATTTAATAGAGTCATTACAATTCATCTGAGAACCCAGACTCTCGGTGGATTTACTTATCCCAGTCTGGGTGGCAACCCTTGTTCCCTTTATACTATTTTATTAATTAATATTATTCAATTTCCCCATAATTTCAGCCAGTTAACGCGGGCCTAGAAACCCCAACGTTACAATATATAAATCATTATTCTAAACGTAATTGATGACTAATTAAACATCGTATTGGACCAAAATTGGCATTCAGCATGGAATAACTATAATTATAGATCAACAGTACTCGAAAATAAGAAAGCCGTTACCGAATGTGAAGTTACTCTACCTGAAGAGTTATAACAGGAGTTGTTCGAAATCCTAGATGAGGACGTCTCAGTGTGATATTAGGTTAAGCAGAAAACCACTGTTCGAAAAGATGATGTGTTGATGCATCAATCAGTTTTTTAAGTTTTTATGTTATGAGAGTGATGTTGGTTTTCGAAGAGTTTAATGTACTTTGGTTCTATTGATACTGAAGTGGCTAATTATCCTTTTGTTTATGCGTCACATGGAACATTCGACACGCAAACCTTTTATTTTTGATGAAATTATTTTTGTCTTGGAATTTTATTGTTTACTTGTGCAGACTTTCATCCAATTTTCTTATATCCGAATTATTCCGGTTCAATTTCAGAAATTAATTTTTTGCTGTCTAAAATTCATCGAATTTTCCCTGAATGAAATATGAAGGTGACTCCAAAAAAATATCTGAATATTGTGTTGGCTCTCACCCTGCCCATGTATCATTCAGACCAAACAGGAACAAAAGGTCTATGATGAAGGGTAAACACGTATGGCAATTCATTTTCTTTCTCATGAAATTTACATTAATCGCCATAGGTTATAATCTATTGCCATTCAATAGTTCATGCTCTCAATTTTTCTAATACGTGTTGAAATCGTTATGAATCAGTTAACTTAGATTTTTCATACTACAGAATATTTCGTTTTGTCGCAATATCGGATCTTCATTTTCGACAAATCCATGTCTTTTATCAACGTTACAAATTCCTTTGCACCCCACCTTTTTAATAATCATTTTTGCAATGGAAATGTTCAATTGATTTGTGGAGTAAAATCTGGAAGATATTTCACCACTTATCCTTTTATATCTCATACAGCGATTGATTCTTCATAACTGTATGACTGTTTTGAAGAAAGCATCCCTTGTTTAATTATCTAACAAAAAAAAAGTGTTGATAAATTGTCATTGAATATGTGGCTCCGTTTATTCTGATTCAGTTCCTCTATGTCCCTGGTGATATTGCGGAAAATAAGATTGTTTTCAATGAAGTTCACGACACATATATATAACATGATAATAAAAACATGCAAGCCACTTGCTTGTATAGACAATTAATGAAACCAACAAGCGTGACTGTAATAAATCGTTGGATGTAAAATCTCCACTCTTGTGACCGTGAGGTTTGAAAGTAGAAGCAAAAGAGAATAGCCAAAACGATTCAATGCGCGAGTTCTTGCATAATATCGCGGTGAACTCACATTTATTAACAGTAGTATTCAATTACCATTCTTTTCTCTGATTTGATCCAATTGACATGAAATTACTGCATTGCAGTATATTTTGATGCAGAGATAAAGAACAAGCTTAATATTTGCCCGAATTTCTAAATTATCGGCTGTATACATTGTTACATTGGCAATAAAAATTGAATTACCAATGAGGAAAATGAAAGAAACAATAATTAGCACCATTTATCGAAGTTTAATCACGCTCATATAACTTCTAAAATCAATCGGAATCCGTTCATGAATTGTGTGAAATAAATAAATTTTACAATCTGAATGATGAATTACAGATGAGCAATTGGGACTTATTGATTAAGATAAAAGTCATATGGATCGCCTGAAGTACAAAACGCTCACAAGAAGCCGATAGCTCTAAGTACGTGATACACAGTATTATTTCCGTTTTATACTTGTTCAAATAGCGTACACACAATATGTATGGTTGTGAACGGAACAGGGAAAAAAAATTCTAAGAACAATAGTAGTAGCTGAACCATTGGAGACAATGACGAAAAACTCCGTCCATTTCCCTTCACATGTCGCTCTCCATTCTTGTTATTTGAAATCCACTTCTATCTCTCACTTCACCTTCACGATTGGGGTTTTTTCGCTGGTCCCCAATTGTCCGCCGCACTAAATAAACTCCAGTCTCGCTGCAAACAAAAATAAATTTATTGACATTGACATTTGTTCTATCTTGCGATACAAACCAAAACGAAGGTTTTTGTTTATGATCGCCTAGCTTTATTCGTTTTCTTCACGACATGAAGCACAAACATAGATCATCCGATGGGCTATAGTGACAGCGGTGTTATCACAAGCAGCAGGTGATTGTTCGAAAAAAATGAGAGAAAAAAAGAAGTGAAAGAAAGCGAATGTGTATACCAAGGGAGCCATCCAATCTCGCTACCATCACCTTGAGACCTACTCCCGTCATCTATCGAATACTCACCGGTCCCTTCCAAAGACAGTAGAAAAAGTATAGTGGTAGAGGTACAAGTGTGGCCAGCCCGATCAAGATGCCAATCACGTTTGCCTGGAGTGGAAATTCGTAATTGCCATAAGAAGGTGTCTGGTACGTAATCATTTGATAGATGAATACAGTCTGGAGCATACAATAGAAAATAATATTTTTATATAAGCAATATACATAATACATGAATGATGTGAACAGTACAGATGTTAGTATATGCCCGGAAAATATGATAAGTCTGGTAAATACATCATTTTTTCAATTATATGTTCGCACGGGCACACCGACTTTTTACTGAAAACTTTTATACTATTTTTTTCCATTTTTGAAATTTATTGAAATTTAGTTTTTTCATTTTTCCCAATTTTCTCACCGATGATATTTATTTTACTGTGTTTCGGAATGGAACAAGCGTACCTTTACAGTGAAACAATAATAAATTTCTTTTTTAATTCTTATTTCTCATGATTTTTATTATCATTAATATTATTATTATACGATTTGAACGCCATCACGCGTTCCAGCGAATGAATAAGAAAAAATTCAAGATGAGATATTATTACCCGCGGTCACCCAGCTACACAATTGACTGCACAAGGGAAAAAAATTTCTCATACAGACGGCCGGAATGAATTAATTATAACTAAATAAACCAATATTAAGGGGTGATTTTCAATCCCATTATCAAAAAAACATCAAACAAGAGATTGGAAAAAAATGAAGATAAAAAATGGAATTTTTCGAAAGTTTTTGTGTTTATTAAAGAGTAGGAACCGGAAAAATTGACACCATATACCATTCAAACACTTTTGATATATAAAAAATGGAAAATATTGATTTAAAAATATTTTTATTCGATCGAGCAGCCATTTTTCCATCAATCAGTGTGATTTTCATTTCGTTTATGCGTGTATTATAATTGTTAGATGCAAATTTAACGTAGCGAAATCGAGAATTTGCTTTGTAAGCGCTAGCAGAACATACCTACGCGCCTCGCGCTTAAGGCATGAAATAACATTCTCGTTTTGTCATTGACAGTGATTTGAACATAAATTTAGACCATGAAAAAAGTTCAAGAATGAATATGAAACCCAACCCTTTTTTTTCTCATTATAACAACGTTCTTCTTCTACACTGATGGATCAATTGTTAATTGAGTGTATTTTATGGGAAAATAAATGAATTCGTTCGAGGACAAACGTTTATTTGATCGAGATGATTTCCATTGTGAGGCATATTGCAAATAAATGAGATTTTTATATCTTTTTTTTCCACTCAAATTTTTCATTAATATTTCATACAAATTCATCTCAATTAAATTGTATACGCCAAATAGCCAAGATTTTTTTTTTTGTTTCGTTATTTATTGATGAAAAATAGATACTCTGAATAATATTATACATATACGTAATTTGAAGTCAATCAACGGAATAAAGATTTCATCTATGTCATTTCATATCGACTCCTAGAATTTTAACTTTACACTCAATCGGGAATTTGTATGAAGATAATCGATACGTAAATCTCTATTTCCTCCCATTCCATCATACTGAGTTACTCCAACATGTTCGCCTAAATCAAGATATTGCCAGGTAATCTTGCTGTATACGCTTGTAATATTTGATTACATAGAAAGACGCGACACAACATTTACATTCTTTCGTTTTGAAATATGCGTTGAAAAATTACATTGAGATGATATTTATTTCAGTATATTGGCATGAATACGTAGCACAATTTCATCATATTTTTTTTCTTTTTTAATGGCAATTAAATATGTATATGTTATATCAAATGATGCTGAACAAATAATGAATGTTACGAAAGAGTGAATTACCAAGCCTATTTACAGGTGCTAGACACCCCCATAAGTGCATATTTATGCGAAATGTTCTTATATATCCTGGTGATAAATGAATAAATAAAAATAATATCGAGACCGACTATCGTTATCCATGACACGCTTAAGGTCATTTCGTCATATCCGAAGAATAACGAAAAATGAAATGACATGAAAACAATGTTACAGCCATCCATGAGGAAATATGAATTCCAAACAATTTTTTATTCTATTTTACTCCTTCCAAATGCGTTTTCCTTTCACCACAGTTTCTATAAAATCGTATCACGTATCCATTCTTATATGTGAGAAACCACATTTTATAATGCTTATGATGTTCACAATTATTTGTTTCACTTTTTTTGCATCCACTTGAATTCATCAGAAAAATAAAAATCACAATAAAAGTTTCATGTTCCTATTTTCTTTATCAGTTTCGATTGAGTGATTGTATGTATATATTTGATCAGGGTAAATGTAGACTTTGTCATTGTCACGGAAATGTCAAAAGAGAAAGAGAAAGGGAGAGAGAACGAGCGGTGGAATGAACGTACACATAGTGGGTAACGATAGATATTTATGCACAGCAATAGTACATTGGCTGTTGTATTGCTGATTGAAAATGGGTGACAAAGTACTTACCAGCGCTGTAATGGGTGCCAGTATCATCCAGCTGATCCACCAGTAGCTACGTACTACACTACCCAGAGACATTTCCATTTCCCCAATGTTATCAAGGAATTTGTTACATCCATAACACCAAGCAGGTACACCAACTTCAGCAATGCCAATCAATAATATCGCCCACGAAGCAGTATTCCAGTCCATCAAAGTATAAAGGTAAACACCACCATCGTAGATCATCGGTATTGCCGCCAACCATCCACACGTGCATATGCCCAGGATTACAAAGCTCTCATGTTTTCGTAGATTTGGTCGCACATCCAGAATAGCCGAATTTATCGCTTGAACTCCTGCAAACTGCATGCGTTTGTAAGCACATATATGTAAATACATACCTGATTAATAAATGTTAATCAAACAATCCATTATTATCACTAACTGTATCTGACGATAAGCTCGGACTATTGGATATATTAACAGAAACCAAATTTTCCCGTATTCAAACCCCCCAATTTTTTTTTTTTTCGTCATAAAAATTTGTGCAGTATCATCCCAATGATGTCCCATTGATAACTGATGATTCTCATTAGTATACAGTCGATGATAGTTTACCAAAAAAATCATATTCCATTCATGTCGAATATATTCAATGTAAATTTCCGCGTTTTTTCTTTTTTTCTTCATTCAATATTGATGACATTGTTCGTTGAAACACATACATTAACTGAACCAAATAAACATTCAAAGAGAGAAAAACCAATATTTCGACTGAGCAATAAAATTTCAAAGTTAAAGAAAAAGAAGGAGGGAATGAAAGGGCAAAGTAGATGTTGGCCTTAAAAGTATCAGTAACTTATACAAAAATGGTGGTGATTCTGTATTTGTATATAAATATAGCGTTTCAGGTTGGCGTAATGCATGTGCTACCGTTGTTTCAATAACCCGAGCATGCACGAGCCGCATGCCGTGCACATACCGTCCTACACAAAATGACGACCATCAGAGACGCAGTTGAATAAGAAAAAATAGTCAAAGAAAAATTACAAAGATGAAAAAATTGCGAAGAAAAACTTTGATAGAGAGAAAGGGGTGAATACAAAGGACACGTGGGATTGAAAAAAGGAATAAAAAAATAGAAACGAAGAATATACGAGAATAACGAGCAAAATTAAGAGACAATTCAGTATATGAGCATGTAGTAGATAACATAATTACAAGAACTACTGTTGCCACCGCATTCGAAAGATTTCATTCTAAAATATTTAACGCTCCATCTCTCAAGAAATGCTTGGAATGATTTGAATGTTGAAGTAAATTTTTTCCATTAAACGACGGCATCGTAGTATCAATTATATATTTAATCTATACATCACTAACTCTTCAATATTTACCTGACTTCCAAGACCAAGAATAAACAGCATGAGGAAAAATAGCACTGCCCATAAATTTGGTAGGGGCATACGAACAACTGCCTCTGGATAGGCAACAAATGCCAAGCCTGGTCCAGTTCTTACTGTTTCCTCAATTGGCAGATTAGTTTGATATGATAAATAGCCCATTATTGAAAATATAACAAATCCAGCAAACATTGATGTGAAGAGATTGGTAAGTGAGACAAATATAGCGTCCCTAATATTAGAGACACATAAAAAATAGTGGTATACATTATAATAAGTATTTTTGTAAAAAACTTGCAAATGAACTATGTAGAGCGGACATACAATGTGTGACGAATCGTAATTTCGACAAAGATGAAGAATCTACAAAGTTTTTATACAGATAGTATATAAATATATAATATGTGGCGACGACTGGGTCAGAGATTATGCGCTCGATTTTCAAATCTATTGTTTGCAACATCGCAAATCGCTTCACGTTTGAGTGATATTAATGAGAACGAAATCCAGCAACAAATATCTATTCTTCTTGTGGTTCATGATGATGTAGTGTTGAAAAAGAAAAGTGGATTGTGACATAAAGAAAATGAATAAATGAAAAGGTGAAAAATATTTCTGACACAGGAGGTGAAAAATAAAAAAATATCCATGCCGAGTTACTCAAAACTACTGAATACAATGAAAATATGTTGTCACCAGTTCGAAACTCGAAACGCTCGTTTACCATCCAACAAATTGTAAAGCATATTCGTGGAGTGCAAAAAAAATTCTCCCATTCAATCATCACTCAGCCAACATATATCTACACACTCATATTTGTATTTGTATATCTGTGTATATATTGATATACGTTACGTTTACATGCATGCACAAAATTCAATCGACACTCAAATTTACCGCTGGTTTACCGAAAACGTATAGAACAATACGCCGTGAACAATACATTGAATTAATTTTAAATATTACTACGTCTCATTTTATTCACTTGCTTTCATTCAAAGTTATATGTTCTATACATATATACAATACATATGAAGTCTATCTTTTCCGGTAAATGGATTCCCTATCTATTCTCTCGAGAAAATTCACATATTGGTGTTATTCGCATGAGTGATGGATGACATACCTATCAAAAGTAACGTCAAGGTATTTTAATACACATGCATACGCGTTGCCATATGCATAAGTTGACAATGATATGCTTTTGGGAAAGGATCATTGTCGCAGCGTAGGCGGGACACCAACATGTTATTCCATATATGTGAATTGAGCAAAGACTGTTAGACTCGCTCAGGGACGACGAGTACACTCACGACAGCATCTACAGGACAAAATTTTATCTCGAATTCAGCGTTGCCCACGAACGATATCTCAGAAGCCCAAATGGTTGCTTACGATCAAAGTGTCTGACGTATTCAGTCATGTTACTGTTTACCAAGTGAACTTTGGTTAGCCCTGTCACTTGTATATCTTCCGCGTATACACATGCGTCCAAATTATTTATTATGTTATGATCTATATACATGAATCTATATACGTATATATATGAACGGTAGATACACCATCCAAATGAAAAACACAAAGACCAATGAAATTCACATTTCCCAACCTATTTCATTTCAAGAATTTCAAGAATCGAGAATCATTCGAGAGGTAAGCCTAAAAATTTTACTTTTTTATCAAGACAATCACATCCATTGTAGTATAACGATGAATTCGTTTCTCAATTCCAAATTTACCTTGCATGCATGTTCTAAAAAATTATCTTTGTGAAATTGAATCTTCAAAATTTCGGTATTTTATCATTGATATGCCCCGAAAGTTTATTATCCCCAATTTTGAATACAAATTGAGAAATTCTTTCGTTATGTTCATCTGTCGATAATAATGATTATTGCCACATCGTGGGAACAAATAATAGTTACAGATTAATGAAACAAAACTATTTTTCTCTTGATTTATATTTTGCGTAAGTTATTAAAACTATTAAACAACTATTTTTCACCTTCATAATAGGAGAAACTGAAACTTTTAATCTTACTTCTGCAGAAAAAAATTTTCCGAGCGTTTCTTTTTTTACAAAAAAAAAAAAAAAAAACAAAACTGTTAGTTAACATTTTCCGCAAGTTTGATCCACCTTTGATGTTAAATTTTATCCGTTATTTGTTAACAGAACTCATAATTCCTGTGTAAATCCAAAAATTATGCAAATATCCGAAAAATCAAACTTTGACATTGAATAACTTTTAAACAAGTGGTGATATCAAAAAACAACTGGGGACCTTTATTTTTGAGCATTCAATTCTTTACGAATATATACTAGTAGATTTCTTATGTAATCAATCATTTGCTAGTTATGAAAATCAAAAGTGGTAAAAATAATTTTTCCCATGTTATTCTTATGGAAAATCGAAAAGCGCGATGAAGACTGTCTCAGTATTATTATTAAGAGCTCAAACGCTCCATATTTTTTTTTTTTTTTTTTATGACCGAAAAAAACTTTTCAGTCTGTTTGCAAAAAAAATGTATTTTTTTTTTAATCACCCTAATGTAAATCCATCTGATTTTCAATTGTTTTTAAGCAAATCAGATGATTTTTTCGGATTTCGTCACCACTATCCATCTCACGGTATGCATAAACACACGAAAAAATTATTTTTATTATTGTTACTAACACTATTCACACTTGAAATTTCTTTCTCTTTAAGAACATCGGAATTTTTATCTGCTCCTTCTTCACTTTCGCGAAAAAAACAGGGATGCAATACATATCAAATGGAAATGGAGAATCCATCAATCGACATCATAAAATATGTGAACGCGAAAAGCCAAAAATTTGCCAAAAAATGAATACATCACGATTTTTATGACATCATCACACAGAATATTACCCACACAGATCTCTGCCGCTATAACAATATCGCTCGATACACAAATTTTTGTTGTGAGCTCTATTCGAAGGAAATGCAATCATAGAAGCAACGTCATGAAAATTTCAGTATAACAAGAAAGTAAATGAATGGAGGAATGCTACTTTCATTGGATGCAGTAATTTAAATGTGGCAACTTGACATGTAGGCGAATGCGTTTATCATCAATATAATCCGAGTGAATAAATCATTTATCATTGAACAAAAGAGAAATAAAAAATCAAATGATATGCACATCAATGATATCAAGTGGAGTAGTCTGACAGAATATCCAACTGATGAATATTCGGGAATTCACTTTCGTACACTTAAACATGTTCTGTTTACTGGCGAATAAATCGTGATTGGTATGTCCGATAGATAGTGTCATTGATAGCTGAAATTTACCATGTATACAAACCTGTGGCAATTATTCGTAAATTTACTATAACTGGATAGTGTGATGAGAGATCCACAGCCGATGCCAAGGGAATAGTAAACCTGTGAAGCCGCGTCGCCCCAAACACTTGCGCTCAACAGTTTATCCCAATTTGGAGTTATGAACCACATTATACCTGTGCTCGCACCTTCAAGTGTTACACCTGAAAAATATTCGATTATATTATATAAAAAGAATAAAAAAGAAGAGAAAAAATGGAAAAGGGATCGAAGATAGGAATCATTGAATTAAAAGTAAATTTAATGGAGAAAATATTGAATTAATTTTGAATGTAAGTATCAAGTAGAATTAGTTTAAAATGACAAGTACCTCGAATGAGAAGTGCGATCAATACAAAGTAGGGAAACAGAGCAGTGAAGTAGACGATTTTCCCAACGGATTGGAGGCCTTTTATCAAACAGAGGTAGCAAATAAACCAAGAAAGGGTGAGACACCCAAGGAGCTCCCATCTTATGCCACCCCAATTATCCCAAGTAGCGCCGCGTATTCCCAGAACGTAATCGCTGAAAACGATAGGTTCTGCGATTAGATAGATTTTTAATCAGTTTGACAAACTCATATAATATATTTTTTTCATACGCAATATTTAATTCACAATATAAACTTCAAATACAATTTCCACATCGCTATCTTCATGTTATCATTATATTCATGTCAATGAAGAGTTTGGAAGAAAAAATTTTTTTTTTAATACGTGAAATAAGAAGATGCAATGGAAATGCCTGTATTTGTTATTCGCCATGAAAAATAAATAATTTCACATCATTTTACTTGAAATATTCTTCAGATGATAAAATTGGTCTGTATAAACTACGAAGCTCAATTGAACTGCTTTCATTGAAACAATGTGTTGTGATATTTCCTTTATTGTTGTACCCGAATTTAGCACACATCTCACTAATGGCCATACACGTTTTGTTGTAGAAAACTGTAGTTGAATTAGCCTCCTGACATGCCTGGTTTTCCAAGCCGCTATAGCAACCTGCAACGTTACATTGTACTCAAATGTTTCGATAAAAGTTCAATAATATAAACAATATTACATACATTCATTCATCCACGCATTAAATATTATCAATTATTCAAATTATTCAAATAATGTAATCAAGGGATGATTCTCAATGTTGGCATCAAGCCACAAATAAATTTATTTGTGAAGAGATTAGATTGCCAACAGCACTCGGATTTCCTCATATCCATCGAAGACGCCATCGACTCCTTCCGTCTAACGATGGCTGTGTTGCTTCCACAGTAACTATACATTTACACTCGTTACTGCTCGTTACTATCCCTAGAGATATATATGAGCTACCCAATGTTCATGGGCTGTCCGTGTATATACATACATAGGTGCCTGCATCGATGCATGTAGTTGTAATATTATGGAGAAATAGAGGTGAAGAGGTAATAGATGAACACACACAGACGTAGTGAAATGGAGAGAGACGAAGTGGAGTGTGGATACAAGCTAGTCTATATGTGCGTACGTGTACGTGTAGTATAGTGTCAGTTGAACTTTTCAAGAGGTCCTTTAACAACGATAAGTAAGTTTGCTGCCCTCATCATAAACATATTCTATACACGATTTCAAATGCATATGCATATATATGTGTGTGTAGTAAATGGTCGACCGACCTTGTGGATAAATTACACCATTGAACCATAGCCGTTTGACGTGGTACATAAATAAGTTAAGCTTTATACCTGTTCTATGGTAGATCACGTAATGAAGCCGCTTTGTGGCTATTCTCTCGGGATATGGAACACTATATCATTAGGACTCTCCATCATTTGCAATACCTCACGAATATTTCATCTTTATGTGCAACAATAATATTGGAATTTCGTTTAGTAATAATTCTGTTAAGCTTAAGGCTTGCCCAATATTATTTTATTACGAAACATATACATTGAAAATATTCGATACTCATTCTCATTGTCAAATGAAATTGGACACTTGATCAGACGTTGACACCATACGTAATAGCACTTTACATTGAAGAAAGGAAAATAAATAGTGAAAACAAAAAAACCACACGATATTGTTACCCCGAAGCCTAAATGTACTCCAGATATTGATAATTTTATATTGTCTTCTCACCTCTCACCTTAGGTATAAGGAAACAAGAAAGAATAAATAAATGATGGAAAAACATGACTGGTTTTTCACGAACCTTATATTGAAAGTTTCCTTTAACCCCTTTCGCACTCTTTCAAAGAATGTGGTTTGATTAATGTAAATTTATAACGAGGAATAAACGCGAATTTTCTCCATCATGAATGAAACCCGGGAGTTTAATAACAACGATAAGACGCAGACGGTGGGCGCCACCCGCGTGTACTCCACGCAAAACTCTCTATGCCAACATCGTCACTATACACTATAGACCATGCACCATACACCATACACCATACACCATACACCATACACCATACACCATACACCACCCACCATACACCATACGCAATATACACAGTATACCTTACGCCATGTACTGGTACAAGCCAACATGCAAGAGTGGTTGAATAAATATTGTCCTATAGTTTAATCTTATGGCACAGGTAGAATGTAACGATGCGAGGATACGTAGAGTTTCCCTCCGGCAATTTCCCGTTTGCTCGACAACGTTTAAACGGTTGAGTCGTTGATAGCTGTTGGCACCACTCATCCTCCCATACCATCAGCCCATTCCACTTCTCAACAATTCTCAAGCATTACTAACACGTGTCACTTCAGGCAAATGACACGGTCCATAGACTTTGTAAAAGTCTTTATCTCATCTCCCATCACAAACTTAAGAATATCAAAGTGAATTGAAGATGTTGTACTCGAAAAGTACTACCACAACTCTTCATCCATAGGTAAAAGTCATCAGTACAAATGCCAAACTTACGTGCAGTATTGAAGATGTTATCGCAGTATGCCCAACCAAGTTTTGAATTAAACGAGACCAAGGTGTAAAACAAAGTCCAAGACACTATAACCATATAGTAAATTGTAACAAAAGCGATAACGATGAGAGTACAGATGCCAAGTCCTCCAAAAGCCGGTGCCATTCGTCCATAGGCTTCAATAGGGCCAAGACCAGTATATTGACCCAGACAAAGCTCCATGTAAAATATCGGCAATCCCATTGTTATCAGCATTAAGGTAAATGGTATAAGAAAGGAACCTGAACATTTCATTTAAAGTATTCGAGATAGTAATTGGAGTAATTAAAGTAACTAAAGTTGTAAATGTCATAAAAATAGACGAGCGTTAAATTCAGTAAAGTGAAGACATAATGAGATATTATTGGTGGTCGGGAATTAATTTGAAGCAAATGTTGGACGTGTCATAGACACAAGCTTGTCGAATAACAGTGAGGATCAAAGAGAGTACATACTTGGCAGACGCGTCTGCACCGGAACAAGTATAATATTGATGTATAGCGAGAGGAACGAGAGTTTGGTATATAGGTGTATTATACGGCGACAAGCTCTCAGTTGCGAACGGCTATTGCACAGTGTTGATATTACCTCTTTCGACACGTCCAAGAGCTCGTACTCCTATGACGTATATTACCGCGTCAGCGAACGAAATGCTCCCTCCTCATGGACTTCTTTTCTCACAGTATTGCATACAACTATATACCACATTATGTGCGCATATATATATACATATTCAAATTACATTATTCTCCATATTGAATATCCACGTATTGAAACCATGAATTCGGATTTTTAACTATATAAAAAGATAGTATACTTTGGTATACGCATGGTAATATAGAATGCAACAATAGCTTGACATAAAATATCAGAGTGTTTTTATCAAAATGACAAAGTATCTGCAGCATGTTATGCGAAATTTTTCAAATTTCGCAAATATTGCAGAAAACTGAGATACTCATGTGCAATGTTCGCCAATGATTCGAGATTGAATTAATTCATTCCGCAAGATAAACTACTTCGTCGACACTCATGTGACCATTGTATGAAGCAAAAAATTAATCTATTGAAAATATTGGAAAATATTAATATTTTCAATAGATTGGAAAATATTAATATTTTCAATAGATTGATTTATCGTAATTGATCCATATACAAATTCATACAGAATGACGGGAGTCTGATTATTATTCGACAAACTTTTCTCCTACACAATAAAATATGTCGTTATGCAAAAAGATTGCTTTCACAAAAGACACCAGTGTGTTTTTCGTATTCATGCCAATTATCTGAATATGCAAACATGCTACGATCATATACGGCATATTAATTATGTATATGTACATACCTCCGCCATTACGGTAGACGAGGAAGGGAAATCGCCAAACATTCCCAATACCAATAGCATATCCAATACAAGACAGAACAAACTCAGTTTGATTCGCCCAGTTTGCTCGCGCCGATGGTAATTCAATCAATGCACTGACAGCTTTAAATGACAGCTTCTTTCCTCTCTTCAATTAGCATGAACAAAAGAATAGAATACTCGAATTATTTAACATCTCGAAATATAAACAAACGGTGAAATTGTCGAGTAATAATAAAAATATGAATGTAATTAACCAGTATTCACATTATAATGCAAGTAATTATGCTATTGTTATTGTTATTTTTATTGTTATTTTTATGATTATTGTTATTGTTATTGCCATTGGTATTGTTGTTGTCGCATAGTAATTTTTGTTTTTGGAGTCTTCTTTTTTCGTTTGTTGTTGTTTCTTTTTTTTTTCTCCAAAATTATAAGACTTGTTTATTTGCATAACGAATGCTGCACCGATACGATTATACGATCTTCACTATTCACGAGTGTCCTGTCTTATCTCACATGAAATTTTCGTTTGAAAATCCATCGACATTAAAGTGTGTGGGGCAATTTTTTTACATAGCTGAAATGGAAATGATGCTGAACATCTCTACTTCTCAGCGCGCACATACACTGTATACGCTGTATACGCTGTATACGCTGTATGTATGCCAATGTATGCAGCGAGTTGCTGGTGCTTGCATTGCTTTGGTTTACACACTCGCTGTATGTATAGTGACAATACCAATGTGTGTGTTTGTTGTGCGTTGTCATCATGAATTTTACACTCATACACAGAGAACACATCGCGGAAACACAAGTGTATTTAGCGCGAGTTTCGAACCCGTTACCATCCGACAATTTAATGGTTTTCGATGAGGACAAAGCTCAAGGGGGAACGTGAATGTGCACGGGTATTCACCCCTCAAATCGCGTTAATGGATCAAATCCGTTGATTTTCAGCTAGTAAGCAAAAATAAATCATTCAACAACTATTTCCATTTAATAGAATAAAAATTATATGAAACTGTGTGTAGACATGATTATTATATCTATAAAAATAATATATTGCACTGCAAACCCAAGTGTAACATGCACCATTTCTCCCACTTTCCATTTCAAGTAATATGTCCGTTCTCGATACTGCAGAAATTTTACTTTTAGTTCATTGAAATTATGTCAAAAGTGAATTTGTAAGTTTGAATGAAGTATAAATGGGACGTTTTTCAAGCATCTCAAGCACATTTGGATTTACAGTGTATCAAACTGTCTTCAAATACATTTATTCTTTATTTTCATAAAAAAATTGAATAATAATTTATTTGAATACGAACCGTTAATGTGTCTTTAGCATCTAATACCATGTCGAGCGATGCAGAATCACAGCTGAAAAGACGATAAATAAATGAATAGCCATGAATACCGCGTTCAAATCAACCTCTCGGCACCGCCTTGTTATCGCGCCGGAATGTCATTAAATGATTGGGATAGACATTGGTGGTTTGTGGACTACGTCACCATCGGTTCTCCACGTACACCGCCGTTATCGTTAGTACATTGCTCGGTTTATTATTTTATTTTGTTATTCCATCATAATAACGTTTATTCTTTGAGCTTGATCTTAATCGTCTGATGTATACATAATATACCTAATGCACACATATAATATTTATATCTATATGATACATCTATGAAATCTCGTTTTTTTTCCACTACGTTGTCTTCCCTTCACTGGATAAACCCATATTAGTATCAGAACTTCAATATCATATTGAAAAGATATAAAAATTGATAATAGCCACTTTGTAATGGCACTCTCTCACTCAATGCAAACAAGTTGCTGAAATTTTTTTTTTCTCATGAACATTTACCTGATTGTTTGTAATACTTATTTTCCAATCGGATTTACTAAATTCATGAGAAATATATCAACACATTAACTTAAAATACTTAATGACCTGTCAACGAATTTTTGAAGAAAACTCATACATTTATTACGATAATAAATAGTGATAGAATGATAAAATGAAAGACTGTCTATTTGATTCAAGTTATATACACAAACATGTAATCAATCTTCATCAAAGTTCATAGATCAAATTTTTCAATGCAATTATACAGTTCTTCATATTATTTCTCAACTGAAAGATGTATGGGTAACGTGGACATGCCAAAATTAACGCAACAATGATCTGAAAAAGCTGTAACCGAACTATACTTCAAATACAATAGCGTTAACACACACACACACACACACACACACACACACACATTTCATCGTTGTTTCCATTTTTAGCCAACAAATCTGATCCGAACCTACAAGTCGTGCTCATACAAATGCTGCTTCCTGGCTGATATCCAACGGGTTTCAACAATACTATTATGCAACATCAGATTGTACTCGAGAAGCATTATCGCGAATTTAAAGTAAACCGCATTCGTGACGGATAAGAACTTTAACGTTATATTCAAAATCACTCATCATAAGGACTAAAAAATACATATTTATATCGCGATGGGAAAAAAAAAAAAAAAAGAAATGTGAAAACAATATAACATGGATCATTGCTAGCAATTGTTGAATGATGTTCGGATGCAGTATGATAATATACCGAATATCCATTGACAACTTGTAACAATATTGGCTGGAAACAAAATTTTTTTTCAATGAAATACGTAATTTCGATATCCATGAGCATATTTTCGGAGCATTTCTTAAATAGCAACACTGCTAAATTGAATATTCAGGCCGTAATATTGGTTGTATGTTTTGAGCAAGTTGCATTCATGTGAATTACCACAAGGCGATTCATGGCATTATAATCAATGAAATTTGATTCCATTTGAAACCCAAGATGTGAGTGATAATTGAAAAGTATCAAATTTTTATCATGCTCGATAATGACTTTTAATTAAGTAAAATCTCAGGGACCTCTAGCTCTGCAGAAAAAACTTTGGTTTGAACAGTAAACCAGCGATCGAAATTCAATTTGGAGTTTTTTTCGCAATTTTATGGTTTCAAGTAAATTCGTTGAAGGTCATAAATGAATGATGAAACTTGTACAAGACTAATGAAATATGTTACATAAACGTGGTGATATATACAATATACACCCAATGTTGTATTGTGCTATGGATATATTTTGGAATAGATCAAACCTCGGATGCCCATGCAACTTTATGAACACGAATAATAGATTTATCTACCTTACAATCGTTTGTTAATTGGTTATTCAAATAGTACAATTCAAAAATTCAAACCCAAACGTAACCTTTCGATTTTCTTACAAATCCACTAGGGTTTAAATATCAATTTGTCAATCAATCAACAGCTAACAATATCGAATTCTTCTGCGTGATATTTACAGGCAAAATATGGGAAATTAAAATATTTTTGTAATCATTTTTTTTTTTCAAATTTTGTTTGATTCCATAGTGGCGAAAATACAAGCAAAATATGTCATTTCATAATACAATACAACTCATTGCTATAGTCCATATCACGTTCCACTATAACTTGTATTCAAGACTAGAATTACATTGTTTCACATTAATTTTTTGTGCATTTCGACCAGACTAATATGATATGAATTAAGGGATATGAGAGTAAAATATTGTAAATGATAAATTGTTTTCATTTTATCGAAAGAAAGAGATGGTCAAATGAGTCCTGGTCAATGGTCCTGTTCAGTACTTGGATCGGTCAGCTGGAATATTACAAATAGGGACGGCAGTCATTTTTTCTGTTGATAAACAATTTTTTTACAATAATGGTTGATGTTAGGTAATATTGTCTACATATCATTACCGAATATAGTAATCAATTATAAATGACGAAAGTAAATGTTCGGCAAACATCTCAACAAAGTGTATCTATGAACTACTCTGTGTTACTATGTGCAAATCTATGCAACATATTCCATATATCACACATTCTCATAGAAAAATTGAAAGAAGATGAGGATTGTTGGGAATAATTTTACCGTAGGGAACATTAAAATACAGGAGCTTTTTTCTTCAGCCAAGATTAATTTGTCCCCAAGTTTTAATTGAGAATCACCATATCCGAATATATATTTTTCCGTTAGGCTACATATATATATTATGATTGTATCATAAATTTGTTATTTATAGAATATACACTCAAAATTATTCTATAAAATAAGCTATTATACAGTAGTTATAAAGTAAACATGTTTCAATATCTATGAAGAGTGCCAGTAGTAGTTTCAGTAACTACATTTATCCAAAATAAGAGAAAATTATATTGATAAAATGTGAAATTGTTCCTATCCACTACTTTTATTCGAATGTAAGAATCTAAATTGAAAATTACTGCATGAAATAGAAGAATACTCCATTCTTGATGAACTACTTACCCAGTTATGCAACAATAATGAAAATCAAAGCATACAAGTCTTATTGAATTTCTTTAGATGTAATCAACGCCTGAGCTTTCAGATGGATGCGATTCGCAGTAATTTACGATGAATCATCGTATTATGATGAATCACCGTTAAATCACCGTGATTCACGCACATTCACGCTGAATCAAGGTGGATCAAGGTGAATGACTTAAATTTGTACTAGTATGCATAATGTGTCAATATTTATTTCGAAAGATATTTAGAGGAAATAAAACGAAACACGTGCAAACAAAACATAATTGGATATACCCGTACATGAATACCTATGGAAATCATGATAATCATAATGCCGAGAGTTATCTATTGCAGGATACTATGACCACAAACTCATCGACTTCGTCGATAATTCAGCTTTCTTCTTATAAACAAGCAGGAAGGAAACAACTTAGCCTGCAGGTAATGTTGATGTTGAGAACAATTCAACAGGGAAAATGTACGTCCATTACCACTTGACGATAGTTTTCCCATAAACTAGTTGGCGCCAGATAGTTATATTTTTTTCAAATAAATTATGGATTGGAAAATTCTTTGCACAATGATCTCCCAGAATCTGCAATTGCTCTACCGGAAAAATTGAAAATCAAATAAATGGTTGCAATTAAAAACACAAAAATTCCATTTTCAAATGCATCAATAACTGAGCATTTCTTGCTCCTATGCATTTTTTCGTAGAAAAATTACTCTATATGTTTTTGTATCAGTGACAATGCCATATTTTCATCGCATATATATTCATAGTTAATTATATGATAGTTTTTATTTGATCACCAGAGTGTATCGATAATTGGATTATAATGTCACAATTGTAATAGATCGCTGATCGCTTACATGAGTATATACCATGTGGTACACAGAGACGTATCATTTACATGCGTGTTGGCCATTGTAAATAACATGGTACCGACTATAAATATTTCCTAACCAATCATGCATAAGAATAAATTGCTCCCAAATTGCACTTGACAAATTCCGCAATAATCCAATTGTAGAATCACACTTTTATCAATTATTCGCATAACTAAAAATTCAATAAATGACGTTACAATTGTGAATAATGACGGTCATTTCGGAGCATTTTGGAAAAATGCTTCCGAAATGCTATTATATGTCGATTTTCATTTTTTCAATCCCTTGCTTGTGGGTTCGTTCGTCTATAAGAAAAATATTTCCAAATCAAAACTTTAATATTGAATAATTGATTAGATGAATCGAGTCTTGTTTGAATCTGTTCGAAGCTACGATGCTCATTCGTCAGATGCAAGTATACCATAAAATAATGTTGACTGGTTTGTCAATTCTATTCGGCAGGCAAGTGCTTGTGTGATGAGAAACGATGAATCAGTTACGGATAACGTAGCTCAGCACTGTGCAGTACAGTGTGTTTGTGGCGTTTCAGCTGAACATACCTTATATCATTCTATTTTGAGTGAACCAAGAAACCGCAACTAACGAACAAACGAAGACAAAAGGCGTTTGACGATAGGAAAGAGTATGTACCAAAAATAAAGTCAATATAAAAATAATAATATTGTGAAATCAGCCTAGTGGCAGGAAAGTATCTATTCTGCGTCGCCTCTTCAAATCAGCTGTTGTCTATTCTCATTGGAATAATAACTTGTTTATCACGTTAGAGTACAATGATACATTTCCTATTTTATTCAATCAAGTTCGTACGTATAAATTAAAACTCAATTATTCAGTCAATATATTGTAATATGCAGCAATTTTAATGTAATACTAAAAACTTTTACCAAAAAATTAGTTACAACCTATATTAACATGTTCCATAATGTTTTGGTAGATATGACAGATCATTCTTCTGCTGATCTGCTCTGTGCTCAGTGCAACTATACAAAATGAATTTATCCTCAATAAATTATCTTCTTCATTTTGAGTTAGTCGATTTTGTGTTATTTTATTGGAAACGATAACAACAGTGTTGAAATCGCAAAGATTATTCACCACAGAATATTTATGTTTGACGAGGTATTCCACAACATCTCATCACTCTGTCAGAAGATTTGATGATACTAGATATTATATTAAAAGTCGATAAGGGTAATTGTGGTGGATTTTATAACAGATTACTAATTTTTTAATGAGTAAACCCGTGCTCTATCATGAGTACCTGTAATGCAAAATATTATCTCTGTTATTTATATATTATAATAATTTTCAGCATTTCATTTGCCTTTATTAACAACTGCATAATTTTCGAATAATTTGGATTTTATTAAATTGTAACTTCCACGATAGTGGATAATCTTTTTCCGAAAAATAATAAAAATTAATTCTCGTGTGGTGAGTAATACATTTTCCAACTTCTGAATCATAATAAATATCTATTTACACTTCGAAGCTAAAGTTCATATTAACCATACAGTAGCGGTTAAAATTTTTTCTTGCTGAGATTACTCGAAATTAAAATATACCTAAATTAGAGCATTCACTTTGAAAAGGTAATGAACTACACGGACTGAAGCAATGTATTTATTACCGTGTGGCTGCTATCAAAAACACAATAACGAGCTCAACTATGATAGAATTATTGCGCGTACATTCATTATTATGCTATCCATTTGAAAGTTGTAGTCTGAATGTGAGGAGAAGAAATACGGAGGGGGGTAGGCAGGCAGGCACAACCATTATTCATAATATCGTTCATATTTGTGATGCGGACGTGGTGGCAAGAAATCAATCGTTAATTTCATGGCGTTGAATTTTTTTATTAAACTAATCATTATCGATTTATTTCTGTATGATAATGATGCATCATGTGTGAATCCCTACGTATCCAGACAAGATTGAGAGTTATAAATTGCAAATCTTTTCCTTTTCACACGATATTGTATTGAAATCCCCCGTGATCAAATTACTTGTAATTACCGTGGAATTATTGAAGCTCTCTATGATAATGAATTCTATGTTGGCGCATCGCCTGGACACATCGATGACCACACATGAACGATACATGAATTGACTCCTAAAACTACATTGCAACATATAGATCCACGATATATTGCTTCTTTTTGATAAATGGTTGTAATTCAATTTTTTAATGATGTTCGTCCACATCGAATTTCGATGTAGCTAAATTAGATTGGTTCATAGAGTTATCACATTACACGACACAGCCACTCACTGTACACTCATCCATCCAATCTCCACATATATTTATTAAATTAGAATGATGAAAAATTCAATGAATTGATTGAGCCACTCGATTACAGATCACAGCAATGGTTCTAACAGGGCAGACAACAATACCAGCATTGATGCTGCTATCAATTGCTCTGAATTTCGCAAAGTGTTTGACAATAATTGAAAATCAAAATACGTTGAAATGCGACACAATTCTCACGCAAGAAGTCATGCAGGAAATAGATGATTACAGACCACTGGTAAATCAAATAATTAATGAAACAATTAGAGGGCCATTCCGTGGCAAAACATGGCGTGAATTGGCTGATTTTGTTGATGATTTCGGTGCTAGATTCGATGGTACGGAAAATTTAGAGAAATCCATTGACTACGTTTTAGAGAGATCAAAAAATTTAAGCCTGGAGAATGTACACGGGGAACTAGTGTCAATTCCACATTGGATAAGGTACAATCGGAAATAATTGAATTCCATCATCATTTAATACATTATAATATGAAGTAGAAAGAGAATAAATCATACTTTTAATCCAGAGGAAATGAATCAGCAACACTTCTTTCACCACGGAGGAAGGATATAAAATTACTTGGATTGGGATACAGCGTAGGAACTCCAGTCGGAGGGATAACTGCGGACGCAATCGTTGTTAAAAGTTTTGAAGAATTGAAATGCCGCGCAAATGAGGTAAAAGTTTACATTGAATAATTTATTCCATTGATGAATAAGAGGTATGTCACTATTCCCATCACTCAAAAATTACACCGTCCATGATCAGGTGGCGGGAAAAATTGTAATTTACAATGAAAAGTTCGTGACGTACGGTGAAACAGTGGTTTACCGAAGCAGAGGGGCAGTAGAGGCAGCGAAACTTGGCGCTGTCGCCACGTTGATAAGATCTATTTCACCATTCTCCATATATTCACCGCATACCGGTATGATGAGTTATGATAACAACGTCCCCAAGATTCCAGCAGCTTGTATAACTATTGAAGATGCAACACTACTAAGTAGATTAGCTAAAGCAGGTAATTATAGAATTATGGAATAATCATTCCGTGTTGGAATCAGCAATCCATGTCATTTTATTATGCGTGTGTCTAATTCACATTGCGTCTTGTAGGAAAGAGACTTACATTGAGAATTGTTATGGGTGCCCATCAATTACCAAATGTGAATTCGCGCAATGTTATTACTGAAATTATTGGCAGCAGCCGACCAAACAAAGTTGTTGTCGTATCAGGCCACATCGACAGTTGGGATGTCGGTCAAGGTGCAATGGACGACGGTGGTGGAGCATTTGCCTCATGGAATTCGCTTGTACTCTTAAAATCACTCAACTTACGTCCAAAAAGAACTATAAGGTAATGATGCAAAGCAATAATCGTAAATATTAATTCACTAATTCTTTGCCAAAATTTCCTATCCTTATGTCAGAGCAATCATGTGGACAGCAGAAGAGATGGGTACAATCGGAGCACGACACTACATTGAGCAACATAAGAATGAGATAAATGATCTTCAGTTTGTCATGGAGTCAGACATGGGGACATTCTTGCCACTAGGATTGGAAGCCACTGGAAATCAAAAAGTTATTTGTATTCTGCGAAGAATAATGAAGTAAGGAAAGACTATTGAAATATTTGAAAAAATGACTTGAAGAATCGAATTAAGAGTGAAGAAATAAAGTAACGCTGTGATTTTGCAGATTGTTGAGTTCGATGACTCCACTGAGTGTTCGAGAGCCTCAAAGTGGCCCGGACATCGAAAAATGGGTGGAAGCCGGCGTCCCAGCTGCATCACTATGGAATAAAAACGATCGATACTTCTGGTTTCATCATTCACAAGGTGATACAATGAATGTTGAGAGCCCAGAAAATTTAGATATGTCAACTGCACTCTTTGCAGCGACTTCTTTCATTCTTGCTGACATTAGTTTGGACCTTCTACAAAATATCCCATCGGTAAATTAACAATGAAAACATTTGAAAAATAAAAAGAAAAAATGTTAACCTTGAATAACTTTTATCTAAAATGTGTTTATTATACAACCTCGATATAACCACATTGTACAAATACTTGTGCCTCTATCGATGCCGATTTTGCGATCTACAACTACACAGTACATAAATTGCTTCAACTGCCTACTGTTGATAATATTCAAAGTACATCAATCGATTCATAATGGGCCAGCACAAAGTTTTCAACTGCTTCTACTGATGACATTGTTATTGGTGGACGAAGCGATCTGTTAAATTAACGTGTCTTCATCCTGCGTTTGAAACACCATTAATAATGAATGTTGCGATGCCGTCCGTTGATTTGAATTCAATAACGCAGTTTTCTCACCCCCACTGCCATTGAATGAGCAATCTGGCGAACTACCATCGTATCCCATACAATTGGTAGCTGTACTACTGGTTGATGGTATGTCATTCACATCAGGTGATGCCAGTGGCGGTACATGAGACGATTTTGTACCATCCAGTGTCATCAATTGCATACTGTAAGATTCACGGTAACCTGATGTACTTGAGGTATCTTCATCCCACGATAAATCAGATTGAGGATGAAGCAAATTATTATCATTACTATTATTACTAATGTTATTGTTATTACTATTAGTATTATTATTAGCTGTATTACTATTATTGTTACTGTTGTTATTATTGTTATGATGAAGATGATGAGAATGGGGTTGATGACAATGATGATGATGATGACAATGATGAAACTGATGAAACTGATGTAGATGTTGATGCTGCTGTGGCTGCTGATGATGATGATGACGATAATGGTGATGATTCTGTTGATCAGCTGTAGTTAGACTCATACCAGAGACACGTTCCGAATCACCAATTTTAACAGAAAAGCTCCGCCGGGAACGAATAGACGACGACTCGGAAGGAATATTGAATCCTGATGACTCTACTGTTGATGTCGGAGATGTTTGAGATAATGATTGATGTGATTGTTCTTGATTTTCCAATTTCAAATGTGATCCCTGAAAAGAGTTAATACTGAATTGTAAAACTTGATTGCGATTCTAGATACAATCCACATGCAAACATATGAGAAAGAATTTATTCAACACGAAATATAAATCCGTTTCCCCAAAAGTGATTCGAAACTATAGTCATACGATATTACGGATTCAATTATTTATCTACCATAACTTTACCCATTCATACCATAATTTAATCACTTTGATACTTGAATTAATGTTCTGCGCTTATTGGTCACAATTATTTTCATTATCTATTATTTACCTCAATATGTGTCCTACGACTTTTTCTCAAACGAAAAGTCTTCTTACTTTGCCCCATCGAACGTTGCAAACGAGGTCTGTCTTGTCGGGAATCTCCCGAGCTGTCCTCGACTGGACTGCTCGGACTTAATTGAGTCATTACGATTTCTCCTACATATAACAACAGATGTTCATTATGACCCAAACATTCGCCCAACAATGCAGTATTATTATTTATTACTCTACATGCTTCACATATTCTACATTCATTCAAACATGAACTAATCGATTTCACAAAACTTCAGTTCATTACGATGAGTCTTATATCTGCAGGTCATGGTCTTAGCATTTGCACTCTCAATTACTCGCTCATATCATTGTAAATACTTATTTAGTTGACAAAATTTCATGCTTGAAAGGGGAGAATCACAGCAGCACTGGTACACTCATGATGATGATGAAGGTGTGGAATGGATTAAACGAAAATATTTAGGTACATTGCAAAAATTAATTTGTGTGATTCTTTTTTTTTCTTGCATCTCAATTGATTGACAATATAGTATTTTTATGACGATACCAATGACCGAAAGAACGTAGAAATTTAGTTGACACGTGCCGAAACTCGACGGAAGAGACTTAACGTAGTTTTGACATCTTTTGTTAGGCTAACAATAATTGTCGTTTAACGCCATTATGTCACTTCTAACAATTGAAAATTATTCGGAATCTATATGAAACATGCCACATCAAATGTCTAAAGTAAATATGAAAGAAAACTATCGTTTTCTATAGTGACTGATCTTTTGTTCCTATCAATCCCATGAAATTTGGATTTTCCAAAATCTATTTAGATGATAAAAGATAAATTTGCATCAAATTTTACTACAATAGTACTACGATTGTTATTGATTATTAAGTCCGTCATCCATAACACCTATCATCCAATAAGCAATCATTGATGACGATACCCTTATGTATTTACAGCTAGAAATAATGAGAAAAATTGATACTAGATAAAGTTGTGAAAGCAACTACATAAGTGTGCAGGAAAATCTATACGCAACATTTGAAAGATTAAAGGGCACCAACTGTTGGATATTACCATTGTCTAAATACTCTGCTATACGTCTCAATAGTTTTATCTTGTATTACGTGAGCATCGCAAGGAAAAGAAAGTATATGCATATGTACAATGTGTACTGTACATATGTGTCATATATATTGATGTAGATACTGATACTGATGCGAATAAGAGTATTAGAAAAAAATATGGAAATATGGTTCAACAGATAGATGAGAATATGACAAAACCAAAATTACTCTATGCCATTTAACAAATTATTCAAATATATTTTCTATATTGATATAATGATTATTGAAAAAGTTAATAAGAGCTTCTGAAATTTAGTGAAACAGATTCAAATAGTATAAAGTAAAGTGGGTAGATATTGTTGCAACCTCGGCGTAACTGACTTCTCCCATCAACAAGTACTCATTGTTGATTGCTACCTCAAGTTGCATATCTATTTCATAATCTCAAACATATATATCACCACAATTGTCATCATATTGAAACTATGAGAAACCGGATAATTGCAGAGTACATGAGCTTGTTATTGACTTACTAACACTATTTGATCCACTCAATAGAATAAATAAGACTTACTAGTATAAAACATGGCGCGAATACAAATTCGCGCTTCGAACGCACCAACTCTTGAAAAAAAAATTTACACGAACACGCCCATAATCAGATCATCAATCGCTACCATCCTATTCGTCGACACATAACAATGTCGAGCAATGACTCTTTTATATTTAACGATGTGTATTCTGAATGGATGAAGTCGATCCGTCACTAGATATTAAAACATAATGTCTTAGCTATCCTGAGATTCCATTAAGAGATCGATGAATTATCCAACTCAATCTCGAAAATGATTAATCTCATGACAATCTGAAGACCTGCCGATTTGATCGTTTCGAATGCTGTTAGGCTTACTGCCCAGGTCGTAACAATATTTACACATAGTGAATATAAGCATTATAAAGGGAAGATATACGTAACAATTGCACATGATTAATGAACGAATACATTGTAAGTTTTACAAGTTAATAAATTATCATTCAAAAATACGAATCTGCTTACCTCCATTCCCTAGCTGGCATTGAAATTAATGAAATGATCAGTGTGCCACTTACACGACACAAGTAGCGTAATGCATTCGCATGTCAACGATTCGCTATCAATGTTAAATTAATTTTCCAAGAATATACATTCATTTATATATGTTAGGCTACTTTAGTTCGAAGCAATATTTATTTTTCACTCCGATTCAAAAATCTCATTGTATGTATCAGAATGAAAATTTTCTCAGTATTTGGGTGATTTATACCAATTTCTCCAAATCGCGAATAAATTTCAAATTCTTCCGATTCAACTCGATTTAATCATTTTCCATCGCTATCAAACTGCTTTCGCGAAGAATTGTATATGATTCAAAAGTATATACATAACAAGAACAGTTCCGTAAACTGTTGAGGAGCTATGAATCAGTTGATTTTTGAGTGAAAAATTGCATCCTTGTACGTTTTCACGACAGCGATTGATCTCATGATCATGTTTCTTATGTAACTTGAGTGAGCACATAGCAAAAACCATTTTTTTAAATCAGCAAACATAATCGGTTGGTATGAAATGCACAAAAATGGAAAATGTTTCGAAATTTCTTCTATTCGGATAGCTGAAAAATATCAAATCAATGGAAGAAAATATTATTTGAACTAATTAAGGATGGCATCTTGTATTGTCACGAATAAAAAATCTGATTTAATTCTCTGAATTCATTACTCTGAATGGGAGTGGAGAAAAAAATATTGCTTGTAAACGAAGCAACCCAATATATTTATCATATCTATATTATTCTGAAAATATCAAAATGACTTGAATGATTGACAAAATTTCTCAACGATAACAAGAATTGTAGTTCGCACTCGCATCCACCTCTTCAATAAGGGATATTTGTCTTAAATAATATATACAATGGATTGATGAAAAATTACTAGACAGTAGAGCAGCGCCCTATAGACAATGGATCAATCCAACTGTGGTTGAATTGAGAAAGCGCATCTGTATTTATTTTTATGGACTTTTTGCACCAGAAATAATTTTTGAACGGAAAACTAAAAAATTCGCCATTACATGAATTCAGTTGAAATCATTAGTGTGGTTAGAAATATTTGCATGCATATATATATGTATGTGTTTGATAAGCTGCTATTTATTCATATATGCATACTTTTAAGTGAAGTTGGTAAACGCATGTATGCAGATAGCAGTATTCAAATATGAACATACATATTTTATGAGACAATTATATAAATGAACTTAGTATCCCAAAATGTTTATACATTATAGACCGATTGAAATGCTGAAAAAAGAAAAAAAAAAAAAACACAACGATTTCCCTTCGATATATGCACAAACACGTGAAAAATGATTATACCTGTGTTTATTTGTTGATCACTCGTTATCCCCTCGGGTTTGATATCGATCCCTTCCCGCAATGTTGATGATCCACCGCTCGTACTCGAAACGGATCCTAGCATGGACAATTTCACAATTGGAGCGGTTAGCGGGACAACTCCATCAAAGCTTCTTCTCACTGCTTCATATTGAGGAAAGCGTTAACATAACGGCCCAGAAATTTCTGATATTCAATGATTAAGGTAAGCGAACCTCGGACTGCAGTAACACCATTTATCGGCGGTACTGATCCTATACTTGGTATGGATGATTTCGTGCTACTAGAATTAATTGACTGATGAATAGACTGAGGCACTGAATGAAGAGTGGTTGAGTGAGATCCCGGTGTTTCAGCAGGTGTACGATTAATGTGGGCACGAGATCCAAGATCACCAGTCAGCAAATCAATTAATAGAGAAGGACGCTGAGTTCTCGACTGAACATCGGTCATATTAGGGGCGCCCGAATGCATGTCCACAACGCTGCGCTTCGGTTCTGGCTGCAGTTCATCTATTTCAGTGAGTGAAAAAACAGAAAAAGCTTTCATATCTTTATGTGTATATGATGTATTCAACGGCGGTTAAAATTTAAAAAAAAACGAATTCGTTGACCTAAATCTTCTCGAATTTTCTACTACTATCCCAACACATAAGCCTGAAATGTTTGATATCGGAAATGATTTTGATTAATATAGAACTTTTCACTGTTCGCTTTTCATCCTAAATCAGTGAAGTGATGATGCAATCATTACGAATTTCAAGTTACATATTATCGTTATTTTTTGGGGTTTTGATTAGTTGCTAACCGGAATTTTGTTTGATATGAAATAACAGCGATTCCAAGTAATCTGACAGAATCAGCACTTTCCGTTTAATCGGTTACCTAATTTCAATTCTTTCGATTCTATCAACTTGGTATATAATTCTTCATAAATATTACAATTCTTATAGCTCTGGAACGAACGAACGTTTTGGATTTTTTAAAGACTCAAATTTTTTGGGGGATTTCATGTGAAAAATCTCGGGAAAAGAATATTGAAACTTTAAAATTCCTCTGTTTTTTTCACATCAGTTTCTCCTCAATAATAACTCAAACATTCCTGCTGAAACGTTCGTAAAACTTTTGGAGGAATTTAAATCCGTCGATTCCTTGAGGCTAAATAAATTTGACTTTAGTTCAAATTTTTTTTTTACGTGAAATTTGTTTTTACTACTCTCACTCCTTACCGAATTTCCGATCCTCAATTTCTTCTTTGAGATCACGAAGTTCATGGAGAAGATCCGCCAACAAAGTACCACGTGATTTGGGGAAAGCCAATGCATCACCATTAATTTTGCCACGAATTGTGCTTTGCATATTGCGCTCATGCTCAGATATGGGCGGTTGTCCAATTTTGTGAACGATAAATGGCAGCATTTGGATATAAAGGGCTGTTCGTTGAGTTACAACAAACTCCAAAAAATTCCAAAGATGAATGGACGCTTCATTACGTTTATTCAAAAGTCTCATTGTCCGCAAAATTTTTGGCCACTCAGTCTTCAATTCCATTTCGAAACATATGGTCATGATCTTCAATGCTAAAATATATTATAGGTTAAAATTAACATCGAAATTCGAGAAATGAAGGAGATAAATGAAATATATACATAAAATTGAATCTATATACCCAGGAAAGCAACTTGGTAGAGTGAAAGTGAAAGCTTTGTTGAAACTTTGGGATCCCTGGCGGCAAAAGTAAGACTACCTGTTCTGATGTCAGTTGTGGCCTTTAAATTCTGTACTACTATTGGCGCGGCTTTCGTTCCCGTTGGCCAGAGCGTATTCAAAACGGCCACCAATGCAAAACTAATATCAGATTGTCTCAGTTTTGGCACATCTTTTCTGCCAGTCCCCACACGAAGGAATAGCGGTATGAGTAAATTAAGTAACATATTCTCCGTTCGCGTTTGAGAACCAAACACTGATTGACCACCACATACATTCTCAAGTGAATACCCCTCGCCCAATGATATAACATGAAGGGCGATAAGGCGCAGAACAGTCGAACAAAAATGCTGAGGTGGTATTTTACTCATCAAAGCGGCTGACGCGGCCGATGTCACTTCCACTTGACCCATATCACCAACAATTAGCGCCTGACAGGTGCTCAACAGAGTTTTCAGGTACTGGAAGTGTGCTATGTATGGGTAACGTGACAGGGTTTCATAAATGCCTTTCAAAAGATCACTGGCCGCCTCCCAATCAGTATTCCTCCGTACCGATGCTTTTTTATAAATTTTACTGAATGTTTTGTCAAGTCTTCGTAAAATTATCATTAAAGCGGGTCTCATATCGTCATTAGACCATTCAGTGGATGGTAAAACATCATTCATATACCTCCTTAGACCACGACATCCCATTGTTTCAGCATCATACGGCGACATTTTGAGGAGACTATGTGCAATGTCAGCGAGGCGCTGAAAATTATGAAGACCATTATAAAATTGAAATTGTTTCATTAAATGGACGACAATAAATTCATGTATTGTAATTATATTCACCACATGACACTTTGAGTCAAGAATTTCAATTGTCTTCCCATCCTGAGATTTTTTATTCAATTCCGCCAATCTCACAGTACATTCAGCGACAAATTCACCTACCATATTAAGAATTGTATCTCTCGGCCGTCTAAACTCATTTTTGTGTGAGCTCTCGGTATCTTCATTGTCACGTTCATAAAGAGTTTTATTTTTCGTATGCTCAATGTACTTGGCTGTGTGCGTGTCATCTTCAAAATCAAAGCCTGGAGAGTATGGGCCCTTTCCATAATTACGCTGACTAGAACCTTTATGCTCGGGACTAGACTTTTGCGGGCCATTATAGCACTTTGCTAGAGCCTCAGAATTGTTTACTAGAGTTTTAACAGCTATAGCTAATTGATTCATTATTTCTTTTTCCGTTTTACCGTCTTTATTGTAGGTTGGCGATTGAATCTGTCGCACATAGCACGGTAGAATAGCCTCTAATATTGTCTGAAAATTGAACGAAAAAATAATAAATAGAAAAATCAAAAAATAATAATTATGTGAACATAACATCATGGACATTTAGCTACCAGCATTTGTTGACCCCGAATTGAATCAGCAGCATAGGCAATTACCATAACACATAGTGATATACAATCCAGTACTGTAACCATTTCATTTTCATCATGATAACAAAAATCAATTGCCTTAAGTGGCTTTTCTTCTTTCACCAATTCACCAATGTTTAATGGATCTGGTGATGGTGTTTCCAGACTCAGCAACAATTTGAATAAACATGTTGATGGTACTTTATGTGCATCACCATGTGTACTTGTTTCATCAGTATCCAAAATTGTTGAAACACTACCAAACATTTGTAAGATAAATGGTTTACGGTTCATCAAATAGAATTGCTTAACTGCATATTCGACTGTGGTTGTGACAAGTTTGTTTGTTTCATGCGTGGCGTACAATTGCAGTAGAGATGGCATGATCAAGAGATATCCATTTGTCGAAAAAATATTTTTAAAATTGTGCGCTGCATTTATGTACGTGGCAACAACGTAACGAAGAATGCACGAGTCCTCGCTGTGAAGAATCAATGCACCATTCAACACATTCAAAAAAAGATGAATGTCACCGGAATATGCAAAATTACCGGCCATTGCCTCAAACATTCGTGCTATTAATCGCACCCACATAAATTTATGCATTACGTCTAAGCCCAGCAATTCCTGAAACGAAAGATGAAGTATTTATAATCCAAAAGTATACCGGCATCGTATAAATCAATAAAAATGAAAGAAGAATAATTACACGGCCAATTTCTCCACCTTTATATAAATCCAAATCAGCTTCTAGCGCTTTTCTTGGGAAAGCCGGTAACTTCATCAGTTCTTCATGCAAAAACACAACTCTTTGCACTACCATATCAACATTCTTGAGAATGGCCCATGTGAGAAGAACTTTTCCGATTTCTACGAACTTGTGTACTAATTCTTGTCGTTGTAAGGCATTGAAAGCATCTTCTGGTTTCATATGTACGAGCTCGAGTTGTGGATACTGTGACCGCTTGAAGAAGTAATAGTCTCTCACGTAAGACGATGGATTGTGAATTTGATCTGCAGAGTATTTATTTTGATATCTTCGTGTTCTTCTACATAATCCTTTTTTCTTTATATGTGAATTTATATGTTTTTTTTTTCGGTAATGTTAAACATAACTTTTGAAGAAAAATTTCCGCAAGAATAAATATAAAAACACCTATATTGTTGATTCTAATCTCTTCTCAAGAGATTCAACATGAAGAGTTTTACAGAAACTTTATGGTATCATCGATTGGATAATAATTACATTGGAATTTCCACGAAAATGTCTTAGGCCGTAGCGGAATATGTCGGTAATAAGACGAAGACTGTTATGGTAATTTTGAAAAATAACAGAATTATCTCTTAATAGCTTTGTTCAATATTACCTCTGCTCGTCTTCTTCCTTACGCAAATAATATACTTCTACATATCACAAACTTCTTACGCGTTTTGTAATCAACTAGGAAATATTCCTTATGCTTTTGTTCCTCAATCCCGAAGAAATCCAAGGATTCTCGGAGAATCTGACAGAACTGAGTGTCTTCCTGAACAGGAAACTGCGAAGGAATTCCACCAGCGTCAGGATCTTGAGGGCCATGAACAATGATTTTCTTCGCGGATGGAACATTAGCCGTTAGTAATATGGATGCGTCGCATTGCTCCTTGCGTAAAATTTGCTTCAAATCTTTGAACATTATTCCGTGTACACTGTGCACTACCTGGAGAAAAAAAAAAAAAACCGGCCACAATCGAACAAAATGAGAATAAATGGGCTCAAAGATTTTAGCTCCTTTCATGAATATAATATATGCATTAACCAAATCTAATAATGTTATTCACCATCCAGAGAATTGATAAAGCAGTTCCTATTAGTTTTTGACCTTCTTCATGCGGCGATCTCACATAAAACATTACATAACCAATAATGTAATTGTACAATGCAAATGCCGCCTGTTGTGGTAGTTTTGGCACAAATCGAATTAGATGTCGAAGAATTTTGAACATCAATTCCTGTTTCTCGCGTGTCAAGCGTTCCAGCACGTAGCGCAGAAAGAGCGCACTGTCTTCAACTAAACAACTCCATATAACTTGATATGCAACTTCATAAACAGCGTTGCCATCATCGGACACAGCAGCATCATCGAGTAAATTAATAATTTGTACGATTGCTGAACACAATGACGATGGAAAGAGTGATGAAGCTGATTGGCTGTGATGCGAAGTATTACGTGGCGCTGTTTCACCACCATCATCATCCACATTTGCCTCATCATGATCATCACCAGCTGGACTGGGTTCATAAGCCGCTTGGACTGTGATCGGAATAGTAGTAATCAAAAAATTTTCTCGCTCCTCACGTTTTTTATCGTCTTGCGCCTGTAATGCCTTTTTTATCAATTCCGTTTGTTGTTTTTTTCTAGTTTTAGTTGCGGTCACTAATGATCTCTACCAAATAGCCATGAAAAAATCAGAATTCATTAATATTAAATTGGAATATATCATATCAACACACTCTACTTACGTGACGCTCTTGATTAATCGTGACTTCTTCGACCTTGGTCTTTACCTGTGGCATCCATGGTGGATCGACGACTGGAAGTGACTCGATGCCAATTTTCGGCGACGGCAGCGTGAATTCGATTCCCGGCGGTGGTACTTTGAAAGTGACGTGCGCTGACTCCTCCATTCTGGGCCATACCTGGTATCGTAATTTCCATAGAACTTGAAATTTGAGTATTGCGTTGATTCTTATGGACGTGCTTGAATGCTGAAGACCATGATGCATCAGTTCACTGGCCTGGTTTGGCGCACGAACAGCAGCGATAATGAAGAGTGATGCAGCCGATGCAGCGACCTCTTGATTGGACTCCAACAATAATTCCCAAGCTATCGGCAAAATGTCAACAAATAATTCCTCAGAAATCACCACTGCTCCTTTCACTAAAGTGGCTATTGGCGCATGAAACGCATCCTTCACTTGAGTCTTTATATATTTGAGAATCGGTGGTGGATCATGAACTGGTACATTCTCATTGCCACCCAATTTTTTCGGCGATTGTCTACCGAGCTCAGAATCCTGATCAGCAAGGTCTTTAGAAGAATCCCGATTACCTCCAGTCAATCGTCCGGACTGCGATCCCTCAAAACTTTTATCAATCCTATAAAATGTGGGAAAGATCAAGCAAACCAACAAGCTGATCAACTGAAGGAGCTAACACAAGCTCAAATCTAACTTAAACTGTGCATAAATATATTGCCTTACTTGAATTTGCGACCCACGCTATCTTTCCTTCTAACGGGCGATACTTGAGCACTTGTTTGATCCGACACTTTTCTTCCGCGTTTATCTTTTTTCCCATCTTCCTTTTTATCTGGATCGGTGTCAAATGTATTAGTGTCATTGACAATACCAAATTCCTCGCCGTATACTTTGCGAACCGATTTGATGAGACGCCCACACGACCTCATTTGTCTACGATGACAGTATGGATGACAGAAATTTTGATGCGAACAATAAAAATTGGAGGAGCTGGCAACCTGCATCAACACTTTCATCCACGGAAAGTTTTTATTGGTATCATCCGTATCATTTGAATCACTTGGACTCTCAGGCGGTTGATCATCGCTGAGAATACCGGGTGATTCTTCACCACTAATTTCACCACAAAATCCTGGCTCCGATGTATCACTCCGATCAGAAAGCGAACTAACTTTCCGCTTAGATTGAATAGAATCAGCACGCCTGACTGCATCTATTGATCGAACAACTTGATAAAAGTAGTGGAAAAGAAAATATGTTGGTATAAAGCACTATAGACGAATGAGTAACATTGTATCCTGATCAAAACTAATATACATGGATGATAATGAAGAATAACTCGAAATACTTTTTTTTTAATCAAATGCTTTTGCAAAAATAATGATGCGATACGTATGCATACATGAAAGTATCTATGCACATAGTGTATACATGTACGTGTATTCTCTCCAAATATGTTCACCCTTTGCATGATATATATTTATCAGAAAATTAAAATTTTTATAAAATCATTCTCTTCATTTTCACCAGGCGATTCATCAATGAAAATCAACTTACAAGCTTCACACTCCATATCTTTCCCTTCTTTTGTACCACGTCGGAGCTTCAAACTTCGTCTTTTGAATGATCCTGTTGCATTGCCAGCTGTACCGCGACGGAGTAAAAACGGTCTACTTGCTTGCGGTTGAACTCTCTTGGATTTTTCACGCTCGTTACCTACCACCTCTTCACCTTGAATGGTTACTGTTGACTTGCTGCTACCTTCAGATTCGTTGTCAGGCTCATGAAGAACAAAGCTGATCTTTCGCTCTGATCGAAAGTCGAGGGCGATTGAGTCAGATGGTTGATGATGAATGATGGGATTAGCACAGCTCCACGAGCCCCTCTCCATCATTTCCTTTAACTCACCAGTCTCACGATCGCCCGCGATCGATTGAAGACTCTGAGCCGATGTTTGAGAGTGACCCATTGATGAGAGAGCCATACTCCAACGACGATTTGCTTCACGACTGTACATCCGTTCCCATGGCTGTGGTCGTTCCTTGGTAGAGAGCCGATTAGATTTTGGAAGCGTTGGATACGTTTCGCGTAAAAAGGACGTTATCTCTAGTAATAATACGCAAGCCACCATCCGAAGTGCTACAGGACATTGTGATCCATAACCATTGATGCTAGCTGAATAATAAAATGCATATGGTAAGTTCAATATTGTAATTTGTTTAAAATTGCTCATCATTTACAAATATCAATAAATAGAATTATATTTCAGAATAACTCAATACGAGGCGAAGCCACTCTCGAATATTTTAGTGTTATTGTGTCATGAGGGTGAGCTACTATACATTTGGTTATCAATGCGATTTAATATGATTTTCATGTAGACTCAGAACCCGTAACGCTTGAACAGTAACGCTGAACATTGCACAGTCAGTAACTGCCCTATGATATATCATTGTGATTGAATAGTAAATTTAACAGTAAGATACGCTAAAGCTCCGAAACTTTACTCGATATTAAAATGTTGAATATTGATGTCAAAGCTTTACAAACTCTTTCCAACTGATGGTGGTTAATGAAGAAAGGCTACTTTGCAAAAACGACAGACAATTTATCATTAAATTGAGGGTAATGAGTGCTGACTTATGGAATATTAAACTGAGCTTCCATGCAATTTCAAATCCGACACATGGATGGAAATTTTCAAAAAATTCAATAGATATGCAAACGGGTGTGGTACCAAATTTTAGAGCAAAAGGCTTTTCCTCTCGCTGTATTGTTTTTTTTTTTAATGAGTTAAAGGAATCTATGAAGTTAATATTTCAGACATTCAGTCACCAGATGTTGGACAGTAATGCAAAGCTTTTGCATATATTTCCAAAGGTTCAGTTAAAAAAAGAGTAGGGAATTGGGACGAGAAAGGTAAAATAGCCAGGGTAGATTTGGATAAAACAGTGCATGACGAATCATTCGGGAGAGCGTGCGTACTCTTCAAATAAACCAAATTTACTTCTTGTAATCCAAAAATCTTTCCCTAACTTTTGATCGTTATTTCCGGAGATATAGATAATATATATCCTCTCGATGTGTATAAATGATGCGATGATAAAGTGACTATGGCTATACACATATATATGTGATTCAAGGAGAAAATTCTCGAAAACCGCTGATTTAAATCACACTTTGATCATAATGCTCCCACAAAATGGAAAAAAATTAATT
Organism: Meteorus colon; assembly: GCA_030523085.1. NCBI lineage: Eukaryota > Metazoa > Arthropoda > Insecta > Hymenoptera > Braconidae > Meteorus > Meteorus colon. Next base: position 69,437 of record JAPYZH010000202.1, on the reverse strand, counting down.
TTTAATTTCCTTTTCACCTAAAAACTTATCACGAGCATGTAAAAAAAATGATGTTATTGTTAAACTTTCCACTAATATTTCTCAAAATAATATGTTGCTGGGAATTACCTTCATCCAAAAAATCCTCTTCTTCATCCTCTACGACCAGCTGTCTCTGCTTATTCTCATCCGACATCATGGTAATGATGTGTTCAACATTTTGTTTGTCCGCTGCCATAAACTCTTCTAATCGTGAGCTTATTGCCTAGCAGAAACAAATATACAAACTCAATTCTTTACAGTAATATTGTAATAATAATATAACTAATGATAAAGACTAAGAGTTTTATTTTTGAATTGCATTACGAGAACTCCAATATCTCAAAAATGAAAATATGATCTTGTAAGTTTCTCGTATGAAAACTCTTGAGCCCTGATGAAAAAAGATACAGCTCTTGTTTGACGCGACGCACTGCTTCCCGGTCCCGAAAAATTACGATCTATTTCTCAAGATTAATACCACATAGATTCTCAGTCAACTGTTAATCTCCGATTCCGATGGATGATCAGGGTTGAACAGAATGAAAAACGTCCAAATCTTTTTAGGAATATTTTTTTGGAACTGTACAAGTAAAATGATTACCCATTAACACCATTGAGAACAAGATATTCCGACATGTTTTTTTTTCATTAAAACTTATTTACATGACAATTCATAATTGTCTATCGATCTATACTTCAAAGAAGAAAAATCTGAGGGTTCACATGTTCCGTTTGAATAATAATGATGATGATAATTTTGACTCTACCTCAGCCCATTGATGAAAAAGTTTCCCGGCTGCGCGCTGAAGTACGTGAGTACGCCTGACACTGCTCGGCGGATTTCTACTCCCCATTGGAACTGATGGTCTGTACATAGGCAAACTTATTTTCATCCATGCCGGCCAGTGTCCTTTGTTGCACTGATGCACTAGATGGGCGCATTCCAAGAGTAAAGCTGCTCTTGCAACTACCGGTGCATATGGCTACAGTGAAAAATCAATTGAATATTTGAAAAGATGTTGCATTGTTGAGAAATTTCTTTTTTTGAGTGTGAAATTTCTAACCAAGTCCAAAATGGCAGCAATGAGATGGTGATCCGGTACGGAACCTGGCTGGCAGGTCTCTAAAAGAAATGAAAAACGTTGCATACCCTCATAAACTGCTGAACGTGGTACCATGCGACGTTCTTTCAATACAACAAATTCAGACTCTCTGGAAGCTTCCCCAAGGTCCATTGAGTTTCTCCGGCTGAAATCTACGGTACAAAGGAAAAATGAACAACAGACGAAAAAAGTTGATGTGCTCGAGATCATCACGATGATTGTTAGTCTCTCACAATTTCTCGGCGCTTCCTCGTGGTTCTCTTTTTTCTTTCCCTTGCCAAGACCAATTTTAGTCAACTGATCTTCCATTCGCCGTTTTGCTCTCTGCAACGTCTGACTCACTCTGAAAATATACAAGTGAATATATGTTATAGCTACGCATGAATATGTTTCTACAAATTTTCGAAATGTTTACCCTCGTCCAGGTCGCGTGATCCGATAATGCCCCCGATGAAAGCTTGCCTGTCTCACAAAGCTCCCCTCTGTCGGTGATTCACTACTATCATGACTATCTGTCGAGTCGGTTCTACCATATTCCTTACGGAACCAGTTGACTATCCCCCCAATTTGAAATCGAGTAGACTTCCTTGATTCTCCACCACTGAAATTAGCCTCGGCGAAACCTAAATTCCTTTCGCTTTGCCTCGGAGTCAGCGTATGATGTTTTTTTCGTAAATTACCCAATGGACTTTGGCTATTTTTTGCATTCTCTTCACTCAACTCCGTCTCAAGAAGACTCTATACAATTCATAATAATACTATTTTCATCATATTATCATTATCTCTATAACTAATGGAAATTGATATAGAGTCATTTGAAATGAATAAACATTTGGTGTCTTACTGCACAAGTAGAGGAGGTACTGCGCTTCTTGAAAAAAAATTTACGGGTGCCTCTATCGTCCACTGCATAACAAGCGTCCCCGCCTGAATCAACATTTTCATCAAAATCCGATTGATGAATATGCCTAATGACACGTGTTGTTCGAATATTACTATTACAACGTTTGTTTGGTTTATCGGATGAATCCAATATGCCACTGAGAGCAGCACGACGAAAAACTCCACCGTGTGCTTCCTTAACATATGTTATAAATTGTTTGATATCGCAGTAAATAGTGATATTATCCTGACTCTTAAATTCTTTTGGACTTTTCACAAGTCTGGTAATGAGAGCTTTGAATACACATCCAATAATTTGACTCTCAATGTTACGTGATGCATAATTGATGCCACCGTAAGAAGCAGTTGCTGATGCTGCTGCTGCTGACGCTAGAGCTGACGCAGTTGCCGCAACCTGAATAACGCATGAGCACATTGAAAATCAAGAAAACGGAGATGAAACCCTATGACCATGAATAGTCCACCATCAAATATTTTTCTTTCTTTCACTCCCTATCGTGTTAAAAAGATAAGAGGTGCACTCACTGATGCTGTCGTCGCAGAACATGATGTTTGTACTGCTCCAAGGATTGAACCAGTAAGTCCGTAACCGAAATTCGTGGCATAACCTCCTTGTGTTGCTGTTTCCGGTGACTTACTCATGCTCCGTTTTTGGTCTACACAGTGGAAATGAAATGAGTGAATACAGCCATTTTTTGTTCAATAATTGGTAAGTGATAAATGAATTGGATTCTTATACAAATATATGTTTTACTGACTCAGTGGTGATAATAATGAGCTTGGTTCCACGCAAAATCCAACAAACGCATGGAAAAAATCGAGAATTTCAACGATGGGCTGATTGCGCACCATCAGACGTAATGCACGTGAGAAAAGTCGTGAACTGCTGCGATAAAGTTTATTCAGCATCGATGAAGCCTGAACTCGACAAAAATCTGCTTGAGGACCCCGGATACTTTCAGCACAACCGTGGGGACATCCAAGATGCTTGACAACTCTGAATACACAATTCATCATCATTGCATGGGAATTCCAATTACGCTCCATTTTATCATTACGTGGATCCTGATTGTTCACTGGTGAGTCGTGCTTTCGGCTACCTTCTGCTTTTCCATTCACATCTTGTCCTGATCCTAAAACGATTTCATTCAACATTCTATTGGGATTTTTTATCTCCTCATTAAATAGATAAGTGGATGTTGATGACTCCAAATTATCATACCATCCATGCTGCCGTCATCATAGAGACATATCTTCAATGTCCCCATCTCTATTAATAATTCTATTAAATTCAAAACAACTTCGCAAACTCGCACGGTACAATAATTCGAGTCCCTTAATGCAACAGAATGGACAGCCTAGAAAAAGCGATTCTTTTAATAAAAATATTCTCCTGTTAATAATTATTAATCGATATTGGTCTTCTTACTGTACCTTCAAAACTATCTGGTAGTCAATATCTCCTTCCTTTGTAATATAATATGCAGATCCCGGTGCTTCAGGTATTTCCTCACTTGTATACGTTATATTAGAATCAGTTTGTGATCTCGTCAAACTTGGTTTTCGATCTGAACTCAATCTACTTGCATGAATACTAATTGAATCCAATTGGCTATCGATGGAACCCTGCAAGTAATTTGAAATTTGTACACGACTTCAATTCATAGAATGTTCTTTTCCATGTTTTTACCTGTCGTTTCAAATAGTCTGGTGAAGGGTTCGGTGTGTGTTCAGTAACTGTGATTATTGGATTTGGTACCGTATACGATTGGCTATAAAACTGACTCTGCTTATGTTCATTATGCGTATCACCGATGTATCTACGTTCAAAGTGACAGAAAGTTGTAGGTTCAATATTCAAATATATATATATATATAGAAAGAAAATGTTGGTAAATTATAGTTGACCGTGTCCATCCTCATGCCAATAAGTGACGCATATATAATTTCGAATTTTAGCGTCGCACTTAAAAATTTACTATTCAACTTTTATTATCTACATTATTGACTTACCCACCCGCGGTCAGCTCGTTAATCAAGCAGCTATGAGTGTTTTAGAGGTGAGAAGACAAACGAGAGAAAAGAGAGAAAATTGAGACACACAGAGAAAGAAAATTACAAATAATTGCACAAATATATTTATAAATGAATGAAAAAAATGTAGAAATATTTGAATATCGCTGTTCAATTAACGGAGAAAGGAAATTTAATCATTGTGCGGATGAGATTATTTACCTGAGACTCGGCATGCTTTTTCCTTTGATCAAATTAGATGGATATTGCATTAGATCGACGTCCCGTGCATCAAAAATTCGTGACGATGTTGAGGTTTGTCGTGCGAGATGATCATCCCCCGTGTCCAAACTTCTGTGACATTCTTGTTCCTGTTAATCAAAAATTATTTATCAAATTGTTAACTCTTCGTCGAAATATATTACTCCTTACTGATGCTAATTTACCTTCACGAGGACATCTTTCGGCTCGTCTTGACCGATCTTTTCTAATGCTTTCTCTGACTTTGATAACAACTTTGTTTCAACGAATGCCTTCAAATCTGCCATTTTCATTCGCTTTTTCATTTTTTCACTTGCTCGGCGCACATGACTACACTCTGCATCTTGACTTTTTGATCCGGTATACGGAAGATCTGCAATGGTCGCCAAATCTGACATAGTCGATGGCTCCCTTGTGTCAGCCGGTACATCGGCAAACTCTCTGGAATCACTTTTTTTCTGTGCTTCTGGACTTTGGTATATTGACACATGTATTCTTGGTATTGGAAGTGAATTACTTCGCCGTCTTGGTATTTGTTGCACTGATGTTTCATCGTTAATTTTTTGAAGGCTGATAAAACAAATTTTTTTTGTATAATATACAAGGACAAACTGCGGAACTCTTGATCAATATTGTCATATGAATGTACTCACCGATTATATAAAAATTGCAAAGCCCAAAAGACGCCTTCTTCTTGCCACTGTGCTACAAATAAACATCTCAGCACAGCTACATCAAGAAAAGTCGCAGCACGAACGTCAACGACGGCTCCTGATGTTCGATTATTCATTTCATTTTGTGCACTTGTTTCACACGATGAAGTTTCTTGTAGTACTGACTTTTTACTCTCCTGTGAACTTTTATCCGCTTTCTCATCTCTTATTTTATCCGCATGGCTGCAAATAGTTATCAATTTACGATTCATAAGTTATATCAGAATATATCTCTGCAAGCGTGCAAGTACCAAGTTTTTACTTTCATCAAGTATAATTTATTTTCCGTCCCACCTTATGTGTGCAGTTGGTGATGCTACCCCAATATTTTTTTCCAATCCAACTGCAGGAGTAACTTGTTCTATCGTCAAAGTGGATCTACATGAATCACCTGATCTTCCCATGGCAACGTGAAAAATGCTCGCTTCACCCTAAAAACCATCTTTGTTTCTGATATACAGGACTAATATTTTTTCAGTCAATCATCGAAAATAACATACTGAAAATATTGTGAAAACCTCCTTTACACCATCCATCGCCTTATCTGCTTCAACCGATGGTGGCATCCTAAAGATTACCTGCTCCAATGGCCAATAAATGGGGTTTTTAACCGGCGAAATCACAAATCAAAATTTCGGCTTTATTCAATTATGTCATATCATTCAATATTTACCACGTGTTCGTCCTCAGTGCTCGAACTTTCTTCGGGTATTGTTTCGGGGAAGACTGTATCTTTCGGTGATGAAATCCAATTATTCTACATAATGCAAAACAGTTAATCAGTGAAAAAAAAATTATTTGATAGAAATTGAAAATCCATATCTCAATTAATGATATACTATACTCACGTCCTCATCCTGTTTTGTATTAATGGAAGTGTTCTGTTCAGGAAAGGACACACCCATTGTGTCACTTGGCGAACTCTCAGGCTCGTCAAACTCTTCAGGTTTCCGCTCTGATCGGCATGAAAAAATGTTTATTCTTCCTACTTGATTGAAGGAAATGCCGCGAAAATATATAAATAAGAAAAAAGAAGGACCTACTGGTGGCGCCAACAAAAACATCAGCAGAAACTTGTTGTGGCTTGCCTATTTTTGACGATCGCCACCAAAGCGATCGTGGTTTAGGTTTACAGTGAGCTGTAAAGCATGTTGCTTCTGGGTGTGTGAATTCACTCATAGGAGCCCAAATTTTCACGCCATTCTCCAATCTGAGGTTGGTCTTGAAGTCTATATCTTTTAGATGGTTGCACAGTGGTGCAAATAGATAGACAAACAGCTGAAATATCACATCAATTTCTCTTCATATCAAATTGAAAATAATGAAATACACTTGTGTACATATTTTTTTATTCACCCACCGTCATCATAGGAATTGAGTAAAGATGATGAAAAGGATTATGAGTTATTCCATGTTCAAAATCACTTTCAGTACATTCTTCAGCTGCATCCAGGAGAAACCAGTGCAGGATATAGAGCAAAGTTGTTTCCATTGCACCAATATTTTGCAAATCTTTCCTGTAAACGAAGAGCAGAATTATAGACTTGAATTCTTCAAAATTCTTTCTGTATGTGATTGGAAACAGATAAAGATATACAGCACCTATTATGCAAAAGATTTCCAGAAGCATGAAGAATATAGGGCAGTGCAGTTTGAATCAAACGCCATCGTGGCATTATATTCAGAATCTCTGTTAGTGTCTGCGGCAATTCATTGTGAAGACTTTGAACCAGAACTTTCTCAAATGACTGAAATTCATAATTTTTCATTATCCCATTATCAATCGCATTCATATTATTTCGTGACGTGAAAGATGTAACAAATCAACAGTTAATACATACGGTGCTGGCCTCTTTCATGTCCTAATCACGGTGGAAATAAAAAAAGGAAAAAATGTTGTGAGTCAATCGGTTACCTACATCAACTATTAAATTCATTTGTATTTATACAATTCCATGTTGAAAATTATAATAAGATAGAGTAGAGACGATGAAAAAATACATCAATCAGTCATAAATGCAGCTTATAATGAAATTGCCAAATAGAAATACGAAATTCATGAGAGTAGGATATAAGTAATATAAGTTGCGTATTGTCACGAGAATGTCTTCTTGATGAGTGTGCAGACTTACGTGATGGCCTGGCGCATGTTGGCAGAACTATTATTGGGTTGATGACAGTCAGAGCCCGCGTGAAAAGTGAAAAATTTATTGAATTATGCATGTAGAAATGTAACTCAACATAATTACTCTATGAACAAAGTTATTGCTGGTACATTGAGATTCTATTCTTCAATCACCTCACATAACAAGCATCTTGTTCATTATTATTCCCCATTTGTCTAATATAGCTCTTACTCATCTATGAGACATTCCTCTTTGAAAGGTAAAGAAACCCAAATGATTATATAGAAAAGAAAAGAAAGACAGAAGACAACAAACGACAGGGAACGAAATGAAATAATTTGATATTACCATGCATGATGCCTCATGGAGTTTTCCGAGTTTCGCTCTGATGAATGGCCTGAGAAGCAAATAATCGAAACAAAATGAGAAAAAACAGATCAATATAAACTTTCCACAAGATATAATTATCTCCGAATTTCATTATATATTTAGATATAATGAACAGTATTGGTCACCTGAGCTGTCTCCAGAGATAAAGTTGTATCGGGATTGGTAATGTCTGCTCCATTAGGGCAGCGTAAATAGAACAACGCTTATCTGTTACACCATTATGTTTTGACATCAATTGAAATATCCCCACGTACTATTTTGTGGAAATATTATTCATTGTTCAATGTTTCACGAAAATATTGATAATTTTGCCGTATAATATGAATATGGCGATGATCACTGTATTGTCGATTATTACTATGATGAAATATTACGTTGGATTATAGTAATCTATCGGTATTGCTTTTGCCGCTGATTCACAGTCAAACCATCGTGAATGAAGCTAACGAACACATAATTTAGTTGCGCAATAATAATGAACAAGATAGATATTGGGAATAAGTTAGTGGCGAGGACGTATGAGTATAAAATAAAAATTGATGAAAGGACAGCAAAAAATCACGTTTCATAAACTCGGCTTAGTGGCACAGTTTATTGAGCGTACGCAGGAGAAAAAATGGTATTGAAATAAGATTATATCTCAACTTTCGATATAACACGAACGAGTGAAAAAGAAAGCGAGCAGGGGCGCGTTGTGCGAGAGGGTTCGAGGGTGGCACAAGAACTAAAGTGGCACAACGAGAACTTGTCTACAATGGGGTTGTTGGTGACGCCAGTGGAAAACGATGGCAGGAGTAATGTGCGCGCGACGCGCAGAGGACTCTTCTGGGAAAATTCACGATGCGCCGTCGTTCATTGATCATAGAGTCTGTTCTCTGGACCACCCACCACCTCATTCACCACCATTTTCTTTAATATGATATGTGCGCACGCATACTATTGACACAAACGCTATTGAAACTAGATGTAAAACAGCAAGAGCGTAATTGAAAAACGAAAGCAAGAGTGAAAACTAAAACGAAAACTAATTACAGAAAAAAGAATGATTTTTCAAATATCTTTGTTGCAATCAGCGGAAATGAATTCATTATTTCATGTGAATATTTCGTTCAGCGCTTATTTCACGATATTGCTCACATCTGTCACATTGGCAAAATTAATTTTTTTATTGCGTGGCTAATACAAGAAATGTCAAGCTCCACTGAAATATTGGCAAAAGATCTCATTGAAACAGTAATGATGAATGCTATCAATTCTTCCATTACTAAAATGCAACGAGGTATATATAAATTTGTGTTCTTTAAAACTTCATCGTTAACATATTGTGAAAAATTTCGGAATGGCATTGGATGAGATTTCCCTTTTTAACATAAATAATTAAAGTGGTTTTGTAAAAAAAATTTTTCATGTTGAGTCAAGACAAAGAGAGCGAAATTCATGATAGTAACATGAGTGAAGATCCGTCTTCGGAAATTGTCCCACGACTGCCGTCACAACAAGTCTCACAAACGAATATGAACATTACTCAAATATTACAACAAGTTGCGGAATTAGCAGAAAATCTTCGTGAAGATCTGCAGAATATTCAAATTGGTGATTATGTCATATCAATGAATGCTTCACCCTTGGAAATTCAACTGAAACATGCCATCAGTAGCCTTCAAGCAGCTGATGATGAATCTGCAAATAAAATAATAATCACAAAAGGTGAAGGAGATGGCGACCATCACGAACCAATAACTCACAATCAAACTAATGAACCGACATCAATAAATGAATGTGATGATGGACAGCTTCCACACCCACTGACAACATCATCATCATCATCATCATCATCGTGCTCATCACCAGAGTGTAATGTAATGATGACACTAGATGTGGTGGATACACGGCTAGGAATAGATCATCAATTGACTGAAAGTCTTAAACGAAAAAAAAATATGACTCTTAGTGAAAGAATTCGTAGAATTTTCCGATTTACATTCAATCGTCGCAGAAATAAGTAAATAGAAACTATATTTATGTTTGCTCGAAATTTATACTCCATTACATCAACATCAAACATTATAAGCAGACAATTTGAATAATTTCGTGCACTCCCAGCACCAACTCATTTGAATTTAAGCTCAATTCAATGGAATAAAATTTTTCGTTGAAAACTATAGACAAGGGGAGTTTAATTTATGATAATGACCATTATCATTTTAGTTGTGAAAATTGTGATTTTAGTTGTAATGAATGTGTACGATCATCTTCACAGCCTTGCGCAGCATCAACGTAACCATCATCATCATTGGTCGTCGTTTGTTCAGTAACTAGACTAAATATAAATTTGTTTCTAAATCGGGCCAGATTGAGTAATTGCATGTTACGGTAGTATGCGGGCATCTGAAATAGAATTATGCCACATCATTCCGGAAAGCATTCATGATCGGTATTCATTGTATGCAACGTTCATGTAAAAACTATAAATTTTGCATAATCCATAAATATCATAAATTCGTGTAAAACTAAAGTGAAGAAAACTATGTATGGTTTAAAAAACTTGCTGTCAATGAAATTGTAGTATGGAAGTTACATGATTGCACGTTGGACTACTTAAATTTTGGACATTGATATGAGTGAGGACGGTGACTGCTCTGGGAATCCCGGATGTACCGGACGAACCGATTTGGCAACCCTGACATGAAAATGAGAATGTACAAAACTGTTGTTCGTAACGAGTAACATGGCAATACAACAACTCAGCGAAGGTCCTCAAGCTGTTTTTGGAACACAGCGTTGCCAGTATTGTCTACAACTACACTACTATCTCTTACGTTCACGGTTGCTCTCAGCCTCTCACCCTCTTCTCTGTCTAATTCTCGGGTGTCGGGCAAACGACCGAGACGCCCTCTGTCGTGATCAAATTAATATCCCTGGTACTTCAATCGCGCATTGCTGAATCTCACTTCGTTCAGTTCACATCCCGCGATCCACCACATATCTCAAGCAGCAATGGTAAGAAGATGCATTTCATATTATCAACCTTCGCAACTCAAAATTTTCACCGTATTTCAACACCATATCATTTCTGTCTGTCTCATTTTTCTCCTTTCCCCTTTTTTTTTGTCATTATTCTTCCAATAAATTTCAATAAAATCGCGAAAACATTCAATAGCAATTGTGAGCCAGAAAATACCACAAAAATTTCGATTGAAAATGTTTTTTGGTTTCTCTAACAAAAAAAAAAAATGTTCCTCGGTTCGGTTTATCAGGTAGCTGAAACTAAAAATAATTTTTTTTGTAGCATAAATCATTAGAGTTCATCTATTCAACAGGAAAACACTCATTCCAATGAGATATTGATTTTTTATATCGATTTTTCAGGCTGATCTTCTTCCCAGGGAGGTCGAAAGTGAGTAAATCATGGACTACTACTACTACTACTACTACTACTACTACTACTACTACTACTACTATTACTACTACTACTTCTACTACTACTTCTCTCTCTTGAATTACTACTTGCACCACTACAATTTATCCTTGTGTACGATAGTGATAACAGAAAGGATGGCGAACTATCCTTTGAAATAAGCAAAGTTTGATAAAAAATTGAAATATATATCAGTATGCCATTTATAGTGTGAGTGATTACGCGCCGCGGTAGAAAATTAAGCTAATTCATTGAAAAATTAATGTTATAAATAGAAACGAAACCAAAAATCGTCATATGATTACCGTGAATAGTTTACTTGTACAATAATCGCGGATATAATTCTCAACAATATACTTCGGAGTATATACTATCAATCACAAATTGAAAGGAAAATATGGCAAACAAATCATATAATCTTTCATAATTGTTGGTGAGATCCTAAGTGTGTGTATGACTGTTGAGGCGTCAAAAATAGTATTGTTCCATGCTCTTATATGGTTACGCGCCGAGGTAGGGGTGGTAATCTGACCCAGTAAGCACGAAGCCGAGTGAGGGATTTGTAGCCAACAACGTATTAACAAATGTGGTGGTGGCCACTGTGCCGTTTGTGATAGGGGTGGGGAGGAAGGAAGCTACCGAAATAGACAATTGGTATTTCTGAAACTTCACTGCTTGGCCTTAAATTGACACATAGAGAAAATTTTCGGTCGTTATTCCATAATCAGTCGATTACGATACACTTTCTCAATTCAGCGGCATTTGAATTTATTGCATTAATTGTATCTCGACCATATATGAACATTTCTCTCCTTCCCTCTACTGATCTAGACCACATTTTGTACGTTTCAGGGGCGGAATTTTGCTTCTCTATCTATGATGCTGATGGCACCAATGTCATTGACGCATATGATCTCGGAAATGTTTTACGCGCATTGAATCTAAATCCCACAAATTCCACAATTGAAAAATTAGGTGGAACTAAAAAAAGGAATGAAAAAAAAATGACACTCGAGGAATTCCTTCCAATTTTTAGTGATGCAAAGAAAGACAAAGACCAGGGTACTTATGAAGATTTCCTCGAATGTTTGAAACTCTATGACAAAGCTGAGAATGGCACGATGCTTGGTGCTGAGTTGTCCAATATGCTCCTCACTCTTGGTAAATTACGCATTCGACATGATATTGAGTCTGAATATGAATATATTCGATCTGTTTAGTGTGTGATAATTGACCTACTATACGCTCACTGTCTGTTTACAGGTGAGAAACTTGACGATGCTGAAGTTGACATAACTCTGAAAGAATGTATGGATCCAGAGGACGAAGATGGATTCATTCCGTATGCGCGTGAGTATCTATGTCATCTGAAATCATTCCGAATTCAATTTTCAGTAGACCAGTGTACTCTTAGATCACGATTCAATCAATATTTTCCGCAAATGAGTTAAGTTCCCTTAGAATAATTGGAATTGTATACCAAGCACGAACAGTGTCGTAATCTTACCCGTCATACCTAATGTTTGCCATGTGAATACCTTTCAAAGTATTTATAAATGTATAAGGAGGAGAAACTGAAAAATATAGACATAATAGGAATGGTGGCGGGTCCAATGGCGAAGATATGTAAAACAACAATAGACCCACCCAATGTGTTTGACTATCCCAGTATGTTAATTCTTTTCCAGCCTTCCTCAAGAAAATGATGGTTCTCCTGTAGGACAAGAAAAAAAAAAAAAAATGATGGCCGACTAAATGAAATCATCACCGTGAGTAAACCCCGTAGTTAATAGCTTCAACCAATTATTTGTTTCCATTCTTTTTATTTCTGTTGTTTATTGTTAGCATTTACTAAAAGCATAATATAAAAATTTGGTTTTTCCCATTTCGTTTAGAGTTTGAATTTGCAATAACACTAAAATACTATGAATATATGCTGTCATTGTGGAGTGAGAACTCATCGACAAATATACTGATATCAATAACATGAACAGGCATTGTTCAGATCTGCATAGACGAACTAATTGTCTCCAATCACTTATATCAACATATATATTCATACAATTTTCTTCATCACCCAATTTTCCGTCAATATGTCAACATCATGTTGTATATCCGATCCTTTTTCTTTCAATTTCGCAACTCTGTTCACTTTAAAACAAATGAAAAACATTGACGATACTTGGCCAAAGATACGCTTTTCATGTTATATAAAATTGATTCGATATTCACTTTTCCTAATAGTAATTCTTTTATTTGCAGCATTTCTCCGAAATTTGTGTGAGCGCGGATCAGCAGAATAGAATACATGAACGGCATCATCATACAACAACCACTGGCTTGAGCTGAAAAAACCTGGTGGAAACGATCTGCCAAGAAAGCAATCATCAGTATCCAAGAAATGAAGAGTAAAAAGAAATTGCATAAAAAAAAAAAAGAAAAGAAAAATTATCTACATCACATGTTCATATACTGAAAAATAACCGGACACGTCTTTTCATATATAAATCTACATATACATAAATCTCATACAAATATTCATTTTTCTTAATTAATTAGACAGTTTATACTGCATTCTTTTTCTCATATACCTTCTATATGTTCACCTTCTCTTCCACTTCATTTCACTTTTCTTCCTCCTCTCTATTCTCATCATTCGTCTTCACTTCCAAACTCATCCCTTCATGTCAAAGTAATAAATACGTAAGGAAACAATTTACAGTGACAGAACAAACAACATTGAAACATTGGGTAAATAAAAAAAAACACAAGAACAAAATGAGAGACCGCAATATTCGCTGGACGCAATGCATACAAGCAACATGTGCGTGATTTTATTCAGTTTATCGCAATGTTTCGCACTATTTATCGAAATAAATTTAACTACCACGACGTTATGTAAATAAATTAATAATATATTGAATAGAAGAGTAATATTGATACACTGTAATAAAGAAAAACATATCCAACACGGACATGAAAAAAAGCATTGTTTTGAGCCGAATAAAAATGACAGGCGCTTTACTTATCATCATGCTATACTGTACGAATGCAATTATCAAAATAAATCGCACTTTATACCAAAAAAGTGCCAAAAACTATATTCAACCTATTTCATTCATTTAATTTGTTTCTTTTATATGATTAATTCGAAAATTTTGATGAAACTCGCAATCAAGATGTTATCATATTACAATTGAAAAAAAAGGTATGAAAAACGCGCACTGAAGTTCTACATTGTGTTTGATTATTCGTAGCTAGTCGGGCATGTTCGGCCGCACGAGTGTGGGGGACATGTTCGGGTTTGGTGGCGTTTGGTGGCGTTTAATGCATAGCTGAGGCGCTGAGCGGCTGAGCAATCGCAAGCAATCGTTTCAAACGCGTTGAATCTACCGCGCGAATCGCGTCGTTACATACATTAATGTACATGTAGACACATTTGAAGATCTACATAAACCTACATACATCTCCAAATATCTGCATATAACCAGCGGATAACGCAAGGACAGGTGAAAGTATTACACACAACTGTCTCCATTTAATACATAATTGTCACTTTTTTTTCTTCTCTCACTATCTCTCTATTACATTATCAATTTATCTCCATACGTTTTTGTGATTTAAACGTGATATCAGTGTGAAAATCATGACGGATATACATCAACCAAAAAGTCTTAGTGAAGAGGGCCGAGGTAGATTGCAGAATTCCATTTCTCCACAATCAGGTGACTTTTTATATCCAATTTATATTTATATTCATCATCAGCTCATAGATTATCAATATTATATTATGATTTATTTAAAAAAAAAAAACAATATGACAATTAATTCTCGTGGGAGGATAGTCAATGTTCACAGCCTGTGTACCTATATCGATCGCTCCCGCAATTCTTCGCCGAGTACACAGACGGGCAGACGAAGAAAAATTTTATTCTTTTGCCTAGTTTAATCTATCAGTCACACCTTCATCATCACAAATTGCTTTTATCGTCAACGAGTCATTATCTGCGGTGAATAAAAAATAAAAATAATAAATACAATATATGATACTGAAATACATAGATATCATGTTAGTACTGATGTTAGAATATTTATTTGGCTTCAGCATATATGTTGAATACATGTGTGCGCATGTGCAAAATGGTCGGACATTGTGCTTGGACATGTCGGATCTTGAATCTAATACACCTGCACATACAATCATTACACTTACGCTCATATTAATAAGGCCCATTGTCAACACACATAATAATTTTTAAATACATACGGATGATAATTATAAAGTAACGGTCATATTATTTCCCTACATGCGAATTTTTATCACAAACTTCATATACACACTCAATTAAAGTAATTTGTCGTTGACGGCAGAACATCGAATTGATAGAGTATGGCTGAGTGAAACACCATCGCTAAGACATAACCGAATGCTCTATAGTTTCACTCGTACACAAATTCCATTATATTATTATGAGGAACGAACATAACACAAGAATCATTCGATCGGATGATCAAATGAACTATATTTATCCATCATATTTTGTACATGATGCAATTGCATGAATTTAATCATTAACAACAAAATATAAGAAAAAATTGAGAGAAAGAAAGGGATAAAGAGGGAAAGGGGTATTTAAATTTCATCATTTATGCGCACAGATTACATGAACATAAAAATTATTTGATACTGTTGACAGTCGACGAACGAAATACACTGCTCGATTTCACTTTTTCTATAAGTACATTGAGCTTAATGTCTACTTACGACCATTCTATTCGTTTTTCCGTTGCTTCAGCCCTCCAATTCCATCAATGAATTTGAAGAAAAAAATAATCTATGACGCAGCAATCAAATGATTGAAAGTTAATTAGAAAATAGCAGACAACAATAAATGTTGCACGGCTCATGGGCGTGGTGGTAGAACAATTAATTCTACAATTAGACATGTCCTCATTCGGCCAAGAATTTTTTTGTCGCATTGTAGAGACATTGTTTCGTTACACTGTATCATTGAGAAGAAGAGAAATAATCTATTGAAATTCAAATTTTTTACGACAAGAATCGTGCACTATTAATTATTCTATGAATATGAACGTAAATATTGGCCATGGGCACAGAGTGCTGGCTTATTCATACCATGCGTTACAATGTACTCAACGATACTTGTACATTAATTAATTCCAATCAAACACGGAGATCCACTCAATCTCCCCATTCTCTCTACCAAATCATTTGCACTATTGAGTATCAGGAACCTATATTATCGTTTGAAAATTTCGCAAAAGCAATTATAAAAATATGTAGGTATATATTTACGTATGCATATTTACATATGGAACTTTGCACTGATTTTTTGCGTTTAAAGTTGATCTGATGATTGAATTATTTTCACCATTTTCTATTGCATTGCACATGAAAACGATGAATACTTGATAATGCCAATTAATCATATATTTAAAATCAAAAGAATTATCAACATTTCATTGAATTAACAAAAATAGCCATTTTGAAGGAAAAAAATTTCACATATGTATCATATTGATATCCATATCATCATTATCGGAATCAATAGTGTAATTACAGATCACATGCTTAATGCCATTTTGTATGTATATAATAAATGCTGCACTTATATTCCATATACTCATTCGAAAACTCAAGTGGCGATGCCGAGTTATGACTACATCACACAAAGTACACTTTTATATGGAGACATTGTGGAGTCTTCATATGTAAGTACTTTGGTGACTATATACAAGTTAGCAATCACACAGTCCAAATCGCTGTTTCAAACATGAGTTTTGCTGAGACGATGATGAAAGTGTGTTGACGACGGTTCTCAACTGCAAAACATGTTAAACAAACCTGCATGTCTACATATATTTACTCTCAAATTCTCATCAATCTCCATTACACTTTCAATTTTTCTTGGCACTATCATTAAACAGATCAATTAAAACAAGGCCGTAAATATATCTCTATACTAAATCATGACGTGTGCACTCTTGACTACTTTTATATCGACAGTTTGTTCAATTATTGTATATCCACATGGATACACAGTGTACAATTATGGACATGTAACTTGGACCATTATTTCAAATTAATAAATTTGTTTTAGGTGCAACAACTCAAAAATTCATATTTTAATACAGAATGATGACATACGTTTTCATGAGATTTCGAAAATATTACATGGATACAGATTCAGTTGCAATGATGTGCACTTGACTCTGTGCTATTCTCGAGTCAACACTGTTATGCCATTTGAAATTATGTAATTTTCTAGATATATCTCTCGCGCTCTCACAAACTCACTCACTCGTCATACGGCTTTACTGACCTGACTCAAACGCGGCCTTCACTGCATGACAGATCCACTTTATATCTATATGTCAACCCATTATCCGTATATCCGCATGTCCGTATGCTTCTTTATGCAAAATATTCGATGTAGTGTGCAATTATTATACCTAATTTCAGGCTATACATTTAGATTAATTGACAATTGTTGAACAAAAGATAACATATCACATAGATATACGATAAATACGTTGCCATAAAGCTTTCATTTGGCTACATAAATCAAAATAGATATAAAATTTTTCATTATATTTCTACACAGCCCCCTTAACAAAATCATCCCAATATATATGGTCGTAATTGTAATGTAATGTTATTTTATCCATAATCATCTTAATATAATAACGATTACGGTTGAGATACGAGGTCATTACGATTGAAGAGTCGTCAGAGTATCCGAGTGATGTCATATTCTAAGAATGAAATTGTGTTGAATATTCGGATTGTATATATATATATATATATATATATACATGTTGCATTGATCACATACATCTTCCTATGACGATTTGGAACAACACAATATCAAATTTTACAAGCAAACTATATTTATTATATTTATATTACATAAATTCATTGGTAAATAATATTTAGTAGAATAGGAAAAAAGTATGGCACATGCACACGCACTCTATGTCACAATATAGGTGCGCGTATGTAATGAGGTCTGTTAAAAAAGGTGCGGAAGAGCCTGTCAGTGAGACAGGGCGAAGGAACGAGAGACAAAGTAAAATGAAGAGGAAGGGAAATGAAGACCAAAGCAAAAATCGATAATAAAACGCCGTTACTGGCGCGCAGCATCCGTTCACTAAGTATTCCGACGTCTATGCTTTTTATCATAGGTACTGGATTGTTTTTTCATTATATTCAAGAAATATGAATCTAATATTGACAAACAACGATATACAAGTAAACCAACATTCTCCTCAAAATTCATGGCAAAATCTTGAAAAATTTTAAATCTTCTGCTTTTTATTTCTAAAGAAAAAGAAGATAAATAGCAAGTAGGCAATAATATTATAATTATTGTTGTAAATGTGTCTTACAGCAAACTTTTCGTCCTACGATATTATCGTAGACGACCAGATGAAGAAGATGGATCAATTGGGATATATTTCCATCCGGGGACACACCTTATTTCTCACTGATATAACTTTTATTTCTATCATTACTATTATCATTGCTATTATCGTTATCGTTATTGCCGTTGTTGTTATTTTTGTTGTTGTTGTTGTTGTTTTTTCTATTTTTATTTCTGAATGTCGAAGCGTAACTGATTGCACTGTAGAATATAAGTACTAGTATCGTATTACCGATGATTTAAAACCGAGACAGTCTTAAGTGGTGGCAAATGATACGTGACGTTATTGGCTAAAATATTTGTATTTGGGTGCAGTATTTGTCTAAAATAAACTAAAATATACTCCTATGTAATATCTGTGATATTAATATGCCGTAAAGATATGTAGTCACAATAACTATATGCAGTTAACATAGATATTTATATTCCACAGTAAAAAAATTTTCCGAGATTAACAAAGTTGCTTTTTCCATCATACCAACATTTCATCGACACTCAACATTTATATTCTCTCTATACTTTCTCATGTCTGTCTCGAAAGTCGTGAACATCCCTGTATTGAGTGTTATCAGTCCCAAACACTTTTCCATACAAAAACCACACTCTGCATACTATTACATTAATCCTCACGCTGATGCCACAATACTTCATGTTCATATGTTTAATAAGTTTCACTATTGTTTTTAATAATTTTCGGGTAATATAAAATCGAAATAACCTCTACAGTTTTGCAGTCCAACATCGCGATATTTTCATCCATTGAAACCCATTTTTGATATTTTTTATACGTACGCTGAATATTTTTCAACGCGAGCCTGTGAATATGTGCAGCAACGGCTTAATTTGCCCTCCAATTTGCCGCCATGAGCATGACGATTATGTGTACAACAACATTGAAATTTCGGAGCGAACATTAAATGTTCAACCAACAATCAATATAAATAATCTGTATCATGTATTATAGGATTTGTAGATTTGGTATCTACTGACTGGAGGTATTCTTTTAATTTTGTATTATTTTACGTATAATACAATGAGTGATGATATTAATCGAAATTTGGACAGATAGAATTTTCTTTCAATAGATAATAATCAATCAATAATAATAAACGCATCGAATTAATTGGACATAGTTGAATTTCGTTAATATGAATTCCAACAGAAAACGAAGTAAAGCTATATAAGATTTCATCGAATTTTTCAGTGTTCATTTGTCCATGATACGACCACGTGAGAAAGATAAAATAAGATATATGTATCAATTCAAATGCATGACAATTAAACTTGGAATATTTGTCATTACAAAATATCAATCTTATCTAAGAACGTCTCTAATCAGACGGTGGTTGTATAATTATGTGGAAAAAAAAATATCCCATACATTCAAAAATATAATTTCTCACATAATTTTGGTACACAACTACGTGATCCACGAGTGTGTAAGGATATTGTGCATTAACCCAATTGACAATGAATTAAATACTTGCTGGGTGCACTGTTGAATACATCGTTTTATGTAGCATGGAGGTGTTCATATGACAAAAATATATTTGGATTTTTGTCCGGTACGCTATTCGGTCATAAAATGTAAATGTCTCAGTTTTTATCTTCTTCACCGTCAATGTAACACAAAGGTATCCATTCTAATTGACAAATTGAACTAGACAATAACTAGGCTGTTACACAAACTATAAGAATATCGCTTATATATGAAATGAGGTGTACATACAAACTTGTTCTGTTCCAACTCTCCACATTAATTAATTGAGTAAAAATTTATATGGATAACTCTTTGATCTATACATAAATATGCATATGTGTGCCCGGAATTGATTACAAATCAAACTGACTGTGTATATAATCTGACAATTATATTGCGAGTCTGATTTAATGCAGTCGTGTTCACATGTATACGGCTTCCGATACGTATTATGTTGTTATGTATATGATTATACGTGCATCCGTCTACACGAAGTCGCATCGCTGCTTCAAACCCACTACGTTCCCTTGAAATAATTCTATTTGACTGGATGATATTTTGATCGATATTATTGGGTTCACGAAAGAGAAGGACATCCTATTGGAAGTCAATAATCACAGGAGCGATATTATGGTTCATATTTATCCACTGACCTCAGAATGCATGCATGCGTCGTGTTGAAAACTTTTTCTCATACAGGGCATGTTTACATACGTAACAATTGACTTTCGGGTTTCAATATCATTTACAAATCATCTCATGGTCAAATATAATCAAATATTACTCAAATCGTATTGGATTGTCAAATGATGATATAACGTAAAAGTTGAAGCAAACATATATATTGTTCTCTTTTGAATACATATATTAATTCATCACATAGCTTTTTTTGAAACATTTATTACTGAAAAAGTGAGCGTAAACTTGATAAATGTGACCATCGGGGAAATGAATATGGTAAACTCTTAGGAAATGAATACGGTAAATTTTCAGCTTCGCCAATTGGTCGAATTCATATCAATAAACAGGTGAATCGACATACGGTACAATGATCAACTAACATAAGGGTAGTTCACCCCCGTCGGCATAGCAGTATACTCAGCTTCTGTGAAAGCTTAGTATTGTCTCGGTCGGCCGTTGTTTAGACAAAAATATTCTTTTGTTTCACCAGAAAAATCTCCTTTTAATATCCTCATTATTCATTTTTCAATAATCGTAATATCAATGAAATTAATTTTTTTATGTTTCAGGTAAACCAATTGTTTACACGTGTTTACATGTGTTTACACGTCATTTTTTTTCCTACATCCACATTCCGAGGCATTTCCGCAGACTTGGCATCATGTATGTACTTGTTATACTTAATGCACAATGCGTACACCATATGTAT
Organism: Meteorus colon; assembly: GCA_030523085.1. Lineage (NCBI taxonomy): Eukaryota > Metazoa > Arthropoda > Insecta > Hymenoptera > Braconidae > Meteorus > Meteorus colon. The sequence continues at coordinate 48,174 of JAPYZH010000202.1, read as the reverse complement.
AGTAATCGAGTGTTCACAACAGGCTTTTAGAGGAAAACAAAACTGTACACTCAATGTACTCATACACAGATGTATATCTTATGAATTTTATGCATGTTGTGAATCAATGGCTTGTTTATTCACACTGCAGGAGAAGAAGAGACAGATAACTCATTGAGCTTTGCGTTACAGTGAGAGGGCAAGCTCCAATATAAATATATCTGAAAAATGAATGCAACGCCTTGATTGATCTTGGCTGTATATATATATATATATATATATATATATAGGTAGGGCCTGTCATATAAAACATTTATATGGCGATCCATTGAGTTGATGAAATAAAAATTAAAATAGATAGCATGATAAACAAACACCATATTTCAGGGTGTGTCTCATTATATTAACGGTATTTTATGTGATGTCACTGCGTTTATATATTTCTGTGTCCATCCTCTTAAATTATACAACATTTCCTCTTTCAAAATAAGCACATATGAAAGTAATAGTTATAGAGGCTCTTGAACACAAACCCGGCCATAAAAAAATTAATTTTGCATATAAAATTGAGTGGAGTATGTGTGAAGGATATTTTTATATTAAGCGCAAAAGAAATGTTTCACGATCATTTTTTATGCGTCATATACATAGTGGATATAAAATGTGGTCTCATTGGAATATTCACATTCATGGAAATTCCATTTTATATAAAATAATTTGGGCCAGGAGAAAAGTAGTTGAAAGAAAAAAAAAACGAAATATACATGTGACTAACGATAGTAGGGCATCGCGGTAATTAGACAATTAAAATTTCACCGTCTATAGGTCGTTGCTTGAAATCGGTCGTATTACGGCGACATATTCTACTTGTCAGGTCGAGTTATATCGTTTCATAGAATGTGGTAGAGCGCAGGAGCAGACTTGCCAGGACAAAGTGTGCGCCAATTGGATTGAACATAAAAAAAGGATGAACGAGGAAAAGTGTGCGAGTAGCAAAAGGGTGGTAGAGCAAAGTAGATCGTTTACGAGAACCATCAAAGTCGAATCAATGAAACAAATAACATTCGGTGAAATTTAAGTCGAGATTACAGGTAAGTGTACATTTCTTACGGAGCGTATACATAATCACATCTTGTTGACACTACTGTTCCGAGTGTTATACTGTTGATCGTCATCAGGAGACTATTCAAAGCAAATTTTTGACAAAAGTATGTTGTCAAATTGCTTCATTTTAATTGTATTCGATAAATTTGATTGCACAAGCACATATTTGGTGTATATAATACCGAATATCCTTTATAAATTAACTAAATCGTTCATTTGATAGATCGATGCGCGCAATAAATTATTCATGTGCTTTATAGAAATGGGTCATTGTCCCGAATGATTGTGTTTATGCATTGAATGATTAGCAATCTCATCAACAATGTCCATAAAACTCATTACACATATACAGATTGCATGTGAATGAATAGTTGTTGAAGATCAATATATGGGTGGCATCCTAATATCCTAACGACATCGTTTGTTTGTGACGTGACACATTCAAATACGCGGGAAATAATCAGAAACATGCTGTATAAAAATATAGATCTCGCGTCAACCTCGATAACTCGATTGATTATTGATTTCAATATGAGTCAAATTACCAAGTTATTGCGTCGTGACACATTTTCTCGAGTCAATATGCGAATTGAGCGTGTTGTGTTTTTTATCTTTCACACGCATCAACTGAAATATTAAAACACGAATATATATATGCACACACCAATCAAATTTCGTTTTCCTGGACGTATATCATCACTCAATATAATGGTAAATATAGGCCAAATAATTTTTTTTTTCACTGAATCATCAAAATGAAAAAGACATTTTGTCAATTTGGAAAATGTCCATTTATTGACTGAACAGTATTCGTACATACATACCATACAAATACTAATTTAAATATATGTGTGGCAACATTGATACCATACAGTAAATTTTCATTGTCGGCGCAGACATCAACATCTTCATCGATCTACCAATAAATCTCTTCCATTGTATCGGCGCAATTTGAATTATTACTTTCAAATTTGTATTGTATTACAGTTATACTAATCCAATATTTATTATCAAAGCTGGATATACATTTGTATTCGAAATCCACATTATTTACCCGCGTCATTACTCGGCCAAATTTCATTTTCTCTTCACCGATCTATCATTAATCATATTTTCTTCGTATTTCCTTTTTGTTTCTTTATAATTTCTCCCTAATTATCATTTAATCATCGATTCATTCGTTTCATTTATTCATTGATATTGTTGTTTTTGCCGAACGTACACAATAATCACGAGCATCATGGCGGAAGCATGAAACATCGTCGAACGCGTTCGTGTTGTGGTGGATCAATACCAACTGCCAGCAGACTACGTCCACATTTCGTTACCCGTTCCATTTTCTCATTCTCTTTTGGTCTTGTATTCCTAAAAATGCCCCTAAATATTACCTTCAACATCATATATATGTATATGACCTTGTCGATAGCTATCAATGCGTCGATTGCTGCTATACACTATAGCTATTTCAAACATCACTATTGCCGTCGCGGCGTCATCATAGTTTATCAATCGTTAAGCCCTCGCCGCGCGTTATACCTCAGGCATTGAAAACAAAACAGATAACATGATGGATTGTACTAAACATATATATTATTTCGGCCTACATTCTATATCTATTTTTACAGTCATACAATATGAATTAATGGAAATTCAATTGAATATCAATGTTGAGAAACGAAAAGATCGATTTTATATTATTACAGATATTTCTCACTTTCCCCGATGCTTTTCTATGTGCCATAAATTTTTTTGTTTATCCTCGTGTAAAGCATACTAACTTGATTTAATTACTCGATGCGCAAATAGCGATGATTTCTGGATGGAAAAATTATTGAACGATTGTAATATTATGGAAGGTAATAATCACAAGAATTTTCGGTGTTATTATACAGAAGGTATATTGTTGAGAATATGAAGCGTTGACGAGATTGTAAGAAAAATAAGGAATGACAATGAAACTAATTACACCAGGTACGGACCGCGCTATCAACATCAAACATGTGTCTCAAGGCTAATTGTATATTTTATCGAAGGAATGTTATCTGGGTGTATTTCTGAAATCTCGTGATGATTTCGTATAATAGTACCTACATGCATACATACACACATATATATATATTACACATATAAGACCTCTCACGAAGGGCGACGGTGTGGGTGAACTCATTCCTCGCGTGCGTGTCTCTTCTCGTTTATGTATATGTGCTTCACTGAGTTAACCCTCCTCAATACCTTCAATTTTTCTCTCGTCCTTTCGCAGTTAAAAATATTCTTCTCTTTTTTTTTCCTTTTTTTTACTCCTGAATCACTCGTGATTATTGATTTGTCGGTTTGTCGGTTTTTTTTTCCATCGAAATTTGCGATCGAATAGCTCTACGAATATAAAATGAGAATTTTGAAATAAAACTCAAATTCTGTTTGATTGATATAGATATTTTGTAAAATTCAGAAAAATTTGAGAAAATCCAAAAAAATTTGGCGACTTGGAGAGAGAGGGAGAGAGAGAGAGCATGCATGTTGATAAGTCATAGTGGCGACAATTACATTATGGCATAATCATCCACAGCTATAGTACGTAAAGCAGACTGAGTATCGGAAAGTTACATCGCTTAACACATAAATCATGTAAATTTTCAAATAAAATATACATATATGTGTATAGAAAGTGTATATCAGCCTGAAGGTGCACCGTTTGTAAGTACCTAGTGGTGTATATTGCTATAGAACGATGTATATACATAAACAACGTTTTTTTTTTTTTCATTAATGTACAAATAGATGAAATACCTGACACACGTAGGTTAAATTACTCTGCACTTAGGATTGTCCATGGTAATTGAGAGCTCGCGATGAATGGCAATATTTCCAATTCTAAAATATGTGCATCCCTGCGCAACACTTTATGCGCAACAGGTTAATTGGCAGGAGTATTCGGTGATACCAGATACAAGAAATCAACTTGATCGTCGATCCAAGAGAAGTTCAAAATCAATTTAATAACGTGTTTCTAATATATTAAATGGATCCAACACAAACACCACGTGCTGTGGTTGAATCAAATCCATCACGACCATTGTCAATGGTAAGCAAGCCTGTGCGAATGGAAAGCGCGTGATATATAGTCTTCTGTTGTATACAATGACGAATACAGTGATCGATCGTTGATAAGTTAAAACCATATCCATAAGCAGTTTGAACCGTGTCAGGTACCGTGGAGAGTTGTTATTCGGGATATCACTGTCTTTCACACAAACTGTGTTTATCAATATTTACATCGATAAACCAAATAAATCATAACAACATTGGCCTTTATTCTATTGTCATGTTCATGCATATATCGAAATTGATTACATTACATATGTAGTTTCGTTTTATTCTCAATTTACATATGACTAATAAAAGAAAAAGTACACTTACTAATTTTCCAGCAGGTGAAGCAAAATCGAACTCTACCTTCAGGATATCCTATTCGATCGTCCGGTCCGCCCCCAGGCTTACCACGATATCCAATACATAATGGTGCCGCGGGCGGACCACGTTTGAGTGGTCAACCACCTCCAGAACTTCAACGTCATGACAGCAGATCAACTTTGAGCTCGTCTGCTGGTCAACCGAATCAATTCGTACAGCAAAGGCCTCCTTTCATTCTACCCCGATCGCCAATTACTTCTGCGACTTCACCAGCCACTTTTTCACGAGCTTTGTTGCCCCCAACTAATTCCGCCAACCAATCCAACCCATCTAATCAACTCCCCTTTCGTTACCCTAATTCAGTGCCTACGTCAAACATCAGAGGACTATCATATTCACCATCAGGCCAACGATCACCATTCAATCCACAGCAATTCTTACGCCCTCAAAGACCTGGCCTGTTTGAAACTGGGGGTGGGGCGCCACTTCATCCGCGTTTTGGTCCCTATCCGCAGGCAACTGATAATCGACATGCCGCACCGCGAATAATTCCTGAAAATGTCACAACCGCACCGCAAAATAATGATAATACAGTGAAAATCACAAAAACCATGGCAGCATCCGTGGAAGAGTACAATCCACAAACAATTCGTCCAGAATCATTGAAAAAAATGGAAAATAACGAACCAAACAAAATTTTAAACGTTTTTGCGGAAGAACATGCGCGCGATGACATAAATGGGATGACCAATCGTAGACAAACCTCTCCAATCAACAATAGAGCTAACGATCAAGACGATGATAATGATAACGATGATGATGACGTCATTGTGGACATGGAGAAAAATTCAATATCCTGCGTTAACATTCAACCAGTTACACCAAATATACCCGGTTCTGCAAACAGTCCAACACCATCCCTAAAATCAATACACGAGGAGCGACTACATCCCACAATAAGCATCGATAATTCACCTATCGCATACAATCAAATAACTTTGAAAGAACCATTGTCCAAACCACCACTAAATACTGAAGCCAAAGCTCATAATTTGAAAGCCCAGATGACGAATGAGGAGAATAAATTGATAGATGATACAAATAATGTAGTGGAGTACGTAACGAGATCGTCTGATAGCAATGTAGAAAAAATCCCGTCATCCAGATTCACCGGAATGTCACCAGACGCACTCGACACTTCACCTATGCCCACATCCTTAACTCCATCACCAGATCCAACGATTGGTGTGATGGGATACGATAATGGTCAATTGCGATCCCTCTCGCCCAATTCGAACAAGTCACTATCACCAGCTCCACCAAGTTCACCGAGTCCATCGACCTCATTAAAGATACCCAGTACTCCAATTAAACCAATAATCATACAAACTTCAACCAGTTCATTCGAAAATTTGACATCTGCGGATAAAAATGAGAATGTAGTCGCAGAATCCATGGTAATAACATCAGCAGCAATGGAAAAACTTGGAGCACTTCGCACTGCGACCCCACAGGATTCACACCCAAAACCATCAACATTCAGGGATTCCATTGAATCAGGTTTATTATCCGTAAATTTTTTAAACAATAATCAAGCTTTATGCGCCACATGAATTATTTATGACATTACTAAGATTTTTCAATGCCTTTGGAAATGCCTCATGACCATAGCATATCAAAATCATTGAAATTTAACTTATGTGTATCTGATTGTTCATTCAGGCGATGGAGATGACAATGGGACGAATTCAACTGTACTGTCGACACCGGTGAGTCGATACAGGAATTGAAAAATAAAGAGGAACATACGAACAAACACAAAGATAAAATGAAAATCACGAAAAAACTATCGGGGATTCGAATTTTTCACCGTTTTATTCAAACTTTTCTTTTTTTTTTTTTTTTTCTTCTTTTTTTTAGCTGACAACAAATGGCGTAGCGGTATCACCAACGAAAAAATTACCAACAAAGTTGAAAGAGAATGAGAAATCAAAACCAGCTAGTTCGCCGGTGAAATCACCTACTAAATCCATCAAATCATTGCCAAGGACTCCAGAATCGGGTCCACCACCAACTGTCGAGAAAAAAAGTTGACACAGAAATACCTAAATTTTCTCATCACTCCATAATTTCGTATTGATTTACTTATTTGTATCCAAATGAAATTCATTTACAGAAGTCCCGATGAACAAAGTCCAAGTTGGCGCGGCGCCATCGCCTAATCTTAAAACTGTGCGGTCAAAAATTGGTTCACTAGACAACACGAGCTATAAACCCGGAGGCGGTAAAGTCAAGATTGAAAATCGAAAATTAGATTTTAGCAAGGCCCAACCAAAAATAGCAGCTAAGAATGACAAATACGCTCCGAGCGGTGGGGATAAAAAAGTGAATGATGATGAAAACAAAATACCACATTAACTTCACTCTTTATTTACATGGAATGACGTAAAATGTATTGCAGATAACTCAAGTAAAACTTCAATGGAATGCCAAACCTAAAGTTGGCTCCCTCGACAATGCCACGTATAAACCTGGTGGTGGTGATAAAAAAATTGAGACTGTCAAACTCGACTTCAAAGATAAAGCCAAGCCGAAAGTGGGATCAAAAGACAATGCTAAACATGTACCTGGCGGTGGAACTGTTAAGGTAGAAAATTTATTAGATAGAAATTAAAATTCAGCTAAAATATGAACGGACCAATGTTATCAATGAAAATATAGTTGATATTTCGCGCATGATCAGTATCTTTGTCCCGACATGTTGATGGTTCAGATAAAATTTTCCGGAATGGATTCATTTTACACTTACTGGTGATCATCTATATAATTGGAGATTTGAAACAAGGCATGTCGACATGCATATCTAAATGTGTTTCTTATATTTCCATCGAAATATAGTATGGATCAGCCAATATTATTTAAGTGTTTACATTAATGAACACTCAGATAATATAGTTTAAAAAAGTTTTCTAATTTATTACAATCATGAAAATTAGTTATTTGCATAAGTACAATATTAATATTTCGTGACTGGAATCGCTTGTCAATTATGGGATTGAAACCCTATACTTGTTGTGTGACGCAGCTGCGTTCTCTATCACCCACCCTTTTTCATTGTTGATTAGTATTTTATCTTCATTATTATAAAGTGTTGAGGAATAACATGCTTAACAGCAGGATGAGATGACTTAGCATGTGGAATGGCATTTCGCCGTTAGGAATTGCAATCATATGTATACTAGTTCAGAGTGAGTAGATCGAATGAAAAAATGTTTGCGAACCAGGTATCTTAATTTATAAACAACAACAACTACATCAACAACAGTGGGCAGGGCCATATCCAGAATTTGCTTTGTTTTCTCATAATCACATAATCTTGGCTATCCCCCCCCCCCCCCCCCCCCCCCTCAATTATTCAATTTTGAATATTAACACGGTCATGGTTATTATTTTTTGGCACTCAGTCGACAGTGACTCCACCCAAGTCTCCGCAAGAGATATTACACGACGTAAGTATCTGCATGGATGTCTCCCGATGATTGCTCTCTTGTCTTCACAGAATTTCATCACGCTCGTATTTTTTCTTCTTTCTTCACTCACAATTTCCATTATTGAGTCGCAAATTTCTGCACGCTAAAGCTATAGATAATGCATCATTCAATTGACTTTTACATAGTCACTGCAATTTATCGTATCACATTATTACCAACTTATTGCAACAAATGAATCCGAAAAACCTTTAATCTCCAATTGGATTGAGACAAATGTAAAGTATTGAGATCAGAGTAAACTGTAATAAAATATCCGGTGCTAATAGATTGAGACGCAGAAGATTGATATCAAGGCTGAGAGTAAAGTTGGATCAATGGACAATATGAAGCACAAACCTGGCGGTGGTGATAAGAAAATTTTCAACGACAGAGATTACCTCCGTCAAACAAATTCGAATGTTGAAAGCGTCAATGGCAGCGGCGCCCAGGTACGAAAATTAGATTTGAAAATAACCAATTCATTCTTCACACAATCTCATTGAAGAATTTGTTCAATCCATCTTCTCCATGTCCCTAATCCTATCCATACATTTCCATTTCATACTTCTATTATAAGCTCTTCTTCCATATTGCACTATTTCACTTCATTGCTAATGAATCGAAGCCATTACACGATACTATTGTATAGGCATGATGGAAAACGCATAATCCTGCAACTAATTGAAATAATCTATAAAACAACAAGCTTTAATGGATTGCTTCAAATCGTGATAAAATGCAAATTCTAATTATCCTGCATCCTTTCGCACGCTAAGCACACTACACATTTAAGGTTGAAGAAAAAGTTAATACCCTACAAGAGTCAAGCCGGCGTATCATGTTGATTAAACTGATAAAATACGTTTCGTGATTTTGGTCCTTTTACAAATATATATTTAGAAATTGTAGTGTGAATATGCCATTCCATTAATGCCATACATAACACGCACACACACACACACACACACACACGCGAATATATTGTATTTTTCCATGGGTGATCAGAAAAAGAAACATTATTCTGTTGTATGTCACAGAGCCCCGTACCATCCATCGACACCAAGAATGGCCTGCCAACTTCAGATGAGAATCTCAACCAAGAATATTAAATCATCCTTCGTGCATAAATATGAACGTTTGTATTCGCGATTTGTGAACTATCTCCGGACAGAAAACTACCAAGCAAACAAACCCGATCACTCACAAGACGATCATGCCATGTGACGCCTCACAATGCTCTCCTCAATCTCCCTACATGACAGTATAAGTTTCATATATTAGATATATTTATTACGATCATAATAATTTTAATGCACTTACTTATCATTCTTAATTCGAAGAATAAAACCATAACAACCATGTAACCATCTATTTTTCGTGCAAGTAATCATCGTAAACTATAATGTCAGAATATGCACGAGATGGATGATTATTGTTTATTATTTGTTGATGTTTTAATATACAATCATATAAAGATCGTTAATTGAAAACATTAAATGAATACAGAGGATATTAAGTTGCAACGCCAAATGTACGTACCCTCAGTACGGCGATTAGAATGGCGATGTTTGAATGATCAAATAATATATGCAATATAAAAATATGCACCACCAATAAAGAATACGATTAAAATTTTCATTCGTCACTTTCCCGAACTAATGTTTTCTAATGTCAATGAAGGAATGAATGTTACATCAAACTGAGCAATGGCAAATACCCCTTCAGTATGTGAACATGATACGTATGTACGATTTCATTTCAAAACGCATCACGGTAATCAAAAATTCTAATCCCACGACACTAAGTTGCTCCGACAATTCAAATCATATATTATGTAATTATTTAAGGGGGAATACCAGCATGGGTGCTCAAGATATCAGACTCATGAGAGAATATGCCGCGGGAGCGCATTAAAATGCCATTCTCTTCTCTCATTACTAGCGTTCAAAAATTTCAATTTTCAAACAGATTACCATACGTTCCAAACAAAATATTCTATTGTCTGCCAATTGATTATCAGGCATCCAATACTCGTTAAAGAAAAATTGGATACATGCAACCATAGCAGCAGTAATGATGTGAATATTCGTCGCGATTAATTTAAATTTATAGAATAGAATCAAATGAAAATCTGTGACTATTACTCAGGCATTATCAAATTTTATGCCACAATGTAGCAATTTACATTTGCTATTTTTTCTAACACGGGAATAGTTTTTGGGCTGCACTTTCTATGAGTTATATATAAAATCGAAAGAAAAAATCAAGGGAAGTGAAATTTGATTCGGGTATTCTCCTCCAAAGTGAACTATTCTATAATAGGAATATCACAACTATTTTACATACTGTCGTACAGCAAAGATTATCGATCAAGTTCTTGGTATAAGTTGTATACTTGAATGATGTTTGCTAAGTGATTATACGTTTATATTATTCATACAAATGAACAAAATTCCCGAAGAAAATTTAGAGAATAATAATAGTATGAGAATATCGATCATTAACTAGAGTATGTCAAAAGATCACATAGATTATTAATTACAATACTTTTGGTCTTGTAATGTTTTTGCACTTTTTTTAGCTGCACCTGAATTTGAATTCCGATTTTGGATCCAATTCTCAGTTAAATGTAACCACTCATTATATTCAATATTAACATCTGATTCACAGGACAATGTTAGTGAATTAAATGAATTGAAGAAACCTAATCCAAACCCTCCACCGTCAACTCCTACTAGGACTCGAACCCCAACATCATCACATCTCGAGTCATCAGTCACATCTCCAATTACAGCACGTGCTATACGAACGAGTCTTCAAGCGAAATCGAAAGATATCCAAAAAAATCTGACACATACCCCGGAACAAGTACCAATGAAACCTGATAGCGATGAAAGTTCAAATACAGACTTGAATAATACTCCACGAAATACAAGGAGTCCATCTCCCAAAACGACTGTAGTTTTGAAAACACCGGGCAGTACCAACTTGGAGTACCGAGGAAAATCTTCACCAAGTAATTGGTCAGGGAAAACTTCACCATATAGCTTACACCTACCGAAACTAATTAATACCAAGTCTACTGATGACGTAAGATCGCTGAAGGATAGTCAAAAATTAACAACGATAAAATTACCGAAACTTATTGAAACATCGACACCATTGATTAAAATCGCTTCAGCGCAGTAGAAAAATGTCAATTACTTCCATATCGAATTTTCAATATCACAATATTGTCGTGGTTCTCCTCATTAATGAATATTAATCATGTCAAATTATGACAAATGCTAGTTTAGTCCTCATATGATCTAATGTTGAAGTGTCTCGACGCCACTCTCCTATATTTGGCAAATTTTTTTTCGGCAATTTGATTGTATAATTGGGTTCCATTGAAAAATATGCACAACAGAAGATGGTGGTATCGCATTTGTTTCTATAGAAAGAGGAATAATTGACCGTATAATTGTATGGAAGTACTTACACAAGTTGCGAATCAAATTCAATAATACACTAATCCTCATGAATGATTGGAAAACAAACAATTCGGTCGTAATTATAATTTCAAAGGTGAGTTATCGATCAAAAACTAAACATACGACATCAGTCTTTTTTCGGCAGTATTGGTCGTACTAATTTAACTTTGTTGAAAAATGGGTGGCCGATGGCATTAAGCGCTGTCATTCGTTGATTGGGATCGTATGTCAATAGTTTCTGAAAAATTGTCAAATTATGTGTCATCGATCAAATATTAAATGATGTGAACCAATATGAATAACTGATAAGTGTACAAATGAGATGTTCGCATACCGAGAACAAATCTCTTGCATCATCATCAAAATTTGGCACAACTTCATTTAAACTTCTGGCGTCCCATTGTGGAAACATGGATTTATAGTCGGGAAGCTGCGACACACCAGGCCAAATGTTTTCGTCAGGTGTACCGAGTGTTCGGAATATTCTGAACAATTGATCAATCTCCGAATCGCCAGGAAACAAAGCTCTTCTAGTGGCCTGAATTTGATAATTGAGACAAAGAGGACAATATAACAATAACCAAACGAACCACCATAAAAAAATGAAATAATCATGTCATAAAATAATAAATACCATTTCGGCAAAAATACATCCCAAACTCCATATGTCAACAGCATAAGAATATAATTTTGTACCAAGAAGTATTTCTGGTGCTCTATACCACAAAGTGACCACTTCATGGGTGTACATTCTCATTGGGAGACCAAATGATCGAGCTAAACCAAAATCTGCTAATTTAATATGACCTTCTCTGTCTATTAGAAGATTTTGGGGTTTCAAATCCCGATGGAGAATCAAAGAGTTGTGGCAAAATGCTATAGCTTTTAATAGCTGATGAAGGTAACTCTGAAACAGAATTATATACATATATATCTTCATATTTGGATATTAGATATGGAGGAAATGAAAAAAATTTATAGAACATTTCGTAAATCACCTTAACCAATCCACTCCAATAATCTTGATTAATAACAGATGACTTGACGGAGTCAAGGAACTTCTTTAAATCTTGCTGAAGGTATTCAAATACTAGATAGAGGTCCTTGTCACCAATCACTACATCAAACAATTGGACAATATTTGGATGCGTAAGATCCTTCAGCAACGATATTTCTCTGATTGCTGTTGAAGGAACTCCCTCGGTTTCCCTGATTCAAATTAACTTATAAATTAATATTCACCAAGTCTATCAGAATTATTTATACCATTGAAAATGAATTTTTATTCTGATATTAGAGCGAATACAAAATCAGAGGCGAGATCAGCACAATGGGACAAGCTGAATGATGTGGTGCTATGGCAGTATACTGTAGCATGGCCCCTGCAAATTCAGCTGAACCCAATGTGCATGGATTAATTGTTTGCATACACAGAAAGATTAAAACGATTAGAAAAATGAAAAACAAAATAAAACAAAACAATAAATTATAGTGTTTGGATGAATCAATCAGTAGATATCTATGATATTCCCTATGGTTTTCCAATACATGCAAAAAATATAGATGAACATATGTAAAATTGAATACATTGAGAGATATTTATTCACTATGAATTAAGTATATTTAGCGGTTAATTATCAATCATGAATGTTGATAATGATGGTAATGGTGATGAAGATGATGAATGGAATGAAAATGTTATTGGGTAACAAGTTGAAAGTACTTACGTTGCGAGTCTTATCCTTTTGAGTGCTACCAATTTTCCCGTTACCTTATCTCGTGCCTTGTAAACAACTCCATAAGTCCCTTCACCGATTTTTTCGATTTTATAGAAATTATCCATGATTATTCACATGAATAATACTGAAGAGTAAATACAGATTTATCGCGAAAAAACAATTGTTTGTTTGGAGGGTTAGTAGACTGATGGGCTCATGGGTTAAGGCTAAATGTGGTTAGACCGGCATGAACCTCACTCGCCCTCTCCAAATCTGCTACATTCCCTTTAATTCACGATATAATATTAATAAACAACGCACATCAATTCATTAGATCCACTGAAACCATCCGACACTGAGGTTATTACATTATTTATATCTATATAGTAACTTTCATCACAAATCAACAGGGTTTTTAATTTTCACTCGCAACTTTACGAGCATATATATATATATATATAATAGCTGCCTTACTATGAATATCACACGCTTGCGCGTTAGCCCCTCGCGAGTGTTCATTCGCACGTCCATCGGGCACAGCTCATTCACATGTTTACCTGTAGGTGATAATAACCATTCCCCACGCTCAAATGGTTAGAACCATCGCCATCTGTATATCATCAGTAGAAACAACATTCAATATATGAGCATTCACGATTAACTATAAACTCCATCAGCTGATTTACGATCACGACATTGTCAACCAATGACAAATATCAATTTTCGAAATTCGAACAGTAACATTTCAACAACATGGTCAATTATAATAAATAAAATAATTATACCTTGGTGTGGAATAAAATTGCCTTGAATTATCCAGCATGCGATGCCCCTTATCCATTGTAAATGCTTATTACATTATTAGTTAATGTGTCTACAACAGTATATATACATATAGACATACAATACAAAATACCAAAGTGTGATTGTTGATGGCCGATACAAGAGAGTTTATGAATATAATGTTGATTCACTGCATTTGAATTTGTTCTCGTTGAAAAAGTATCATACAATACGAATAAAATTTTTCTTCAAGTGATCAATTTCCTGTATGGTTCACACAATCTCGTCGTATTCATCAAAAATATATTTAAATAAAACGTAAGAAAACAATGATCTACAGATTATAGTTTGTATACAATTTCACTTCGATTCCATTTACTCTTCTTCCCGAAGAAATTTATCTAAATAGCCAAAATAATTGTCTGTCGACGATTTCTTCAACGTACTTCACACATTTCCATCCTGTCGTATACTTCGAAATGGATTACAAGTTGTGACTGGAAAAATGAAGCATTTGATTACAGAGGTATCGAACCAAATAGTGGCGTCGATTTCATCTTATGTTAAAATACATTTTCTAAGCATGTTTATTTCCAAATTTTCCACAACTCCATCAGTACGGTTTGGTCAAGTCATTTAAATTGTTTTGCATTTATTGACTATAATTGAATGTACCCAACAAGTATAATCCATATAAAAGAGAATAAAACAAAACTAATACAGTATCAATTCTTACTTTATTCAATATAGACACTACAAACAAAAGCTTATTTCGCATACCAAATACTAAACCAAAAAGGAATGTAATTTATTCCACGGTTTCACCAATCACTAGAATAATATATAGAAGAGGCCTAAGAATTCGGATAAAAATAAATAAATAATTATTATTTTACAAAATTGCTGTCAATATCCTCGAATTGGCGGCAACCATCCTTACATTGTTGTTGGAGAATCTTTTGTTCAAAATGTCCTTGACACAATTTCTTCAATTGATGGAAATACTTTCGACTATTCTTATGTCAAAATGTTCAAACTTTCAAATGTAAATATGGATAGATATGTATGCAAACAAAAAAAAAATATGTAACATGACAAATACTGGCATATTCATTTTATGGCCCTTCTGGTCCCAAGCGCGTATGCCCATCTATCTATTTTTTCATACTAAAACAGCTGCAAATCGCATACAAAACGTGACGACTACTAAATTTTTTTGGGAACGATTATATTATTTAGGAGAAGAAACAGAGATGAATAGAAAGCATTGATGGAGAATTGAAAAGAATTAGAGATATAATGAAAAGGTGAACGCTTTTTTAATCCTTTACCTATATTATGAAGTGAATAAAGTTTATAAGAAACCAGTTGTTGAACAGATTATAAATATGTATGTATATCCCTCTTTCATACAGGTATAGATTTCTTTGATTTCGTATATGCGTGTGGTGCGAGATCCCTCGGTTTATGTATTTTGCTATGGCGAAAGGAGGGGAAGAAAGAAACGGAAAAGAAAGGAAGAAAGAAAAAAAGAATAAAAAAAGAAAGAAGAAAGGGAAAATAAAAAAAGATAAAGAAAAAGGCAGACTGAGAGAGGGCGAGCGCTCCAGGTGTTTTATTTCAAACCGTGGGATCTACTGCCAGAGGGATTCGTAGGCTCGAATCTTGCGCTGAATTCTCAAACTGAACCCCGACCAGAATGAATGGTTGACTGGATTTTGTTCATAATACATCTAGATCCTTTAAATATAACATCATATTTGCATACAAAACATGCGGACATTTATGCGTGATTGACATATATGTTATATGTAAATATATACTGCAAGTAATTTGATTTGTGTGACATTGACATACAATTGAAACCATAACCACTCTATCCATGTTCAATCGCGATGTAACGAGTACTTTTGCTTTTTTATCATCAGCTGAAAAATTTGATTTTCCATCCTAAATTTATCGCAATTATGTTTCATACATCGACTTATCAACTTAATATATATAATATATATATTAAGTTGATATCAATTCACTGCGGAGAACTTAAGCAAAACATAAAAAGTCTTATATTCAATTGGTTTTCAAGCGGAAAACGGATAGAAATAATTTTTCATGTGGTATAGAATAATTTCTCATCATGGCTTGTTTTAGATCCGTTTCCCATAATTTTCTCATACTCCTGTTGCACTGTATTTCAGTTGAATTATTGAATATTCAGCAGGCCGGGACGAGTGCAATTTGATTAAAAATAATTACAAATAATGCTCTCATCCCCGACTCCCGAAATAAACACATTCCATTACCTCTCATCGCCGCTTATATTAAAGTGAGACACATCGGCTGTAATAAATGCATTACGATAGGCCGGGACAAGTGCAATATTACTGTAATAAATGGAAACATTGTCACGAATCCTGACCTATCTTTGATGCAATAATCTACCAATATTGACATTTAATATGAGTCCATGGAATATTATAATCACTACGTCAATTGAGAAGTGATTTGCTCAGCTGATTCTCTGTCTCTTTTCATTTTCTCGTTTATTTTCAATTGCCGCTCATTCAATGAATTTTCGCACTCTGAGAAACTTGATTGTTTGATCCAACGTGTTCTCAATAGACGATTCGAAAGATCAGTGAGATCATCTGCAGCAAAACACAACTTATGAGTCTTGGTATCATTTGTTAATATATTACTAACATTCTTGTCCCATTCATAATAATATACTTGCATAATTAGGCATGGAAAACTATATATAACAAAGACAAACTATATCAATTCATTTCTTCATTATTTCGAGGTAAACACTATTCAATGTAATATACAGTAGAGAAACTCTCCATGTGCACAAACAATTCTTCATTAACTTGGATTTCACTCATTCACCTCCGAAATTTTGTCCCACGTCGTTGTGATCACCATAATAATGATAAATCATAAATATAAGTGAAAATATATATATATATATTCATAGTACTGATACGATCGACAACGATCGTCCCATAGATTATTTAGCAAAGAGATTCGAAGTTAAAAAACAGAAATTCATGAGTTTTCGGTAGGTTGATTAATTTTCACCAAAATATTAGGTATCGAATGTGTTATTCATGCATGTGAGAAAATAAAATAGAATCAAAATTGTATACCGATTATAAAATTAATATCAATTCAGTCATAGTGTTAAGAGTATATCCATAGATCCACTGAATTTGCACAAAAAACCAACAAAAAAACAAAAAAAAAACGAGAAATAAAACTACACAACACCAGATCAATACATCTTGATGAGTCTCTAGTGTATTTTTGTAAACGTAACATGAAATAAACTCACAATGAATACTGTGTGAGGAGCGCGGCTATTTAAGTAGATGCGTAATTTGTGTTGATATTTGATGATTGTGAACTGTAGTATACGTTGTATGTTCTCGTGGAAACTAGAGAAAACTGCGGCCTACAACCAGGTGTCCCGCCTATTTATTCCTTTCGGATTCGGGGGAACATGAAAGCCATCCCGGACTATATACTGCCCCATGGTTGGGTCTCTGTTTTCAGGTGCTAGTGGTGGGGCAATATTATGAAAGAGAAGGGGCAGTAGCGTCATTCTTATTCAACAGCAATACATATCGATCGACCCTTGGGACTCTCAGACCCTCTTCTCCCTTATTTCTCGAGCATTTTTTTTCCCTGCTCTCTCCGTTTCACTTTTAGCTCATAACACATTTTTTCTCACTTGTACGTTCTCCCTCTCGTTCACCAATCCAGTGGTATTACCACTACCAACCACCACTACTACGCCACGTGTTCTCTCCCTCAATTTTATTCTATCGTGTCGTTTCATGTCAGACACGAGGCTATGCCAAGCAGCCCTTTTAGGACGTCCCGTGCTCAAGAACCCGCCAAAAATTGTATCAGCTGTCCTATGGTATTCGTTTCTTTTTCATTCCTGCCTCCTTTTTTTTTTGCCTATTCCTTTCTTTTCTTCTTCCTTCCTTGCTTTCTTCCTTGATATATTTCTTTGTTGTTTGCTTTGTTTCTTTGTTTCCTCCTGTTGCGAGAGCTATAACGGGCTTGGGATCCAATACGTGTGTCATCGCAACCACTAACATGAAAATTGTGAAAAAAAAAATAATCCAACAAATCGAATGAACGTTTATGTGATTATCTAATGTCCGATGTTGTGACTCGCGCGAGTACATATAAATGAAGAATCTTTTGCAAACTGAGTGATGATAAGATGGAATAAACAATTATATATACAAGTTATAAACCTATAAATTTAATTCGATATGCAAGAACTTTGAGATTTATCACTTATCGAATAAATTGTTAATTTGAACATTGATATGCTCGATGGGAAACGTTATGGACTGTTGAGATCAATCAGAATGAAATGGATCGTAAAATTTCAGTCAAATATGTGTTATGATATATCACTGTGAGCGAAGAAAGAAAGAAAAAAGAAAAATTATGAATGAATAATGATGATGGATTTTGGCATGATTAATAAATGTTATTATTATTTTCAATATAATTATTGATACATATTCAGTTCAAGTGAATATGTAAGCGATAATACGCTTTCTCACAATGAACAAACGATATATTCGAGTTTCATTTCCGATTTTTACGACATCACTTTGATCCTATTACAACGAAATGGGAGAATATTTAAGTATGTTACAATTTGATTCATTGCCTACGTTGGAAACTTCTCAAGTTGACATGAACAATTATGTCATCAATCATTATGCAACGAATAATAGACAATTCTTCCCACCATATCGTTGTACCATGTAAACATTGATACATATATGTATAAAAATGATAACATTGCAGGCACAAAAGAATAAGTGACACAAACCAAATCTCGAAAAATTTATTGATATACCGATGTGTTATACAGTCCAGAGATTGTCAATCGCTGTACATATTGCAACGACAAACAGTGTGCGCAATCACAAAGAATCGCAATGAGTCATTGCCAGGCACAGATCACAAAAACGCTAAATTAAAAAATTTGTGGTTTTTCATTTATTATTCTATATGTTAACCTCCAATGCAAGCCATTAAATTGTAAGGCCCCTTCGAGTTTTCTTGTTTTCTCAATGATCATGTGATAAGAACGAAAAAATTTCTCATTTTGTTCGATTAACTATATGTATATTTTAAACTATAATTGACATCGCAATGTTTCAGCAGATCAATTCTCGCTGGTTCGTTAGTTTTAAATTCATTTCAGTATTTTCAAATGATAGACGCAAAATAATTGTGGATGCATAATGTATTGGGTGCGATACATGGAGGAAGAAAACTGAAGCAAGAATGAGAACCACTTGTAGGAGGACAGCTGCCAGGTTCCAAGTAGAAAAGAGCGCATCTGCTGTCGGTTATGCGAGTGCGCGCTCGTGCGCTTACATTGCCACCATGTTCGTTTTTCCACCGGTACGATTTAGTTTCCCCCTCCCTTTCACAAACAACCACTGCCATCACTTCCATCACACTATTATCGTCCAAATTCTGTTGCCCCGTTACAACCGCCATCTTTACTTCACCCTGTTTCCCTCACTCTACTCACAGGGTTAGACCATCGAAAATCACCCTGATTGTTTGACTAGTATATGTTTACCAATTTTTCTTGCTCTCTCTTTCTCTCTTTCTCTCTTTCTCTCTTTCTCTCTCTCCCTCTCTCCTTTTTTCTCCATTTTCTTCACACACACACTGTCATTTTTTCTTTTTTTTTTTTTCCTTTCCTCCTAAACGTATCGTCGTTTCCTTGTTACCTTCTTCTTTTCCTCTGACTGGCCTACTATACTACTACTTAAGATCATTATATACATGTGTAGGTAGCTGGCAGCCGGTCACTGGTTCCGTCGGAAATTCATCCATTGTCCTATTGTCACTGGATTTTCTCGTTTTTACTTCCAAATGGAAGCCTCCAAAGTTATTTATATTTCTTGGAATATGAGTCTACGAAATATTGCTCCTATCTTTCAATTCTCTTTTTCTCTGTTGTTCTTCCATATTTTCACATTATTATATGCCTTTTTTGTTTCCACAGGAAGCGCACTAAACGCATTCACTGATGCGCTCTCAGTGATTACACGACTGCACACAGGTATGCAGATTATATTGGTAAAGGACCTTGAGCATGTCCACAAATACTCCCGGTATACCTGTGACGACCCGGCCAAACCTGCGAACAACGAGAAAACGACAGTCATAAAGAAACATTGCCACCCCCAAGTTTATGACCATCCGGGGAAAGGTCATGGTGAAATTCACAAGTATTTCCTCCAGATGAGACAACTACATTTTGGAAAATTTCAACACCTGGGCGACTTTTGCTGACGAGTAAGATAAAAAAAAAGTTGATAGATAAATGCAATTGGTACAGAATATCCGGATGCACCCGTAGAGTCAGGTTGCACCCAATAATCCTATCGATATGAAATTTTCATAAAATTTGACTTAATTATGATAACTGTATACGTCGTTGTGTAAATGCATACAGTTGACAGGTGCATACACTCATATGTGTCTATATCAATCGAGGAAATTATGTTATTTGTTACTGGGAATGCTCAGAAAAATAAATATTCAGTGCTCCTGAAAATTCCAATTCATCTCGCACTATTTTCTACCGATGTGAATTATGATGCGCCCGAGAGAAAAAAGAAAAGAGGAATGAAGAATATATTCGGATGGGTGCTCGGAACGCTCAAATGGGTGAGGAAGAGGTAAGATCTCCAGATGGCAAGCGCCTGCAGCTCACTCGCACAAATTTTACTTAACCACAACGAAACATACATACATGTGTGTATATGTATACATAAAAACGACGAAAAGACGAACCCTCTTCTATGCAGAGCCCACACCTGCCCTGTGCATGTTGTGTGGTGTATGTGTGCCTCGTAATATGCCTGCAATATAAATTGCTTTGTATTCGCTCTCGCATGTACACCCCAATATTATTTCGTTGGTACATACGACAATGTGATTTTTTCCGTTCTTAAAACACCATTGATATGTTATAAAATCTATACTGGTACAACTATGTTTGAATTTTCATCTCTAATAGTCATTATGGATCTATCAATTTGTTTCTTTCATTTCTCCGTTTCATATCATCTTTTTTATTCTTGTATCGCGACAAAAAACCCCCATGATGCATATCATGTAAATTACATTCTTATAAAAACGCATCATTTCAGAATTCATGATACAAAAATACATTGAATTGTAATCAAATATCGCCTTGATTATGATCGAATTATTTCGACATTATATAACATCTAAATGATTTAATTTCTTCATGTGAATAAACACTCAAGAAATATAATATGGGACAACATTGCTTGGTAGTTTTCCAATCCTTTTCTTGTGTATATTTTATATATCTTCATTATATTTTACCAGCCTATATTGTAGAACAGATTATGCACGATAAATATACATCCATGATCATACATGTGTTTATATTTGAGCTGCGAAGGCATTTGGGCGCCGCCGGAAGTTATAGTGCACGTAATACTCGTGGGTGCGTCCACTGAGTGTTTCGATTTTTCGCTTCAATGACATATAAAAAATGATTATATCGGGCACTACTGAACAACATACGAAGCTGAACTATAAATTCGTATTCGCGAGTGTACATTTCATGTATGAATCTTTCGTTTGACATTCATCTATTGCCAAAAAGAATTAGTACTTAAATTATCCATAATACATACATCTTCATCATTTTAACTCGTGGTCCTCTCATCCTCTCATCTCCTTATATGAAAAAACATATTCTATAATATTGCAGACAATTGGAATACTATTTTTATCATCAATCAGTCAGTGCAACTTGTGCAACCCCACTTGCCATCATATTTCGAGAACGGATTCCAACCTTGCCGGCACAAGGAAAGATCTAGCAGATGATTTACGTGATTACTTGTAGTAATATATATATATATATATACTCTGATGAATCCAGTTTCATTGTGATTCAAGATATTGCACGGTTTTTCGCTATTTTACCACGAATTTAGATGGAATTGAATACATGCGTTTCAAATAATGAGAAGAATAGGGTCGAATGAACTTGTTGCATCTTCCATGGGAATCGAGTACCTCCTAACAGCCTGGTTGAGTGGACGACCTACATATAGTGCATAGATTTCATACATCAATCACTAATGTTGTTCACGAAGATGATTACGTGCTTTTTTAGACATTTTTTTTTTCTGCATGATAAGTTGCTCACTCAACAGAAACAATCGTCAATTAGTTATTCCCAATTTTCTCCTTGAAAGAAGGCCCTATACGATGATATGAAATTTAACTAAGAAAGGGTTTCACAACACATGCAGAGTTGAAGAATATGATTCGCCGAACTGTCTGAAAGAGTGACATACCCGGAAAATTCATGATTTGTAGTAAATTGTTAATTTATGTTGGAAAAAAAAATGATCACGCTGCACGGAAAAAATTAGCAGGACTGGAGTATTAATACGCATATTGTCACGTCAGTTTTAAACAGCTGTCACGAATTGAACTTTTTTTCCCCCAGGAGCTCCCACTTGCCTAATAAACGAATCAATTCACAGCATGTTGCTGAATGCTGTTCAACGCTACAAATGCAACTTATAAGCTGATCGCACTCAGATTTACGTTCGCTTGAGTCAGTGCGGGTCAACCAACCAGGTGACTCCTATCCCTTCATGGAATGGGTTTGATAAATTTGATACAACTCGAGACTCGGCTTCGTGGGTGTTGAACTTTGGAATATTTATTATATTTAGAATAATTGGGATGGAAATTTTTTAAACTATTATGGGAATTATAATAAACATATTTTACATACAGTTGGATATAGTGACGGTAAGTATAGTGTGTTCTGCTGATGTACACTGCTGCATGCACATCTCGCGTGTGAATCCGTGATGGAGATGTGTTTGTGTTTGGTATATATGTTAGACGCGCTGAACCTTTCACTTCTTATATGTTCTAATATTGTTGTCAGGAGTGGTTACGAGAACGATGTATATATATACTCGAATCAAGGTTGTGGTGTGAATACATGACCAGGAGAAACAGAAGTATCCAACCACAAATATGAGAAAGCGGAGAAAGGTGCTGCCTGACATTGTCATACATTGTGACAACGGGCAAACACGCATCATCAACTGTATTCCTCTGCATATTTTTCATGGTTTATTAAAAATCCCGCGTTTCTTAGACGTCAAATGAAGTGTACCAATGTTCATCTATCGGTGAATAAATTTTCATCTTCTACGGCATTGATGCAATAATTCGTTTAATTGTTTTATCACGACTGTGCAATTAACTTTATATTTTTTTTTTCCATTCGTTCATGACCAATAGTGTTTACAGTGTGTATGCATGAACTATTGAAACTGTGGATGTGAAATTTCAACAATAAGAAGACTTATCAATTACCAATGTTTTTTCATTGACCGAATGATGAAATTCCAAAATATCGATATTCATGAATAAAGTTATTATATCACGATATTTGGTCTCGCTGTACTTCGTAAACTCCCATGTTATTTCATTACGGATATATAGTTAACTGAGTCCACAATCAATTGCGAGATCACGATTATTACTATGGGGACCAAACAAAGAATGGAGAATATGAAATTCATCGAAGGAAATATGAAAGATGTAAATACCGATAATGATGTTCAATCGTCATATATCGTCTCAATGGTTTTCAGATCATTAATCCTAGATCTCTTGGCATTCACAATGATTCTACCACTATTGCCAGCACTATTGGATTATTATAAAGAAATTGATGGCAATGAAGGAATGTACACATGGATTTCAAATCGAATACAAAATATTCAAATATATTTGAAAGCACCAGACAAATTTACTTCGGTTTTATTCGGAGGTAACCATATTAATGTCCTTATGGATGTCCGCCACTACAATCGAGTGACATGTTATTTCTGTTATAGGATTTCTCGGCTCGATGTATTCATTCTTACAATTCTTGGCTATGCCGATTATAGGGGCACTATCAGACGTTTATGGAAGGAGGCCTATGATGATTTTGTGTTTGACTGGTATCACACTTTCATATCTAATTTGGGCATTGTCTCAGAATTTTGCGATTTTCGTGTTATCCAGATTCATTGGAGGAATAAGTAAAGGCAACATTAGTTTATCGATGGCGATAATAAGTGATGTTACATCGATAAAAAATCGTGGAAAATCTATGGTAATTTTTCAAGTAATTTTTACTATTCCTTTTACAAAAGTTTATGAGCACTGAATTGAATGGAGCGCGCAAGCGCGTCTTCTACCGTGTACTGTTTTGCGATTAGAGAGTCGAAAATGTCTAATTTGATTCTTTCGGTACCTCATCTGTTCCTCAATCAATCAAAATGCTTGGGAAAATGCCCCATTTATTGGAGACATTATCATCCTACCTTGGGGTGGTATGGGTTACTATTTATCTATGAGAAAAATTATTTCCTAGGCACTCGTTGGGATAGCTTTCTCAATTGGATTCATCGTGGGACCGATGATAGGTGTGATTTTTGCAAAAATAGCTGGCAACGAGAAGGAAGGCTACTGGTATATATTTCCCGCTCTGTTTGCGTTTTTGATTGCATCGAGTGATTTATTCTACGTAATTTTTTGTCTCGAGGAGACGCTGCCATCTCATCGTCGTGCTAAATCATTAACTCATGGTATATTTGGCGCCATGATTTATATCAATCCAGTAGATTTATTCCAGTTCAATGGAGTATCAGAATTATCATCGAATGGTTATAAGTTTTTATAATTCTTTTTTTTTCAAATTACAATTTAATATAAATATGTATAATTTTTTTATTGGTGACATTATAATCATTCTTTTTTCCTTTTTATAGAATTGGATCATTTGAGGACATTGGGTCGCTCATACTTTCTCTACTTATTTGTTTATAGTGGACTTGAGTTTACACTCACATTTCTCACTCATCACACATTTCGCTTCACAAGTATGCAACAAGGCTACATGTTTCTTGTCATTGGCATGACAATGGCTATTCTTCAAGGACGCTTTGTCAGACGTATTCCCGCCGACAGAACAAGATTTTTCGGCGAAATAGTTGGTCCAACAATACATTTACTATCCAAGTTATTCCCAAGCTAACGCTTCCCTTCATCGATCCGTCCATTCGTTAAAGTATTAATTCATCTATCACTTCCAGGGTTTGTGGCTTGTAATACCAGCATTTATCTTCATCGGTACTGCTGAAAGTGTATCATGCCTTTACCTTGGTGTTTTCATTTTTTCGGTCTGTGAGTATTTTCTGCCATACCCATTTGATTATCATTTTCATTCCAATTCAATGTTATTAATTTGTTCTTGTTTCATTCTGCTACTATTTTTACTAGCTACTGCGATGGCCATAACGTGCATGATGACATTGGTAACGCGTATTGGTCCTGAGAATCAGAAAGGAACTATAACAGGAATATTTAGATCTCTTGGATCATTAGCACGTGCTTGTGGACCTATTGTAGCTTCGATCGGTAATTTTACGAATCAATTGTCTTTAAAAACTATTGAGATGACTTTTCAAATACGCAAATGACATTGTATTTATGTTTTATTCTTGTCAGCATATTGGAGTATTGGCAGTGCCGCAACATATTTCATTGGCGCCATCGTACTAATTTTCCCGCCATTGATATTAAAAACTTTACATGCCTACTAAAAAATTTTGCCAGTATACTAAGTCTGATGATATTTTTCTACAAATTTTTCATATTGTTTTTGCACAGCCATTCAGATATGATCTATGTATGATAAGGAGTAATGAAGAGCTATGAAAAATGTGGTCTTCTGAAACATTAATTATTATTGAATAACACCAATATTTTTTTCTAATTTATTTGGATCTCCATATGTTCAAAAAAATTTCCAATACTTATAGGTGTAGGGCATATAATATGCGTATGGATGAAAAGATGAATTGTGGCGGTACATTGAGGAAGACAAATAAATGCATGCGACCATGTAAAAGAAACAAATGATACAAAAAGATACACGACACTACAACCACCTCCACTAAATTATTACATTTATTGTATGGAATGAGAAGTTAATTTTATGTATACTCTAAGTTGCCTTGTGGGGGCGCTGGAGAATTTACGGAGGTACATTTGTGTGACACACATTACACTTTACAGTGGGAGAGAAAAAAACATGGTGAAAAGTACAATGGAGGAAATTGCAGAATGATCAACGTATGTATCGATATATCAACGTATATGTTATATCTTTGCGCCAAAACATACTGACATGTGCTTGCACACCACTCTCCCCATATGGATTGTATAAATTGCCATAATTTACTGACAATAACCGTAAGGAGCAGCGCAACGGTGGATAGGCAATCGCTCATGAGCGCTGACGAACACTGAGCTGACTCATAACATAAGTATATTGAAACCCAGCAATCCCAGCATAATTCTATTTATCCCATCATTCCCATCATTCCCATCCACGTTTTTATATATATATATATATATATTTCTTCGATAAGCGCTATGAAGGGCAATGTTCCTCATCACTCACTTAACAATGTAGTGTATGTATGTCGTATCTATAATATATATGTATTATGACAAGTGATAGCGCGTGAGGTTGGTGAATTGCGCATGCGGTGACCCGCCTTCTTCCTGGTATTCATCACGTGATCGCTCATCAGCCCCTTCCTGCAATAAAACACGGGTGAACGAGGTTGAACGAAGTTGGACGAACTTGAACGAGGTTGAACTTGGCTGAACACGGCAAAAGACAACGAAAGACGACACTAGCGATCGCAAATTCTTGGAATGGCTCGAGCGTCACGCCGCACTTGGCTACTGTAGTGAATTGTCGTTCACTCAAATGGCCTCAACGCAACAACACAATTGAAAAGGATACACAATTCAATAGAACTCAACGGAATTAAGAGTAGATGAGTTAATTATTCGTCGCGGATTGCAATAATATCATATATATAATAGCGCACAATCCATCGTAGCTACAATATTACGGCGATATTAAGCTCAATAGAATTTGTGAATTATCGTGGGTGAAATAAATATATAGATGTATATGTGTATATGAGTACATATTAAATCTGCGAAAAATAAGGAATTTATAAAGGAAACGTTTGTAATTTCGCTTTGCACGCTGTTATTCTCCCGCCAATCTCTGGGCCCTGTTAGCACGACTAGTCAAGGTATGTACACATTGTAATTCATATGTTTTTATCACAACATATTAATAATCAATGATGTTTGTCTGGACAAAAAGGTATTGAATATATATATATATATATATATATATTGTGTAGTTATATTGTAGATACATAGACGCATAACGATACATTTTCTCTTCCTTCTCGCCGTATGATCCGTTACCCATTTCTCAATTGCGCATTATCAATTGTTTATTTTTTTTCTCATCTAACTCCCATATATATTTATGCTTTAGATATTATGACAATCGTGTTGGTATAACGGCATCCATCAGGACTCCATTATTTTCGTTACCCCATATCGCAATCGCATTCCCTCCATCCAACAACTCACAATCGTCTTTATCACCATCCCCGCCGACCACCTCTGGCTCCTCTCCCCTATGCAAACATTCTTCACAATAATCGCGTCTGTCTTTCAGTTCATGAGTCTGCCGTGTTGGTTTCTTCATTTCTTTCTCGCATTTTTCACTTTTACAGCTTCAACATTGGATAGAACAATTTATGTGGTTTTTATATATGTAATAGCTCCATCTTTCATAACAATTTCTATTCTTCTACTATTGCGTTTACCCGTATTACTCTATACCATACTCCAATCAAACATTTTTTTATCAAATATTTCCTTAGACTTTGATAATTTCGTTTTTCCACACATTTTAATTCATGTGCATTTAACATGAATATGTCTATAATGATTAAGATAAGAATACCGTGTGTCTGTGTGTGCGGTAGAAATCTCACATAAGCTAATAGCAAGATATTTTTATATTTTAATTTCATGGGACACATTAGTGTTATTCTAAAATACCAATACACAATGATAAGGATGAAATCTCGTGTCATAGAGGTGCCTTGTACATACAGCACACCAATTCCCTAAGTAATGATGAATCAATTATTCATCTATTTTGTTATTGGTTCCAATTTTTTCAATTTTGTTGATATTCCTCATGATTGGATATTCCTATGTTGCCCTTCTCTCTTCGTATATTATATCTCATCTTAAAATTATGTTATTCATGTGGCTTTTGGTTTTTAGGGCCTGGAATTCGAAGAAGATAAATTATAAAAAATGTCTCTGTGGACGAAAGCTCAACAATTGCCCCAAGAGGCATTGCAGCAAATACGTTCTGTTTACGGTGAACATTTTCCAATTGAAGTCCGTCATTTTCTGTCGTCATGGATCGAGGAAAAAATGTGGACTGACATTGAACCAGATAATCCCCAATATGAGCAATATATATCGAACCTGGTTGGTTCTCTCATTCAAGAATTGGAAACTAAAGCTGCGTCCTTGCACACAGAAGATCTTTTTTTGACGAAACTGAAACTTATAGAAGCAGCAAAAACTTTTAGACAGCGTTATAGTCAAAATCCAGCAACATTATTTCGAATAATACGCCATTGTTTAGGCACAGAGATGAAATTAGTGGCTCAAGTCGAGAATCTTGGTGGTGCTCTGATGAGTATGGCACATGGTCGGGTGGGTCTAATGGTTGGTGATGCAGTTGCTGAGATAGCACAACAGGTTGAGGCACTACGCCGTCGGACACAAGAAACTGGTGAAGATTTACGAAAAATGGAGCAAGAACAAGAAGCTTTTGCTATTAGTTATCATGAGTGCACAAAGCTCAACGCACATTTACAACAATTAGCGACTCATCCACAAAGTCAACAGAGTATTGATGCTGAAAAAACAATTCGACGACAAAAAGATCAACAAGAACAACGGCTCAATCATAAGGTCGCCAGTTTGATGCAGCTAAGACTCACACTAGCTGATAAATTGAAGGACACAATCGCACGATTGAATAGCTTACAGTCACGAGTTTTAGATGATGAACTCATCAGATGGAAGAGGGATCAACAATTGGCTGGAAATGGCGCACCTTTCAATAGTACATTGGATTCAATTCAGGAATGGTGTGAAAGTTTAGCCGAGCTCATATGGTTGAATCGCCAACAGATCAAAGAAGCTGAGAGATTGAAGCAAAAACTAGCTCTCGATCCGCCAGGCGTTCAGGATATCCTGCCAACATTGAATTCGCAAATTACACAATTGTTGAGCTCACTCGTAACCAGTACATTCATCATCGAAAAACAGCCACCACAAGTGATGAAGACGAATACGAGATTTACCAGTACAGTTCGATTACTTGTCGGTGGTAAATTGAATGTACATATGACACCA
Organism: Meteorus colon; assembly: GCA_030523085.1. NCBI lineage: Eukaryota > Metazoa > Arthropoda > Insecta > Hymenoptera > Braconidae > Meteorus > Meteorus colon. The sequence goes on along the minus strand of JAPYZH010000202.1, from coordinate 18,717 downwards.
CCGCAAGTTAAAGTTAGTATAATAAGTGAAGCACAAGCTAATGCATTACTTAAAAGCGACAAAATGGCGAAGAACGGCGATGCTAGTGGAGAAATTTTAAATAACACTGGAACAATGGAATATCATCAGGCAACACGCCAACTGTCTGTGAGCTTTCGTAATATGCAATTGAAGAAAATTAAACGTGCAGAGAAGAAGGGCACTGAATCAGTAATGGATGAAAAATTTTCTCTGTTATTCCAATCGCAATTTAGCGTTGGTGGGGGTGAGCTTGTGTTTCAAGTGTGGACTCTAAGTCTCCCAGTAGTGGTTATTGTTCATGGAAATCAGGAACCTCATGCTTGGGCAACTGTCACATGGGACAATGCATTTGCTGAGCCTGGACGTGTACCGTTTGCCGTCCCAGATAAAGTTCCGTGGACGCAGGTGGCCGAAGCGCTCAATGTCAAGTTTAGATCGGCTACTGGTCGCGCTTTAATGGACGACAATCTTCGGTTTCTCGCAGAAAAAGCTTTCAGGGGTGGCCATACTGGTGATCACGATTTCTCAAACTTGCTTCTTAGCTGGGCGCAATTTTGTAAAGAACCATTGCCTGAGAGGAATTTCACATTTTGGGAATGGTTTTATGCTGTCATGAAACTCACACGCGAGCATCTAAGGAGCCCATGGATTGACGGATACATTCTTGGATTTGTCAGAAAGAAGCAAGCCGAAGAAATGCTTGCCACTTGTCCATCTGGGACATTTTTAATGAGATTTTCGGATTCAGAACTTGGCGGTGTCACAATCGCTTGGGTCGGAGGTAAAATTCTTTTGATTGTACAAACTTATTCGTTCGAAGTTACTGTTTTTCTTATATTGACACTTTTTAATTGCCTTTTACACAGATCAAACTGAAGTATTCATGCTCCAACCGTTTACCAGCAAAGATTTTGCCATACGAAGTCTTGCTGATCGAGTTTCAGATCTCCAACATCTTTTGTACCTTTATCCTGACCTCTCAAAGGATCAGGCATTTTCTAAATATTATACGCCTTTTACTGGTATACATATTATTTATTTTTCAATTCATTTTTGTGTCTAACTGAAAAATGGAAATTCAAGCGATAATGCTTCCCACGAATATTATAGAGAGTCAGCCAACTTCAAATAATGGGTATGTCAAGCCTCTATTGGTTACGCATGTACCCGGTTGGGGTGGTCCAAGTGTTGGAGGTCAAACGCCTTCACACTCATCAATAGTCGGTGTGGGAAGTAATAGTCAGAGTGGCCCTGGTGGAAGTTATCCAGCTACACCATCCACAATGTTCCAAGCACACAGTCCAGATCCTTCAGTTACACGTGACACTCCGTCCGTTGCATCAAGGTCAGTTCCTTGGATGTAAATATATCAATCGACGTTAGGGTATTTGTAGTTGATGATGCGCAGAATTACATGTATGTAGGATTTTTTTATGATTATGACCGAATCATTTTGAATTTTCATATTCATAATGACTATTATCATTATCAATGCAAACTTAAAAAGATTCTTTTATTATTCTGCTCATTTCGAATTCGTGAAATTTTCTATTGGCCTTAAAATTAATTGGTAAATTTCTTGATTTATTCATTGTGCTACGCATCGTCAATACTACATTGAAACTGGTACTGTATCAGTATTTTATCGTCATCTCAATTTCAGTAATCTAAAACATGTTAGCTGTTATAGATATTCAACTTCAAGTTGACCGAGCAATGAATGATTGCTTTATCTATAACTTTATTTTCCATTTTTTTTTTACAAAAATATCCGCCAAGAATTGTATTTTTTTAATACTCGATATTTTAAATCGAGCATAATAGTAGAGTATTCATGTACTCAATTTTCGTCAAATAATATGATTTGATATACATATATGTATATAATCTATATACAACAACTTCATAGACGGTATTTGAATAATCGCTGACAAAAATCATTCACAGCCTCCATTCTGGAACAGCAAAAAATTATTCCATATTGTTCAAATAGAACCATCATTATCGGAAACCTATTTAATTTCTATCACATCCATATGAGCTGATTCACAGTGGACATGAAACAATTAATGTAAAAAGGTCCGGCAATTTAAGGTCATGTTCCGAATGCATATTTGTCGTGTACATTTGAGAAATGATGTGGAATTGAGCAGATTTCAAGTAAAAAATTTGGGCTGTTGACATAACAGCATTAATTAATTAATCAATTAATCAACTAATTAATTAATTAATTAATGAACGAATGAATAGGGGAAAAAAACAAAATCCTGAGATAGAATGGAAGAGGCAGAGGCCTGGAGCAAGCCGGTACAACCACAACATAAAATCTGTTATTATTAACGTGAACATTATCGATGCTTCGTTAACTCAATACAGAATGCAACTCCAATCCATAATGAAAAATCGGACTTGACTGGCAATCGGTGATGGAAAAAATGAAGTGATAATTGACATGCTTGAAGCTAATTGGGGGGGGGGGCATACATTTCAATATTATTATTTTTTTATATGAGTATTATAAAAAATCTTCATTGGCGCCTAATTATTTTCTTTCAATTCATTTCTTTCATAAATACTCTGCATCTGTGGTTGTTCGCAATACTCAAAACGTGTTGTATCGGCTATTCCAGCTTCAAATAAAAATCCCTTTTACGGTCAAAAACGAATGAAAGGATAACCTGCAATGAAAAAAAAACAATAATAAACCTTCTTCTGGTGAGAATATATTTGAGGATTGCCAGTGATTGGGGTTGTGTTTTGTTTGTGTGGTCACAGTTACGCTCCGGGCCTTGGCCAATCAAGTGTTGGACGTCCGAACGACATGGATTATGTGGAATTGATGAGCCACGGTGACTTACCATCCATTGATGATAATCTCAACTTGGATCATCTTAATGGATTTGGATTTTCCGATTTCATACAGACATATAAACCTCAATAGGTATGTACAGACCGCGCTCGATATACTCATGTCGCAAATATTATCGATACGAATTCATTTGTGACTGTTGTTTGTGCTTGCACTCTCTATTCTTTGTACATATGATCGCAATATCACTGAATATCTAATATCACGATAATGTGATAACATGATACAGAAAGCAATGACTCAACAAAGATCACTCTTATGACTCAAATAATGTGCAATGTCGATATATTATAAAACAAATCATTTTTAAATATTCGAAAACCCACAACGTTTACATATATTTTAAATCACGAATCAAGCAATTTTAATTTTAATTTTAATTTGTTTGTTTGTTTTTTTTTTTTTTTTTGATTCTTAATACAAAAATATTGGTAGTATTATTTTTTAAAGTAGAACACTGCAATCATTCAAATTACCAATTGTTGCCTTGATTGTAAAGTTCTTCCTGTTTCTGAAAAGGTATTCATGCGATATTCAGTATATGTATTACACATGCATACATATATATATACATATATATATATATATATATATATATATACATGTTGGTTGTCTGATATTAAAACAGAAAGGACATAACAAGTGGAGGGTGCTAACAACAATAAGAGGAGTAATCCAATTTATGTTGACTATGTAATTACCTAGCTCTTGTCCCAAAGTGTAGATACATTTTGTATTCTAATTATTTTTAATATAACATTTTAATGAAAATCGACATTTTCGTTTAATAACAATTGAAACTTAGTAAACTGTTGTCATGAAGATTCTTTTTCTCCATTTTCATTTCTGTTCTCAATTGATCATGTACAGACGATATGGGAGGATTTTGATTCTCATCTGAAATCATTTAACTATATTTTACACGACAATTTATAATATATTAATTAATATTTTAGAAGAACATTGAATTATTCTTACTAATTTCTCTTCAGTTTGTAATCCCTTTTATTTATATTGTACGACATTGTGAGAAGCTATCGGCGAAACACTGTTATTGAATATTGTGACGATGTGAGTATTTGAATTTAGGAAAGTTGGATATTTTTGCTATATAGATACGTTTAAGTTCTAATCTTGATGAAGAGATCACAGTAGATCTGTGATGCTTTACATGTGTGAGTTAGTTATAAAAACCTTCCTTCTGATGATCATGTGCCTTTAAAATATGAATTTCATAAGAAGATGAAAATATGAAGTTGAATAAATACATGTGTAGAAATATCGAGGGCATAATTTGTGATATGATATTGGAAGTGTTCGAGTATAGGTAGCCTTCATTTTTCGGGCGGCAGTTTTCTGAAAATTTGAGTGGAATGACGATTATATTTGTTTTTAAATGTTGATATAAGAAATCTTCAAAGTGTGAAATAAAACAGAGAATGCTGACAAACTATACTGCATATGAAGCTGGGGCCTTATAATAATTGCGTCGTGCATTATGCGGAGGAAATTCTAGAGACAATTGAATACATAAGATTTAAGGAGAGAAGCGAATGGAACTAAAAACAAAACTATTGTATTATTTTTAATACTTACGTGATTTAAAATGATGTACAATTATATTACTGAACAATAGAAAATAATTAATACTGAAGATAAAATTCCATCAATGTTCGTAAAAAACGGAAGTTATCATCGGTTTTGGAAATCACAGAATTATTTTGTTCTGACTATTATCAAGTTCGATGGAGTTCGAGCAGACTATCATTGACAAAAAGTTTTTCATTCTAAACTATATCATAATATCTTACCTTTGCACAACAATGTCCTATGTTAGGCCATACGAACATGGATACATAAATGTATACACGCTCATGATACATAAATATATATATATATATATATATATAGTATAAACAGATATTGATGTACGTGCAATGAAATAAATTGTCGATGAATATCATGATTTCATTATTATACAATTGAAAGTTGAAGAAGTAAAAGATAATAACTTGCTTGAGAGGTTTATGTACAAGCTATCGCTCGGTTCTCATGCATGAGATTGAGATCGACCCCTCAATCATTACTACTGACATGATGATTTTACTACTGGTATACAGTTATTGTTTGAACATTCATTAGAAATTTTCGAAGTACGTTCATTTTTGATCAAAGGAAATTGTAATTCCTCGCATTTTTCGATGTAATACCCTGGTGGTCCGAAACTCGTATTATATATAGAATCTCCGACCATTCGTTCTTTAGGTCGTTCATAATTATTTTTCTTGCTCCAAGGAAAAATTTCCCTGGGTGCTGCAGTCCATGGTCGATACGATAACTTATTTATTGTGTCAGCATCAAGTTTACACGATGATCTGAGAAGCATAAAATTTTCCATACTTAATTGTTTCATTAGTGATTGAGAATGAGGGTTGATTACTACCTTCTATAGTTGTTAGAGGGTTTGAAACTCGTAGGTGGATGAGTAAAACCATGATGCATGTAAGATACAGCAGAAGTGGTTGAATTCTCCAAAGGTTTATTTGAATGCCGAATATTGTCACAGGGAATAACAATTTCCGGCCTCTGAGTTGTTTTAAACTGGTAATCTATTCGATTTGTAGTCATTGATTGCATGGAACCGCTACCCATCATATTTCTTCGTCTTGGACGGAATGGGGTTCTCCTTTCAGTGCGAACTGACTGAAAACTCAACTGAAATACACAACTTAGTTGAATGAAAAGTTGACTTTTCGACGACATGAGTTGGTTCAAAAGTATTGGTATAACTTTATTTGTCGTATCGCCGGCCATTTTTTTATTGGACAACTTGATGTTGACACAAGGCACAATAGGAATACATTTGGGTTGTATCGTCCGAGGAATATAAGCATCACTGTAACATGTTCTTCCATGGAATTTCCTGTTTCCCTCAAACCACTCACCACCCGATATTGGAATAATTGGCTTTGTTTTCGTTGCCATCCCAATTTCCGTGTAGCTTTTTGAATATGTGGTTTGAGCATCCATACTAGTCTGAGGTGATCTGATAAATAATAATGCTTGATAATTACGAAAAAAATGCATCATGATCAATATTGACGGACCATTTATCAATCGATATACTTGTAAACGGGTTTTTGGGCCCAAGGATATTTTTCTCGTCGCTCAAGACGATAAGGTTGATAACTAAGCATATTGGTGGTCTCACTGGCTGATGGATCGTGAGAAGGAGAATAATTCGATGCTGGTTTATAACTAGCTGGTGGCTTAACAAATCCTGGATTCATGAACGAAATTGCTGATGTCGTGCGGCCTTCCATTGGGCCCGAACAAAATCTAATATTCTCAGCGGGTAAAACTATCGTCGGTCTTTCTATATTTTTTGGACCGAAGTCCTCGCGCGCCGTCGTCGACATTTGCATCGGGCCGTGTGCTATGAATTTTCTTTCAAAGATTGGGACAAAAATGAAATCAAAAATTATACAGAAAGACAAGGGTGAAATAAAGGAAAAAGCCGTTGATATGTGTATCACCTTCGAATAGGAACAAATGGTTGAGCTCTCACCACGTCCCATACTGGCTTATAACTCATTCGATTAGTTGTGTCGTCTTGAAATTTTCCCTCAACTGTCTGCAGGATATGTGTTGGTCGGATTGATTTAGTGCGAGCATGATGGTGGGGAGTATTCAAATATGATACATGATAAGTTGTATTAGCGTCAAACGGTTTTGTCGGTGGCTTGTAAATTTTTTTAGGTGCGTATGACGGTGTTCTAGGTGGCTGAATGTACATTCGTGTGCACTGATTCACCTATTTCCGCAAAAAATATTTACTTATGAAAAATGTCGACATTTAAATGAGAAAATCATCTATTGATTTCAATCACCGGAGTTTTGCATGCTGCTGTTGTCGGTTGACATGATGGGGAAGTGTGGCATCTTGTTTTTGTACACACTTCCACCACTTCCATTATGATGAAGTAGCTTTCGTAATACGAGTAATGACAGAACAGTATTGGTAAGTATTCAACAGGAAGACAATGAGAATCATGAAAAAAGTTTTTAATCTCAAAAAAAAAAAAAATCTTTTTTAATAAAATAAGTCAATGACTGAAATATGAGCAACAAACAAAAAAATACATCTCGATGACATGTTCGAATACATTTGTTTTTAATCGATAGCTCAAAGTAATTTTTCTCTTCATTTGTGAACTTCAGACACAAACATTTTTATATTTCAATATTTGAGTTTAATCGGTTAACCAATTGGCACATTAATCTACAAACTTTGTATTTGATTAATGGAAAAATATATTTTTTTTGATGTTTTCTTCAACCGATATAATACAACAAGTATATGCAGAGTAGGTATGTATATTCATTATCATTCATCTCCATTAAATAAATCTTTTTGACAAGCTTGACGTCCTTTTCTTGATTTGTATAGAAATATTGTTCAGCCCTCATCCAGATTATTCCATCGTAACACATTAATTGCTATTTTATTACCATTATAATGAATGTATCAATGATATTCAGAAGTGGACAATTGTGAATCAATTGTGGACATCAGATTTATGACAGTAATATGTGGAGATGACTATTAATTGATCATTATTTGAGAGGACATTTAATAGAATGACGAAGTGACGAAAGAAACAGATAAACTGTATTGACAAATCACCCATTTCTATCATTAGGTGGAAAAATAAAATATTGCAAGCATGAATGAAGACTTAAGGCGGTTGACTGTAATTAAGAGGAAATTGACATTTCTAATTGATACATATTTTACAAAATTTATGAGCTTCTGTTTCTTTTACTATTTCCTCTTTTTTTCTTTTTTTTTTTTTCATCATTCAAGTATCATCGAATTTTCTATAATTCAACACCATGAGAAGAATGGACTCTTATTCTGGAAGCGCTGTGTGAAGGTGTCTGAGAATGAGAAGAGTTTTGGCGCCCCATTTCCTTTGGCTCTGATAAACATTCAAATATGTCAGATGATAAAAGAAGAATATCAAGAAATATGCCTGTATAAAAATTTGATTGTGTAACAGAGATGTAAATGTACTTTTCAACAATCACAGCGGGCATTTGGACAAGTTGTACTGGACTCTTTGCATCTTTCAAGGCTTGCTGAAGATTCAAAATTTGGCCGCGCATTACACTCATTTGCCTATCAAAATGATGACGGTCGAATCCTTTATCTTGCTGTGATGGAACCAATGAATATCATTTATTATATTTAAATTATTATAAATTAATAATGAATAAAAATAATACTAAAAATTCGAAATGTACCTTGAATAACTGATATAAATCATCGCATAAGTCTTGTACGAAATTCTGATCTGATAATTGTGGTAGGACTAGTTCCCTTGTAGCTTTACTGAATGGTAATTTAGCTTGGCTGAGCCATGCCCAGTGATATGGATAGGCTCGCCAGGAATCTGGATGTTTGAATGGAAATGCCAAACCGTTATCGATGGCTGCAATGTTTACCTCACACAGATTTGGTGATGTTTTTGCCATGTTTGGATCGTACTTTATCAACCAATTGTCGTTACCTATGGATTTATTCATCAACCATTTTATCACCAATTAAACATATAAATTTACATAGATTACTATGATATATTTGCGTATATGTATGTATACCTCGATCCGTATTTCGTATTATGTAATCAAGTATAACGAGTCTTTCAAATTGTAGTTGAAAGTCTCTGGCAAGATCTGTCGTAAGTGGATCGTTCTCCCAGCGTCTTAGCCAATAATCTGCGTCTTTATATCCATCCATGAACAGTTGGAATGATCCGATTTTCGGTGGTAAACCGATACGTTTGAATTGCGAGCCAACGGCAGGGAATTGATCCATTATTGCTTGTTTCATTCGTGCTTTTTGTCTGTCAATACGTGGATAATTGAAAGTTTTACTGACAAGCTTTACTACCCGCGTGTTTGGTACTACACCGAGACTCAACTTGCGATCAACTAAACTTGCACCAGCTTCACTTAAATAACCCTGATTTGGAATGAGACAACTTCTACCAAAGCAACAAGGGCAGCATAATTTATGCATCCATTTGGTCCATTTCGGATTTAATCTGCCATAAGGTTCTTCATCTTTTGGTTTGAAAACCCCTATTACATTCTGAAACGATAAAAATATTCATTCATTTGAATATGTTGATGTATAAAAATTATTTTCTTGATTGTTCTGTGTTCCTGTTATTAGCAATTACCCCCGATGGATTTTTTACAAAATAACTTCCACTTGAACCTTGATAAATTCTTTCAGGATAGATTCCATTGTCTATTGCACATTCAGCTTGCCATACAAGTTCGGAGAATTGTGGATCATCTGCGGACAAATTGGAATAACGAAATTTTCATGGCATTTTGGAAAATATAATAAAATTAATATGAGAAACCTGAAAATCTATTGAATGTAACATCAAGTTCTAAACGGCCAAGGAGAGGCTGACTCTCCCGGTCAATTCCTGGTGAATCAATGATTGTATTTGGATCGTTACTGGAATTTGTAATAAACTCAACGTCAGGCAAGAGTTCTAATGAATCGTCCGTGCACTGAAGGATGATCAGAGACTTGTTGTTAGATGGCAATGATGACGGTGGAATTATTGACAGATCAACCAAGGCCTCAGTCTCAACTATTGTCGCTGGACTCGTACTATTCTGACTCTGATACTCTCGATAAGGCACGTGTAACTGCCGCTGTTCGGAATCACTCATCACAGATATCAACTGTTTGCTTCTATCTTCTTTTATATTTTATTTTCTTAATTTAGTCCTAAGGTTGTGTCCAATTCTCTGGTTAACTTGTAGTTTTTTGTTCACAAGCAATCAGAATTATTGCTCTATAAAATGCTTCGTTTCTATTTGTTTGTACAAAGTTATTGGAGATTGTACATTAGCACTTTGATGATGTATGTGAGAAATATATTTGCTTCACGACATTCTCAGTGACAATGTTAATGACGTCCACCACCTGTCAATGACGCATAATATTGATATAATTGTTGATTCACAAAGTACATCTATATATATATACATATTAGAGATGATTATTGAACGTAATAGCTTGAATTCACCTAAATATTCACAATTTAATCACCATACGTCATACCATCATATTAATTTTAGTAAATTCATTGATGTTAATATGCTATGAGTTTGTCATATAACCAAAAACACCAACAGTCACCTCCAAACTCAAAACTCAGTGGAATTGAGTGGAACAGCTGATCTATTATAGTATAATTTTATGCAATTCCATAAATCTCACCATCATATATATATATATATATATATATATGTATACATTTACAATAATTTTGTTGTCAATGTGATGGCGCTACGAGCACGATTGAATTTCAAAACCAAATTCGGTAGTCTGGGACGATCAACATGTGCTCGAGTGCGAAACTAGGAAATTATGATTATCCACCAATTGATCATAAATATCACCGTATGGCATCATAGGTAGATTTAAATAAACATTTTTCTGCCCATCTCTTTGTAGAATACATTAATATTATTTTGTTTCGTGAGTCCGTGGGCGTTGGGTCGGCATGTTCATGGAGTTGACAATTGAGAATTCAAAAGTTATGAAATATGCAATCGATCTATCGTTAATATTATGTTGCAGATGAATTTTTCGATGCAGTTAATGCTTATACTATGTCATGTATCATAAATAAAGTTTATTATACAGTCGGGGAGAGAAATTCGATTATCATAAGTGACTTGAAGGCTGATATTATTTTCAATGATCGATCATTATACACAATTGAATTGGATGGAAAAAAAACTTGAAGATGGAAAAACAAAATAATTAATTAATGTACAGTAATGAAAATTGCACTAAAATTGGGTGGATATGTATTGTGCCCCACCGAATGGAACCATCATATCGATAGGAATTTCCGGCTTTTTGTTTTCGAAATTACGACGATTTCACTCTGTTCTAAAATATTTGCATAATAAATACTGTGATACAGAGTTGATGTTAGCCAAAAGTCGAAAGTTGCGACAAAATGGGACCAGATATTCTCCATTTGTTATCAACAGTCAACATTCGCGCGCGATCAAAGTACCCGGTATATCATCATTATATTGAAAATTCATCAAATAAATATATGTATATGTATATATTATGTGCTTCAATGTTTTTTTCTTGTAAGTTATAATTTTACTATATGATATATGGTGAAAATGAAGCGTACCAGTTTATGTTCTGTTGAGATGTATTTTGGGGGCTGGTATTTAGATGATGGGGCCCGAATTTTCCATTATATACGCATGTGTTATTATTAGGTTGTGAATGATATGGACATACCTTCATCAATCTTCTTTGTTGATTCTGCGACCGTTGGTGATAGGCTGATAGCATGATAGCAGATAATATACACAACAGTATGATGTACAGCATGATATCACCCCAGCAGGGCACAGCAGTAGGGTGCACGGTGCAGTGGGGTATAGCCGTACTGGCGTATAGCCATAAGTATTAAGCCAGTGACCAGTCGCGACTGATGGTAGTTGATAATATATAGTTGGTCGCGACAAGTCGCAATACTCAGCGATACTCGTCTGCGTTTCCCCATTCAAATTTCATTTTGTAGTAAATATACAACTTTGTCCAGGGTCATCACTGACCACACAAATATTATAAATTCCGATTGCTTTATATATTTATTCACGATAATTCGTAATAATCCATTAAGTCATAATAATTCCATTTATTTTTCTATTTATCAAATTATTTATTTATTTATATATATATATATTAATTTATCTGTAAATCTATCTATTTATTTATTTATTTATGTACTTTTTATATTTCTTCATATTTTAATTGAAAATAATATTTAATTGAAAGTGTGTGCCGATCGGTATAATATTCATAGACAAAACACACACACACACACACGTGCACATGTGCACACAATAACCAGTATTGTGTATACATAAAAGTAATTTGGAAAATTTAACTGAATCATATCGTAAAGCAAACAAAAGAATCACAATGTTTTTCGTTTGTGTCACTGTGGGTTTTGTTCTATTAGCTTCGAAATATCGCAATGATATCATTCGCAGTGTCCAAAATATATGTCAAAATTTAACCAATAACAATGGAACTAAGAGTGATGATGACAGAGATCACTATCAATTGAATGGAAAAAAAAATTTGGTGATATTAGATAAGGTTATTTTGGCTGATTCAGTGGAAAAATGTGATTCAGCCGTACAACGTATTTGCAGGTTCATTGATATCTTTCATTTTTCGTCACTTGAGTATACACAAGTTATCGGAATAGTATAATATACAAATCAATTTGTACCCACATAAGCAATTTTTTGCACTCGCACATTCTATTTATCTCGGTCTATTTGAAATTTAAGCATCCTATTTACATAAATTCCTGAGAAATTTTCATTTTATCATTTATTCGTTGTTTGCAGCAATTTATCAGATGACAGGGAGAGAGTGCTGGGTTTTGATTGCGAATGGGTGAATGAAGGACCTGTCGCGTTACTTCAGCTCGCGACATCCAATGGCATTTGTGCCTTATTTCGTCTTGGGAAAATTGGGTTCGTTCCTCCAAAACTTCAGGTAAGTCAGTCAAACCTAATGCATTAGTCGATGAAATGATGAATTTAAGTAATGACTTGTCACAGGAATTACTGGCTGATCAATGTATCCTGAAGGTCGGTGTTGCTCCTTATGAGGATGGCCAGAAGCTAACGACTGATTATGGATGTACAGTGATGGGAACAGTCGATTTGAGAACATTGGCTGATCGTTTGAGTATGCCAAACCGTAGGAGTTTGGCCGCTCTTTGTCTTCAGTATCTTGGCGTCGAAATGGATAAGATATTTGAAGTTAGATGTGGCGATTGGAATGCCGACATTCTAACGAAAGACCAAATTGAATATGCAGCGTATGATGCCATCGCCTCCATTTTAATTTATCGCAAGGTAAATTATAAATTAATAATATCTCCGGTAACAATGGAGATGGTAGTTCAGCGAATAATACATGTAACTTTTGAAGATACGAGAAGGTAGCAACAGATGTGATTCTATGTGGAGCCAATTGGCGATTTACATAAAAAAAACATGGGGTAGAACAAATTGTGTTCTCATTCACAATTTACCAGAAAGCACAATTGATACTAAGTACATACAAATATATTCAAATACAAAATCAAGAATTTTACGCACGCAAAATATATTTATGGTACATTATCACATGTATTATTGTTTATCTAGGTACAGAGCCCCATCAAATCGATCGATCATCCCGGATAATCATAATAATAATAATCACAACATGATTAATGTTCTTCACAATTCATCCAGGAGTTCGTACACTATGCAAATAAATAGTGTGCCAACACGTAAAGAGCCATTGTATCATAATTGTTATTTACAAGCACCTGATGGGGAAACACTATGCACGTGCGATCGCAAAAAGGCTGAATGGTACATTAATAAGAATTTGGGTATCAAAGTTGTAGACGAACCTTTCACAGTACGATTGAACTTCGAACCATCGGGTCGTGCTTGTGGCGAAGTCGGACAATTCTACACCCAAATCAAAGTGAATCAATGCGTTGTTTGCGGTGCTCAGGACAAGTTTATAAAGAAAAACGTTGTACCAAGAGAGTATCGCAAATATTTTCCATGTAAGTTGTTACCTACAATCATCCACAACTATCTCTAAATTCTGTATAGAAAATTCACGAAACGCCGAAAATATTCATTTTGGTTAGCGGAGTATTCAATGAGTATATAAGTGAAAGTTTTCATGATTTCGAATATTTCAGTGGTGATGAAAGCTCATCAATCCCATGATGTCTTACTTTTATGTCCGAATTGTCATGTGATAAGCAACAGACATGACCTAGAACTGAGAAAGCAATTGGCGATAACATGTGACGCGCCTCTATCACGGCCGTCGTTGGTTGCCAATAATAATGACGATCATGATCATCATCGTAGGAAAAAGTTCATGTCGGCAGTGAAAGCTCTGCGACACAATAGCTCTTCATTGCCCCCACATCGAAAACGAGAATTGGAGTCTCGCATTCAAGAATTTACACAACAGAGTTATACGTATAAACATATAAAAGAATTTGTGAAACATGAACAGCTCGCCAACGGCCATCTTATGATCGTACCGTCTGATGAAATTAAATGCCCGTCTCATGGATTAAAGGTATGACACATGTGGTATCTTTCGTTGAAGATTTTTCAAATTGTCTCCCCTTTTTTTACATCAAATAATATTCTTTTTCTTATTCATCTTCATCCTTCCAGGTGGTACAATATTTCTCTCAAAGTGAAGGTGGCCTCGTAGTGCTTGAACAGATGTGGCGTGAACATTTCCTCCATACCATGCATCCACAATATCTACCTCATTTGTGGTCTGTTCGACACAATCAAGAGCGATTAAAAATTCGTAAAATCCAGAATAGAATTGAGCCAGAAGATGCGCAAATCGCGGGACTTATTCGATGACAATACTCAAATTCCAAATTTAATAGCCGCAATACAGAAATTCAAAATTGTATATATTTTTCAATCATTTGCATTAGTGAGAGGGACTCGTATAAGAACGCGTACTACTAATGCAATATCACTCAGTAAACAAAAAAAGAAAACAGAAAAAAGAAAATAGGAAATGACAGAAGAAAAACAAAATGAAAATTAATTGCAATCAAATTTCCATATGAAATGCAAGAATTATAATGTATTTATAATATCGAGTAAATTGAGATTCAGACTACATATTGAAACTTTACTATATTTTTTGTCAAACAATATAATTTGTCTGTGTATTTACAATAATGGCTAACCAACCAAAAAATAAATAAACTTTCTCTAAAATTACTGAGTACATACTGATTGATAGTTATTTGGAAGTTGGATGTTTTATTACACAATTATATACGTACAAGATAACAATCTATTGAATATTAAGTAATCTATTTTTTTATTGAATCTACGATCACTACTATGATTGAGTTTTTTTTTCTGACGTAACGTCTTGACTTGCTTTAGTAGTATCTGTTGATTGAAGCTCATCATTGATGCGTTCTTTCGCCCGTACAACCTTTGATTGCAAGTAAAATGAACCTCCTTTGGCTCTATCATTAGCTTCGAAGAGATATTTGAAATTCTTTTCAATAAGTTCTTTTTGATCCGGTCGATCGACGTTCAGAATGCGCAGTGCTTCTTCCAATGATAATCCTGTTCTTGCATTTGTTGCAGCCCTACGAGCACCTTGAGCACCCCCTCCTGCACGCTTAGCAGCTTCCTGACTCGCTGCTATTTCCTGACGAAGTGCCCGTGCAAACGCTTTAGCAACTACTTGTGTTCCCAACACAATTATTTGTGCCAGGTATTTGGCCATAACAATCGATTATCACACGATTTCAATTCTCGTTATGACGCTTTTCTAGGTTAGGATACAAACGTGGGTGCGTGCGTGTATACTCTTCAAACTTTAGCTTTACATAAATACATTCAATGAAATCGTATGATTGTGAGCAGTTGTGTAAGGTTATGAATGTGTGAAATGGTGCGACAACTGCAATTGGTTAATATTGTCTTATACACACTTTTCATTGGCTTTGGAGGTACCATCACCATAGACGTATTAAGTTTACTTTCAAACCACTATTTTATCCTATATTGAAAAATATACATCACTAACCTACTCTTTGATCAAATTGAATCGTCAAAAAATAGAAGCAAACGTATTTTCATTATATTTATGTGTTCATATGCATATGTGTATGAGTTTGTGTGTTTCAATATCTGACTCATGTCAAGTACCGGCGGGAGAATTTGAGAATACCGATGTTAATATTATTTTCATCATTTCGTGTTCATTACGGTAATCATCACCGCAGCGTGTAGTGCATTGTTTTACATTTGACACTACACGTGTATATGCTCTCACGTGAGCCGAAGTAGATTAAAATGAGCCCTCTGTATGCATGTGTAAATATGTCATCATTTCAATCACGTTTGTTAAGGATAAACACTCAGATTTTCATAAATTTTTGGATATACCTGAACGTACGTGAGAAAATGAATAATGTTATACTGGCTTATCCCTATTCTCACGTCAATCATTTTATCAATCATATACTGTGACTATTTCAACGTTGCCTCTAATGTAATCATTTTCTTACAAATGATTTTTCAGAAATTCTGAACCATCACTATATAATGAAATTATAATTTCGAGTATACCATTGCAATATGATTTGTATTTATGTTAACTAACGAATGTGAAATCGATATTGAAGATTTGAATAATTCAATACAAGATATGTGAAGTATGAGATTGGACGATGGAGGTGAAAGTTAGGAGCTATATAAATCATATTTGTGAGTAAACCTAAACGTGTATATGAGCACAATATATGATACTGAAGGCGTCAATTTCGTCACAACTTGTGACAGTATAACACATTGTAAATGTATTCTTTCGACGCCTTGTTCTGACTTGTTTGAAAAGCCATGGAAAAAATGTTTATGTAATTATACAGTTGCAATTAATATCGGAAAAATTGATCACCTTAATCGGATCGTTTTGCTCCCAATAATAACACCAACACATATATATTTTGCGCAGTTATTGGTCCATCAACAAGAGATATATTTTGATATTTCTATTTTCATTGAAATCATTCTAAGTTTTTGTTTCATCAGGTTTTTCAATCGGGTATTAGCAATGTGTGAAAATAATTTGTTGCTTTTGCAACAGAGTCAAGTGACAAATTGAATAGTGGGTGTATAGGTTCAACCGAATTCATATGTCGCTGACCAATGACTACGGATTTTGGCGATATTTGCGATATAGAAAGTCCACTGAGCGCATAGCAGGTGTGATATACATCGCGGCGTCTGTAATCAAAATTGCCAAGAGACAAAAATCAGTATACTTTGACTAATTTTGATTGTTGGTCGTTTCTATCGACATTCAAGTAATCCTACTTCTCAGGTTTGTCTAATAACCCTCCACACGGATCTTGGCAACATATAAGTAGGTACTCTTGCAATGCGCGTTGATCGAATAACCAATGATTATTATCCTGCAATTTATGTTCATTCGACAAAATAGCATGAATAAGGGGAAAGGACGCGCCTTGCCAAAATGAGTAACACCCATCCACCAACTTATTTGTCCTTCCTTGGAAGCCACCTTCCAATCTCATTTGTTTGTTTACGAGCCATCGCTGAAACATGAGTACAATTTTTCGATAGAAAGTGACATGACGATCATTAAATAATGAAACATAAGAAAAAGATTCGAGCATAGACGAAAAAATTAATAAGTAGAAATTACAAGTAGAGAGGTCATATGACACATATCAGTTTTTCCAAGTAGAACGAGTGATGCCAAACCACAATATGTGTATCCTCCATGTGCCTCCATATTAGGACAACCTCCAAATCCACCTTCCCACGTTTGACATTGTGATATCCACATTTCTGTATTACGGAATAGCTCAGGCGTGTATAAATTCGTTAATTTTGCAACAGCCACTGCACAATAAACGCCCCTAATGTCCAATTCACCTCCATTGTGCATGGCGAAGCTGCCATCGTCTGCCTTCAGTTGACGGAAAAAATTTTTCAGAGCATTTCTAGAACCCAATGCCTTCCTCATCATTGTTGAAAAAAAAAAAAAAAATGAGTAATTTGTGTTCTTTTCTCGAACAAAAAATATGTTACCTATCTATGCAATCATATGCTTCTTTAGTTTTGATAATGGATAATGCACAAACTGCTGCGTAAGTCGAAGCTAGATGTGGATATTGACCTGGACCACCACAAAATCCACCGTCATTATCTTGACATTTTGATAGAAATCTCACTAGTTTCAAGTTCTCTTCATCTTTAAGTCGTTCCCCCAGGATTTCTAAGGCATGGAGACTCCAATAACACAGCCAGGGTCTACTGCAGTCCAATGACTGTGGATAATATTTATTATTCAAAATCTTTGTTGTATCTTGTCATTGTTTTGATTCATGTTTTAATATTACTTCGTAGAACTCTGGCATATTAATCAGAGAATTCTTCAAAAAAGCTATGTGCCTGCTGCGAGTTAAAGTTGGCTCATTTCCTACATGGTATAATTTTAATACTTGTTCTTCTACTTTTTCCTGCAATGTAGTCATTGATATTAATAGACAAAAATGCACAACTGCAACAATTTGAGAAAAAAAATTTTTAAAAATGAATAAAAAGTAATAGAATTATAACTTGTTCTAACGATGTCGTGGTTTCAGTATCCTCATCATCTTGGGTAACATTCAACAGACTTGAAAAACTTCTCACGTAACCTATTGCATCTTCACCATGAATTGTATTCTTCCGCATTGTATCTGACGGAAAATCAAATTTTGATTTCAGATAATACATTGTAAATGAATGTAGACCAAATTCCAGCATATTATAACCTGCAATTTTCACTACTAGCAATACCTCATTGGTTTAATCGGTCCGATGATGTTAGATGATGTGATATTAGTTCAAATTATTAGCATGTGTCGAAACTGGAACGGGCACACACCACTTCCTGGTGGCAAAATATGCTATTACAGTAAGGGAGCGCAGAGAGAAGCATAGCGCTTCTCTCTGGTAAAGACATAGGTCGCAGAGATATTTGAGAGGAGAGATATTTGAGTGTAGGGATATTTGGGAGTAGTTAATACTCGAGAGTAGGGATATTTCAGAGTTGTCATATTTGAGAGTAGAGAAATCAGTGAGCAAAG